>CAMXCT020006694.1:0-190000 GCA_947184155.2 Cladocopium goreaui
TGTCCGTCACCAGATATACCGTGTGGTAGGGCAGAAACGCTGAGCTCTGACTAACCAACCATCGATACAACTTGTGCCAATCAGGTCCAGGTGAGGTTTCGCTCCCGTCGACCATGGCAATTTCATAGTCATGTCGATCCGGTGCAGCTGTCTTCTTATGCGGGTCTCCAAATCGCCAGTGCTGCTCAATCGATGCATTTAGCCCGTATTCAGTCGAAATGGTCTTGTGCTGTTCAATTGCGTAGAGCAGGTCAAGGAACTTGATACTAGGGTTTTTTCATACCAAGACTTCGCAACCTGTTCTCTGGAAAGCAGAGACATCACAAATGAATACCTGGGCAACTGATTTGGCTACAGAATTGATGAAAGGGGGGGGAGGGAGGTGTTGAGAATCCTGACACGTCCTTGGTCAGAAGACTCAAGCACACCAATTAGAAAAAGTGAGAGAAACCGACAGCGAGGAACAACCGAACAACAACCAAAGCAGGCAACAACAAGAAAAGGCCAACAACACAACAACCAACCAGACAAACCAAACAAAAAGGGGGAAGAGGGGGGGCAGGTGTTGAAAAACCTGACACGTCCTTGGCCAGGCAGTTCAAGCACCCAGAGCACAAATAAAAGGAACAAATCCAAACAACAGGACAAGAAGAAAAGGAGCAATGATTAAGCTAGGCAGCGCGCACGAATTGAACGAGATAGGTGAATCAGGGGAAGGGAGTAGGAAAAGGATGCTGGAAGCCCTGACAGTCTTTAGTCAGAGAAACCAGGCACGAGAGAGAGAAGAGAGAAGAAAGGGAGAAGAGGTAAAATGAGGCGCAGGTAACCCTGGCACGTCCTTGACCAGAGAAACCAGACGTCAAATAAAACGGAGGGAGAAGTAATATGAGGTGGAATGAGCAATGATGGACACTATCGTGGAATGTGGGTCCAATGCACGAGAGATCAATATCTGCTTGATTGAATGAAGAAGAGGCTATAGCAATACCCTTCGCCCACTAACCGGGAAGTTAGCTAGTTCTATCCCTTAACGTTATGAGGAGGGCCCTTTCCTGGAAATGAGCTACGGCAGCAAGACTGTCTACGACTGTCGCTTGAGCCAATGGGATCGCAGGAAGCAGTGGCTGTCTGTGACAGAGCACACGGTGCTGGTGTATTATAAAAACCATGGCTCAACTGAGAAGTGCTATATGTGTACATTCTTTTGTGTGTCTGAAGATAACAAGCAAGCCAGAGTTCCTTTTTGCCTGATAATCGCATCCTACTGGGCAAATGTTCCTCTGGAGCACAACATTAGTCAACTTGATGTAGGACTGTGTCTTCTTGGTTGGGCTCCGGGGGTGTCCGCAGCTCAGGGCGTAGTTGTACTGGTAGAGACAAGCCATCGAGGATTCTGCGCCATCGAAACGTAGTAAAATCTGGTTGTCGAGACTGTTTCTCAATGATGTGTTGGGATTTCCAAACAATTCGATTGATGATTGGGGCGGCCCGATCTGTCAAAGTTGTGGATTTCACTCGCGCTAAAAAGGCTTGCTCACTTCCGTTCTTGTCTGCGGCGCTACACCATTGCTGTAGCAGATCAATGACTGTGTCTTCAGCACTTTGCGCAGCAGCAGCTTGTACAGAGTTGAAGACTTCTTTTCGGGCAGGGTAACCATGCCATTCCAATGAATGGCAAAGCACGGAAGCAATCGGAATCTCCTGCCACGGGTCCGCTTGCGCGTCAAGGAGCAGCTGTACATTAGTCCTGTGTCGATGAAGGACAGCAAGAAAAAGGGGGGGAGCGCTCCCTTCACAGGCATCACCGAGGCACCAGCTTCAAGCAAAATTTGTACATGCTGCGAGCTGCCCAACTCAACTGCTAACTCCAACATGGTGGTAGGTTTTGTTTTGGGCGGGATGATGTTGGGGTCAGCATGGGCTTGTAGCAGAAGGTAGGTTAATGTGGCTCCATGTCGAGGGAAACAGGGGCCAGCTGCAATCTGGAAAGCGTATGGATCAGCAGAATGGTCTCGAAGGATAGCTGAAGCTACTAATGTACTGATATGCCCTTCCTCGGTAGCCATGTCCATAAGGCCTACGCCTTTACCTAGCAGATAGCTTACATCAATTACATCTTTGTGACAAATGGCAGCGAGAAGATCTCGGTATTGCTGTGCTGACGGGGCTTGTAACGACTGCACTATATAGCAGAATGTTGCCTCATTTTGCATCTGTGTCGAACTGAACAGCCCTCAAAGGCGGTTGGATTACTGACGAGCTGGCTGCGTATAGAACCACTTGAAAAGGTGAGTCCAACTTGAGCACCTTAGCCGTCTGTTTAATAATGTCCCATCCGAGGGTTATCCGGTCCAAGACGTCCATCGCCAGGGCTGTTTCACCACGGATTCCATGGCTGACACGGAGTCGCATGCTTGCCTCTGGGAATAAGTAATCAGAGGCACCCCTGACAGTCCTTAGCCAGAGAGGCCTCGCTGTTATATTTGCAACCACAGAACTCAAAGATGCCTAGGTAGGATGCAGAGTGGTGTATAAGGACCTGCAAACAGATTAGTAGTATGTCAGAGCCTCTAAATTGGGGCCGATATTGCTGAGCAGATCACGAGAGAACAATTCTCAAGAGCTTTGCAAACTAATGCAACGAAATAAATAAGAATGATCAGTCAGAAGCAAACGGCATGTGCTGTATGGCATATCTAGGATCCCAGAGGTCTACCAATCGATTTAGTTGGTGTGTGACCAGGCTTATATCAGGAAGGCCTCGGTAAGGATCAGCAGTCCGATGCTACTATTTGAACTAGGAATGCTACAGGCCTGCTAGTAAAGCAGCGTGGCAAGAGGTACCATGCAAATAAACAAACAAACAAAAACTCATCAGCTCAACTTCAAGAATTTCGTTCATAAAATTAGCAACTAATGCACTTGCCATCTTTTCATGTCCAGCATCCTCAGGGTGAGGAAAGAGCCGCAGTCTTCGCTGCAGTTCCTTCGGACTGTAGTCAGCATGCAGATGTCAAAAGGCTAATATCACTCAGGTTTGACTTCCCTCTGTAGCTGGATCTGTGCACGATTCTGTCGGTGCAGCTGAGGCAGCTTGAACCAATTCTTCCTCTCTAGCCGTGGCTTGTTCCTGCTCAATCTGTACCAAGTTGCCCACGACTTCTTCCATTTGGGTGGCTGCTTCCACTACGAAGGATACTAGAGTGCGTGCATACGCCAGCTGTTTAGTGGCCCGAGCACGGCCCTCTGTTGCCGGTCCAAGCGGCGGTACCTCACCATGCCGCCACAGTGTGACTTTGCTTGTTGTGTGTCTTGGCATGGAGGGTGATTGCGGCTCCGATCGTCCAGCAAAAGTCGCATTGAGTTTCTGCAAGTCACGTTCACTGTAGTTCCCAGTCGGGTCGAGCTGCAGGGTACTGGTCTGACCCGTGGGGTCCGTGTGCTTCCTCTTGCCATACATGTTCTCGTCTCTTTGCGGCATAACCTTTATGGCACTTTTGTGTTCAAAGCCAGTCTTGAAAGTTTCGTGAGTTGCTGAACTACAGCGGGATTTGCTGTTCAGGGCGATAATTTTGTCCATCACCTTGCCTGAACTATTGGTCATTTCTGTGAAAGGCCAGCAGGGCGTGCGATTCGCCAGGATGTTGTGGTCATGCATTCTGTCAACATAGAAATGGTTCAGTTTCTCATTGTGTCGGTGGTTCGTGATGACAGCAAATCGTCTGGGACTAACCCAGATCCATAGATCCTCCTGAAAGGACTCTGTGGCGTAGAAGGGCCAAATCTGCCGGCCACTCATTTCCACAAACCAGAAGTTGGTATAGACGTCATCACTGTCTTCGGTATCTAGATGACAAAAATCATGTGACAGCTTTGCGGAACTGGACCCTGGATAGGTCCAGTCTAGTGGGCTCTTCATGTCATCATTGAGAATAATGTTCCAACATTCTCCATTGATGCACATTCTATATTCGTAGAAGGACCATGCATGGAACTGCTTGGCATGCTCATAGCAGCCCTGTTGCCGATAGACCTGGATGCCGTCGTATTCCATGATGTAGGTCTCTTGGTATTCAGGTCTCTGGTGTGCACTGTGAGTCTCAGTCTCATTACTGTCTCCAGCTGGGCTCGCTTGGTCAGGTCCAGTCGGTGGGCCTGCTTTTAGCGTGACCTTATCACCAATCCACTGCGCCATGCCTGCTCACCAGGGTTGGCAAGGATATGGCAAGAGCAGGAACGGCGGGTAGGAGAAGAAAGGAGAGGAAGCAATCAAGGACGAGTGAGAGTGACAGACCAGTAAGGACACACGAGGGGCCAACAATGAAGGACAGCAGCAGAGATAGCAAACAAAAGGGGGCAGTCAGAGAGAGAGGAAGAGAGGAAGGCAAAGGAGAGGGGAGGCAGAAAAAAGAGTGGGTACTCCCCTGACACGTCCTTGGTCAGAGGAGTGGGAGCCCTGAAGGTGGGACGGTGATTTGAGCCACAGGTGCGCGATAAGGTACGCTAAACAAAAAAGTGCCATATTCGGATTGTAAACATGGATCGAGGTGGGCACATGTACATGAATGCATATGCTGATCATGGACGCTGCCATGGCGGAAACAAAGCTCTCTTTTGCCAGACTTTCTGAATTGGCGATAGCATACCGAAGGATGCTAAGTATAGTAACTATGTCGCGCCAGCTGATTCATCAAAAAGAGACTAAATAGTGAGTAAGTTCTGTGTAACTATGTTGTACAAAAGCTGTGGCTATGTACATTGTGGATGAATCTGTGAAGCCTATTCCTTCACATGACAGCTGTTCGAGCAGACCATCATTAAGGCGGTCTACCGTCTCTTCCTTGATCGAAAATACGCAAGGAGTCCGATGCATGAGCCCATTGGATATGAGGAGATAGTCTTGTATTTGCTGCTCTTCGATTCGGATTACTGCATGTGTAGCAGTGTGTGCGATCCAAGTTTCAGCATCAGGCATTCATAGGTGCAAAATTAGCAGTTCGATGTTGTCTCCTATCACTGCAGATGGTGGTCTTGCCTCGAGCGAGATTGCTCCGATAACTCCATCCACAACGTCTAGGTGCTTCATTTCGTCACCATGGCAGTTCTGTATGCGTTATATGGCAAGGTCTCCATGTCTAGCATACTTGCTTGGAAACGTCTAGTGATCCCCTCAGCTAAATAATAAGTGGTATTCGTTGATTTGTGTCATGGGGTATCAATTCTTGAGCAAACGATGGCACGCATAAGTGTTGGGTGGAACATACAACAAGCAAAAATGAACCAATTGGTATATGCCGCAACTCTAACATTCCCATCCATTTCACTTTTTGTTATAGGAGGACAATCTCCGGCGCACTCAACTCTCTGTCAGGACTGCGGATGGCCGCAGTGGGCGGGTCCTGCACGAGAAGACTAAATCTTATGGTGGGAGCCATCATTCTGGCCACTTCCGCGAGGAGCGTGTTAGGTTGGAGTCTTTGCATGGTTGAATTAGTTCCAGCAGCTGTGGTGGTCCAGATGCGGAGGTTCGGTGGTACCCCTGACCGTAATAGCATGAAAGCAACTTCCACTACTGTATCAACTGCTTGCCGCATGGTTCGACGGTCCAGAAATCCGCCTAGGGTAGCAGTGATATGTATTGTCTGAATAATTAACCGAAAGGGTCGGGCATCTATTGGCACCGGGGCAAGTCCCGCCTGATCGGTCATGCCTCCATCAGCAGCTGGGACTAAGTATAGGTGGTTGACCCACACACCTCGTGTAGACGGGCGACTAAAACCTGCCACACGGACTATGTCCTCGTACGATGCTGCGAGTGCTGTCAAGAGATGCTGTGTGATGCGCTGCCCATCCACTTCAACTTGTTGGAGGTCAGCTTCCAGAGTGCTATATATCAACTGCAGGCCATGTGCTTCCTCTGGAAAAAAGGTGACACATCCACTCTGCACTAGCCGTACTGTCCGCCTGAGGTCTCGTACAGCCACCATAAGGTCTTGCGCTGCTTCCAAGCTATACAGGATCATCTTTACTGGCATAGGGAACTGGTGTTCTTCTCCACGGAGTCGCACGTACTCCATGGCAGTACGGGTAGAGAGAGTGGAGACCCACTACACACAAATATTATTGTTTAGCAGGTATCGTGAGAGTGACAGTGAGATGGCAGTTGATTGATGTTGTTGTCAGTCAGTCGCAATCCCGACACGTCCTTGGTCGGAAAGGCAACATGACCTACATGGTAGCTTTATTTCCGGTAGGCATGTTGAATATTGAATCATGTCGGTCATGCCTCTGGGAGGACTAACTCTGTAGGGTAGCTTCAGCCATTCGGATGGTGAAATATTAATTATGAGTATATCCCGTTATCACTGAAGTAAACCCCACCTAGTCTTCACTCCTTTTTGACTTGTGAAAGAGCCCTGGACAGCTAGCAAGTAACCAAGTGTGCACAAGTTAATATCACTGAACAAGGATAGGCGAGTTTAATGCGGGTTAGGGTTCTTCCATGAGCCCTTCGTGAACATTCATTAGATGCACATACACAGGACTGTCATATAACCCGCTAGTAGGTGTGCAGGGGATATTGCTTATTAAACATACCAGCTTAGGTGAACTGAGGAGCCTGTGAGCAAACAAACGCGCATGTTCCCAATGCAGTCACCATGCGCAAATAAACCATCAAAAATCACCAGAATGAAAGTGCCCCTACAAGGTGAGCATGTGGTGCAGTTCCCTTAAAGGTTATTTGCATGATCAGGGAGAAAAACCACAGGAAAAGCTGACCACTGAGTTCTTCTTTTGGCTTTGCGAGCGATCAAATGCACCGATCTTCTGCTAACAGCATCGGGCCTCACAGGTCGGTGAAGATGGTTGCATAAGCTTCACTGAGGGCATACCAATTTTGCTGTAGTCGGTACAGTGCTCGGTTAGCTTCTTGGACAAGGTTATTATGTTGCATTTGCAGCATGTGTATACCTTCACTGAGTTGAAAGATCCTATCCGCTTCATCTTCATGATCAGGAAGCTGGCCTGCTATCGCAGCTTGGCACTCTTGCGAGAGCCGAAAATCAAAGCACGGACGATCATCTTCATGGACAGCAGTGTTGGTTCGTGATTGCTCACTCAGTGCAATTCCTTCTGGGGTTGGCTGCAGTGTTTCGATGCGATTGCCTAGGATATTGTAGGCATGCATAATTTCTGCAATAATAGCACATTGTTGGGCATTCTTTGCAACTATTGCGAAGCGTCTGGAGTTGGCCCAGCATGCATATCCGGTGTGTCGCACCTCTGCAGCGAAGGGATAGAAACCACCGTATCCCGCGATATTCAACCAAGCCTGCAGGTAAACCTCATCACAATCTCGAGGAATGACCTTATGGAACCCATGGGGCAGTGTGGCCCCCATCACTACTGTTGTTGCCTCCGGAAGCCATGACTCATCTTCAGCCCATAGGATGTTCCATTTTTCACCATTGAGCCATGTGCATACTTCCATTAAGTTAAATGCTCTACACTCTATGTTGACATTGTGACATAGCCTATGGATAGGATACTTGCCGCGGTGTAGATTTGTCAGCATATTTGGAGTGCTCTGAATAGTTTCGACAGTGTAACCTTTCCAGTGGTAGTTCTGCAGAAATGTCATGAGCGCGGTCGACATGGCTACAAGAGTGGGAGTTTGCCAGGTCTTGCAATAGTCGTGAGAGTAAGGGTGGGATAGCAGTTGACTGATGTTGTTGTCAGTCAGTTGCAATCCCGACACGTCCTTGGTCGGAAAGGCAACGTGACCTACATGTGTTGCTTTGTTCCTGGCAGGCATGTTAACTATTGAATCATGTCGGTCATGCCTCTGGGAGGACTATCTCTCTATGGTATCTCAGCCATTCGGATGGTGAAATATTAATTGTGTATGTATCCCGTTATCACTGAAGTAAACCCCATCTAGTCTTCACTCTTTTTGACTTGTGGAAAAGCCTAGGAGAGCAAGCACGTAATCAGCTGTGCACGAGTTAACATCACTGAACAAGGATAGACAAGTTAAATGCGGGTTGGGGTCCATCCTTGAGCCCTTCGTGAACATTCAAGATATATGCACAAACACAGGGTTGTAATATAGCCTGCTAGTAGGTGTGTAGGGGCTGTCGCTTTGTTAACATACCATCTTGGGAGGGGGGAAGAACCTGTGAGCAAACACTCGCACATGTTCACAATGCAGTCACCACCAAAATCATCACAAGGATGAAAGTGCCCCTACAAAGTGAGCATGTGGTGCAGTTCCCTTAAAGATTATCTGCGTGATCAGCGAGAAAAACCACAGGAAGGGCTGACCACTGAGTTCCTCTTTTGGATTCGCTGGCGATCAACTTCACAGGACTTCTGCTAAATCATTGGGCCTCAAAGGTCTGTGAAGATGGTTGCATAAGCTTCGCTGAGGGCATACCAATTTTGCTGTAGTCGGTAGAGTGCTCGGTTAGCTTCTTGGACAAGGTTATTATGTTGCATTTGCAGCACTTGTATACCTTCACTGAGTTGGAAGATCCTATCCTCTTCATCTGCATGAGTAGGAAACTGGCCTGCTATCGCAGCTTGGCACTCTTGCGAGAGCCGGAAATCAAAGCACGGTCGGTCATCTTCATGGACAGCACTGTTGATTCGTGATTGCTCACTAAGTGCAATTCCTTCTAGGGTTGGCTGCAGCGTTTCAATGCGATTACCTAAGATATTATAAGCATGCATAATTTCTGCAATGATGGCACATTGTTGGGCATTCTTTGCAACAATTGCAAAGCGTCTGGAGTTTGCCCAGCATGCATATCCGTTGTGTCGCACCTCTGCAGCGAAGGGATAGAAGCCACCATATCCTGTGATATTCAACCAAGCCTGCAGGTAAACCTCGTCACACTCTCGAGGGATGACCTTATGGAATCCATGTGGCAATGTAGCCCCCATCATTACTGTCGTCACCTCCGGAAGCCATGACTCATCTTCAGCCCATAGGATGTTCCACTTTTCGCCATTGAGCCATGTGCATACTTCCATCAGGTTAAATGCTCTACATTCTATGTTGAGATTGTGACATAGTCTATGGATAGGATACTTGCCGCGATGTAGATTTGTCAGCATATTTGGAGTGCTCTGAATGGTTTCGACGGTATAACCTTTCCAGTGGTAGTTCCTCAGAAATGTCATGAGCGCGGTCGACATGGCTATGGGGTGGAGCGTCTGCCAGGTGCAGTCCCGACACGTCTTTGGTCGGAAAAGCACCGTGGCTTGGCAACTGAGGAAAACCTATACTATGCATGTCAGTGTCTGACAACAAGGTAGCAACATTGGAGGTAGCAATCATTTGGTCAACTTGTATTGTCTGACCTATGTCTGAGCCAACAGACTACATGTACTGGCAAGGTGTTGTGGAAATCGTTACCATGTATTAAATTCTAGTAGCTGCCGGCATGGAAAGCTTTACTGTAACATGTCACTCAAGCTGAATACACTCGTGTTCTTGTTTTCTCGATAGCCGAACAAAATTGCTCCATACGTGGATTCACTACATTGGGGCTGGCCAGTCACTCATAGCTCAGGCAAGGTGTATAACAGGAAGTTTAGAGGCACATCGTCATCTTGCTTCTTTGGTAGTGCTGGAATCTCCCTGACTTTGGTATTGCCATTGCTAAGGTGAGGGCGGGAAGCAGTTCTCCCTCACATCATGTAGTTCTTCGCCTACATCTGAACTGATCTCAATACCATCGGGGTACACCACTGGGACTAAAAGTTCGTTTTGAGCGTATTCCATTTCACGTACGATGTGGACTTTGTAGTCAGCGATCATGTGAAGTAAAGTGACTAGCGCTTGAATGTTCTCGTCAAGCTTTTCTGGCATTGGTATGTCAACCCAGAATACTTCCCTGGCCTGTTGCTTCGCCTTGAGCAAATGGTAGTGAGCAGACTGCAAATTGTCCAATAAGGTACAGCAAGCTGTGTACTTATTAATGACGCGTTTAATATGTAGAAGTCGTTCATCACAGCTTGTTGCATCCGATGTAGCATACGCCATGGCGGGCAATCCGGCAACTGAAATTGTGTAATCTCTTGTTAATTCAATATATTAGCACAGTTCACGTGGTGGAGGACAGTAAGACTTTTGAATTTCGAAATTAATGGAGTCCAGTGACTGTTTATGTGAGGGACCCCTGTCACGTCCTTGGACAGAGGTACCCTGTGCAAGCCTAGAAATGAAAAAGATACATACTTATGATGGTCCATTGCATAGTTAAGGAGGAAGTTACCCCAAGGACGATTATTGGGAATCCAGCAAACAAAAAAAACTTGAGGTAGACGGAAATTTCATAAGCATGGTCAGTTGCTGTATACTACCGTTACTGAGGAGCCAAACAGTGGGATATGCATAGAAGCCTCGACATTCGGTACAACCGATCAACTACGTAGTCGGAGTGTGGCTCATGACAAACAAAAAATGGGGAGCACAGACGTAGATAAGACAGGCACAAAAGAAAAACCAGATAGAGAGACACAACAGGAGGGAGGTCACTATATTGAGTGCCAGGTAGAAAATCGCTACCTAGTTTGGAAGCCAGAGGGAAAGAGGAGTAGTGCTCAACTGGCAAGAAAAAACCAATCAGTGGACCAATCATTTTGTCTTCCGCACTGATGACTCTTTTGTGGCACAAACACGATATTCAATAATACGTCGGCTCATTCATCCAACTTCCGCTTCATAGAACTCCAACTTTGTTGCCTGCCGTGCTTTTCTTGCCACCGACTTGCCTCCCATCTCTGAAAGATTTTTGCTCGATCAATGGCAGTCAAAGGTTTCCGGTCAGCCCGCTCTTCACACGTTTCTCGTGTTGAGACTACGTGATTCCTTTCTTCGTTTGCCAGGAGCACTAGTGCTTGATCGAGCGCTCTTAAGGCCAATCTCAGTTGATTGATAGCACTTTCAGTACCCACACCGGCTAGGCTTGCATTGTCAGTTGCCTTCGCCAGATCTTTTCGTAACTGAGTGACTTGATGGGATAACAGGTTCGCTGAGCATGGCAGTGGTGTTTGTCTAGGTCTCTCGCTCTCCATACCCATTGGCAGAGATAAGGAATACAAAATTAACTGCCTGTGAGCAATGAAACGGCTCGTGAGCAGTACGATTTAGAAGATGACAACAAATGGCAAGTTCTACAGCATTTAGCAATCTCATTGGACTGAGGGGCTCGATACGCAGGCAATGCCGAAAACCGACTACCCTAGTGTGTATTATGCAGTCGAGGTACATAGCACGGGTATTTAGGTTGCTCTACGCCGTTTGGCCATACGTTCCGTAAAGGTGTTGTAGCCCGCCGTAGGCGCTTGTGTATTCCATCGAATGGGTCTCGTCCCAAGTAGCTCACTTTCGATGTTTCTTTTTCTTTCGGTGCGTGGAAGGGGAGGGGGATTTGTGGCCGCGTTAACGTCATTGAGGGTCTGTATAAGCGCCTGCGCATCTGTAGCGAGTTCACGTAAACTGAAGAGGGGGGATCGCATGAATCTAGCTGTAATTGATGAAGCATTGCCCGTTCGGCTTCATAGAGTAAATGTGGAGAGATTTCTTTTGGGAGCCAGAGGCCATCATGAAGCCAGATCGCTGATGTTATGTGACATCTTCTCGTTAGTTCCTTGTAGTAAGAGATCATAATATGTTCTTCATACCATTCGAGAGTTCGAAAAGCGGCACCTCTGGCATGAGTAGCATAATGTGGCCTCTTTGCTGGCAGGTGATTGTTAACTAGAACTTGCGTGGCTGATTCAATTTGAAGGCTGAGGTGATGTAATGCTGGAGGACAAGTGATATGGTGTTCCCTTTCAATTTTAGCACACGCTTCGCTTGCTCCTGCATTCATTACAATTAGTGGATGTCGTTTGACAACGGCAAACCGCTGATTCAGCGGTACTAACCCCAGCAAATCCATAAGTATCGCTCTCAGATCTACTATGTGCGGGAGGTGACTGCCGCGAAGGAGTCGTCTCATGATTTCGTAGAAAGCGCCGACCATGTCAACTTCTTGGTGCGTATTTCCAAACAGGAGTAACCGTACTTTTCGTGGCAGTCTTTGAGCACAAGGACCTCTGCCATACAGTCGGCCTAGACAGTCAGTTGCAGAAGCTGTATACTCTACTATTCGGGGTTTCGTGAGATTGGCAGTGCCCGCTAGATAGGTCTCAAGATCTATGCGGTATTGCTGGTTTGCAGTTTGCCTCATAAATTTACTTACCAATTCCATGCTTACCTTCGGGACTTCGGTAAGTAATAGGATCGTAACACCTCGCGGCCTCTCTTCCAGTACAATAGCTCCTGATCGCATGGCCAACTGATAGGGCGCTTCAACAGCGATTTCGGTGGGCTCACTTATGTGAGCTGGGAAGGCCTGTGCCGCTCGGCTCGCCACTCCAGCAAGGTAGTCTGCGAGTATATTGGCTTCTCTTGGGCGGTATACCCATTTTCCATGGTCAAAAAACCTTGATTGTTTCCGGCGAATTTGCTGTATAATAGGCTGTAGGTCAATCCTACGAAAGCGTCCTGCAAAGGCTAAGTGTTTAACAATGGGGAGGATATCCCCTTGTAAGTAGGCATGGTCAACTGCGTAGCTTCTGTGTACCATTTCTTCACACAAAAGGTCTGTAGCGAGATTAGCTGACACCGCTTCAGCAAAGATATTGTCTGGGCAACTAGGCAGTGCAACAGCTCGCCACTTGAGCAACGTTAGTCCTTCTCGCTGGAGTTCTAAGAGAGCAGCGCCCGCTCCACCTGTGCCCGTATCCGCATGGCAGGACCCGTCAAATTGGACTAGTAGTGTAGTTTTGTCAGAGTTGAGACAGCTACTGAGTACTTCATCGGTGCCTATAGGCTGTAATGCCGTAATGCGGCAATGATAGTCCCCACACTCACACTGGAAAGTGGAGAGCAAGACATTTGGGGAGATTCCTGTTCCGACCTGGATAGTTTGCTGGATTAACTGCAGTGGTTCAGAGCCTAAGGGGACGACCGCAACTGTTTGATTGGCTTCCACTGCTTCACGAGTAAAACACGCTCGAGCTGGAGCAAGAGCACACGATATGTGGAGGGGGGGTTTGTCACAGCACGAGAGTAGCGAGTCATTAATAGAGCAGTGGGCGGAAGCTAACTGCGTCCTTATATGCTGCATTCGAAGGTCCAGGGGTAGTTCTGTTTGTACCCTTTGCACGAGGTTATGTATCCAGGTATCAATGGGGGTAGGGGGAGCAGAGATTTGATGTCTCATTGCCCCTGATTCCCGTAGTAGCAACCTGAATTGGTGAACAACCCGCGATGCTATTGCTAAGTGCTTAGCGCTTTTCCTTGATCCTTCGGCCAGCGACAGTATTGAATCATCTCCTGTCAGGCTTCTTAAAGCACTGATAGGTACAACACACCACCGAATCCAATGTCCTACAGTATTGTCTCCCTTTGAGCATGCAATGCATTTTTCCCAGTCTTCACTTGCTGGTGGTAGTTCCTCTTGTGTAGGGAGTACTCTGCGTGATGCCTCCAGCAGTCTTTCAAGGGAGTCTGTCGTGAAGGCTGTCAGTTGTTTGGTTACTATACATGTTTCACAAATTGCGGTTTGATAGCCGCCAAGTGGGTATGCGCGGCCAAAGTTAGCACAGAGAGCACATTTTTTTTGCCGGCTTTGGCCACGTCGTGCTAACCACTCATCATCATCCTCATTGACCGCCCAGCGTAACAAGGTGAATCTAGTAATACTAGGAATCCATCGCTTGTTGGCCTCGCAAGCCTGGCTGAGCCATGCCCAGTTGATTCCTCCCGTCCATCCTGCCGTTAGCACCTTATTACGAATATAGTGAGATGCTAGCTGCATCATGTGATGGAGCACACATTGTTTTACTGCGTTTACACGTTGTTTGATTGTACCACTTCTTGACACTGCTCTTGTTAGGGCATCTTCCCCTACGACACGTGCCCACGCTTGCCATAGTATCCTAACTTCGTGTGTTTGCCTGTTCACTGCCGGCGGAGTTTCAATGTAAAGTTCATGAACCTTTCCCCCCTTTCGCAGAAATAGCCCTAAGGCAGAAACAAGGATACTTACACCCGGGTCAAGTAGTGGTGCAATTTTACACAGTCGAAATACGAATGCAAGAAGGTCATGTCTAATCCAGCTTCGTCCTAGTAAGAGTTCCGTTGCTGCCGCGCGCAACATTTGCAGATCTTCTGTGGCAGCACCAAAATAGGAGGTAGTATATAGTACCACACTTTGCGCAAACGTATTGAAAGCAATACTCTTAGAGACAACTGAGAGGACTGGTTGCCGAAACAGTCTGAGCCGATGTATGAACTTTTCGGCCGCCTTAGGATTGATTTGTTTAAGGGTAGTAGGGTGTGTAGTTACTGTCCAGAAGTTGCGGTCGGACAATTGGGCGCGCCCTAGCAATAATAGTCCTAGTGAGGTCGCAACACCTTGGATGCAGTGTGCCCCAAAACCTGACTGATCTAACTGACGAAGCACCCAGCTTGGAAGCGGGCTGTTGATTACTAGAGCTGTTTTACATCTACAGTTACACTCTAGTGCCAACAATGGGCATATGGGTGTATAATCAGTTCCATTAAGGATACCACAAGCTTCTCGAGGGGTCAATCCTATACACTTGTCAGCTCGTGCAAGTAGGAGTGTCTTTTGGGAAAGGATAGCCGATAAGATCGCTGCTCGCGCGGTGGGGTATTTCTTTTGCCGGAGAATAACTTCACTTTCGATCCGCCCGGGCAGAGATTGGACTGAAAAGGGGGGACAGTCAGTGCTAATAGCTTGCCAACAGTTATGCTGGTCGATTTGAAAACCCGCCGACCAGCAATATTGATAGCATTTGTGGACTCTACTGACCCAGGTAATGTCATGTCCTGGTCCTGCAATCGTGTTGTCGTCAATGTATCCCTGAACACTGAGGACTCGTGGGATACGATTCATATAGTGATATATCGGGTCCATTGCCAGGCAGAATAGGAACACTGAGAAAGACCTTCCCATATCAACTCCCACATGCACCGCCCTAGGCGGCAGCAATCTGCCTTGAACTTTATGGCGGATGAGTCTTCCAAATAGGATATATTTGGCATAGTTACATACCCATGTCGGCGCGTTACGCATTCGCAGGATATGTAGGATCCAGTAGGGATTAACCCGCTCAAAGGCCTTTGATAGATCAACTAGCAGTGCGGCCACGGGAGTATTGCTATCCAGTAAGGCTTGTATGGCATGGACAGCATGCTGCGGTTCTTTGAAGCAATTCATGACGACCTGCGAAGGATGCATATAGGTACAAGTTGCTTTCATGACTACAGCAGCAATAGTGCCATCAACAAGCCTATCACAGGTATTGGGCATTCCTAAGGGCCTGAAATAATCAGCAGTCGGGCCTACTTTTGCCTTGGGTATCCAAACCCCTACTTGTACAGGTGCAGCTCGGAGGCCTGCTAGCATTTTCATCATCAGCTGATCTAGGACTGGGTAGCTATCTTCAGGGGAAAGCCTCCATGCAGAGTAAGGGATTCCATCAGGGCCAGGGGCTGAATCTTTAGTGCCAAGGAGCGTATGGAGAAAATCTTGTTTCTGGGGAAGTTCAATACTCGGCCACGACGAAGCAGTCTGATACTCCCGTAAAATGGGTTCCCATTCTTGAAGAGAGTCTTGAGGCTTTACAAACCAAAAGTTCCGCGTGTCAAGCATGGCTTCATCCAGCATCTGGGAGGTGGTGCACTGTTCTCCCTGCTGATTGAGGATCGGCCCATTATAAATGACGCCCTTGGGGCAAATGGATCGCAAACGGTTCCAGAACGTAATGTTATTGCCGATACCTCTGGCTTGTTGATTTACCTGCTCAAGAGCAGGATATTGCCGAGTCATCGTGATCTGGTCTAAAAACTCAAAAATTTGTTTCAACAGATCACTTCGAATTGTAATTTTTCCTGGATATAGCTCACTGACACCGCTGGAAGTGAATATATGGTAAGTGGCAGCCTGGAGTGCATGGAAATGCTTTGCAGGTACGTGTAACACCTCAGCTCGAATTTTAAGGAATTTCCTTAGAAGTTCATGCTCAGGAATTCGAGGGTGATCCGATGGAATAGGTTGTTGTCTCCACCAGGACCAAAGGGTGGACACAAACTCAACTTCATCAGTTTGGGGTAGTCTTTGGATCCTTCTTATCAGCTCTTGTAGGTCATTAGGAACCATGTAGGGGTCAGCCTCGTTCTTTCCAGGGCAAAACACGTTAGTTGGGATGGTTTGATGGACAGGGTCTTTCATATCACTTTTGACTCTTGGTCGAACAACAAAGGTCGCAGTGAGCTGGTAATGTCCACTTAGGTGATGTCGCCTATTGGCTGCTACCACAACATCGATTTGGGTTGCAGCTATATAATCAGTGGGACATAATACTCTGTCGAGTGCTGAACTTCCAGTAGGGCTTTCAAAAGTGTGAAGTTGCGGATGCGTGTCAAGACCTTGCGCGTGGACTAATAATTCATTCCAAAGGTCCGGGCAGCTGGCATCCACTTGGTTGAAATCTCCCCCCATATAAAGGGGAAAATCTACTTTACTGGTCTTGACCCAGGTGATTAATTCTTTTAGCTCATCGACCTTGGTTTGTGGATGTAGATACACTGACAAGAGTCCGATGGTAGAATATCTGTCTTGAATGACGGCAAGGACAATGCGACCTGGTATGACAACTTCTGTTCGGTCAAGTTTCCACCCTGGTGGAATTAGGGCTGCAGAACCACCCGACACTCCACCTCTTTCTGTTAACAATCCTTGGGTGTGTGCAACTTGAATACCTGGTATATTATGGCGCAAGACCTGATGGGTTTCAGCATGCCATCTGGTTTGTTGTAGTAAGACCGGGCCTGTTCGTAGAAGTCGTTTAATGAGTCGCATTTTGGTATCGCCTGCTCTAGTTGTAAGTGTCCATCCTGATACATTCCACACGTGTAATCGTTTAAGCCTGAATGGCAGATCTTGTCTGATAGCTTTTCGATATTCGAGAATGCTTTTAAAAAAAAAAAATGGCGATGCGCTACTCACTTTTGGCCATTGGATTTCTCGCACCTGGCTTGCCTTCATGGACGAAAGTCAACAGTATGGCAATTACCATGAGATTGCAGCTCTTGCTGCCATACAACAGCCAATGCTGACTGTCTTCATTGGAGACCACAGGCAAACTCCAGGAGGGCTGTCCAAAGGCCGAGCAGCGGCAGTCAATCGACGTAAACTGTTGCAACGGCCAAGCTCCGGATATCGAACTGCAACTATCGCTTGGTAGGTCAGCATTGAAACTCGTGAGCTGTTAGGAAAAATGATGCCCCAGCGGTAAGGACCACAGAGTCCAGCTGCTTCAAGAGTCGTGGTGCTCTCAGGTACGCCAAACTCCTCTGGTGCTGTGACAATCATCAAGACTGCGAGCACCGCTGCAATCAGGCTGCTGTATGCATCCAACTGGCACGAAATTCGGCAGTGGAACACCCGCCTGAGGGCAACAGGCAGCTCGTAATCCTGCGGAGTGGATGTCCATGGGCCACTGTGCGGCTTGTTGGCAAGTCTCAGCAGACTGAAGAGCTCTGACTCCGGATCTTGGCTTGCATCAGGCCACAGCTGAGCTACAAGAGCTGCCATTCGTGCTGGTGGAAAATAGTCGCCTAACTTATCAAGTGCGCGAAGCCCCAATGAGTCCAACCACATCTACGTTGGCCATTTCGTGCCACATGAGTCCACTGTAGCCGTCGGAGGCTTCCGCACAGTATAGTGGAAAGCATCTAAGGATCTTAGGTCTGCAGTTGAGGATGTGGTAGCCTTTTGTACCTACTTGAAGAAATATTATCGTAACTTGCAACGGGGAGCGACCTCGCAGCTACTTGTCTTGTGCAACCGTACGGCTGTACATAAGTTGCTACTCCAACATAGCTTTCAGACCGAGTGGTACGGTGGGCTGCCTTCTCTGCTGCAGGAGCGACAGCACGCATTGCTGTCATTGTTCAAACAGGGGTAGGTTTTCTTAGTGGAGGACGGAGAGCTTCAACAGCAGACGAGCGCGAGGACTGCTATGGACGAGCAACTGTAGCGCTGACCAGAGCCATTGACCATACCTATATTGTCTCGCCTCTTGATATGGCAGGCATGCTTGGAATGGCCCAGACATTACGGGTACTTTACGCTGAAAGGCCGTGATATTCAGTACCGTGGCCCTACAAACTACCCTAGCGACAGATGTGCCATACTGGACTGGGGATTATCGGTACCCTTCACTCCCCAAGATAAACCACCCCTTGCTATTGCCATGATAGTGACCACCAATGGCACACGAGTGTGGAGACGATATCGGCTGGCAGTGGCATGCAGAGACAGGCTACGGCTTCCCCCTAATGTCCTTGCAGCGCTAGAGCCCCGCACACGTGACGATGTGTTGACGACCAGTGCATTTTTCCCCTGCTCGATTGATCGTGAATACTTATGTGGTTACGCTGCTGATGGTTACAAATCTCCCCTCTGGCTGTGTGCAGCTTACAATGGGTCACCTGCCGTAGTTCATCGACACAGAGGTCACAAGGTTTTCTTTCATGTTGGTATACAGGATCGACAGCTAGTTGTAATTCCTGGTATCCACTATTTTGATGCTCATCGGTTGCAACCGGAGCTTTTGACCACACTAGATCGCCAATTTGACCCAGGCACGATGAAACTAGCAAGCCCGGAGGGTGCAAGAGACACAGTGAGCGACCCCTCCTCGGATGAAGAAGCAGCCTCTACCGACGGAGAAAGTGATCCAGAAGATCCTACCATTTCATGGTGTCCACCCATACCTGAAGCCGCTGAAGATCCCTCGGAGGACGAGATCTGGAGCGCAGCTGATAAGCTGGCAATGTTAATTGACAATATCCAACCTGACGGAAACCCATTCTGCATACCAGAAAACCTTGGCATTCTCCCGCCGCTTTGGCTCCAGGCGAGACTGACCTTTTGTCGTTGATTGCCATCCAAGAAAAGTTTGCGCGCGTCTTGCTGAGTGTGACGGGTGAACTATGGTTGCGCGGGCAAGGTGCCAAGGAGGTGGAGGATGTCCTTAATCAAACAGCTAGGGCTCTCACAATTCGATTGGCAGAGACGCTCGCCCAGGCGATGAGCTCGTTGATGAGATTGGCTGAATCCATGGTGACTCCAGAAATTGAATGCCTTTTGTATGCCACTTACTGGTTTCGGCCCATCCTGTCTGAACTCATTGGCTCAGCCCGCGAGAGCTCTGAAGTGAATCGGAGTCGAGCGCCGAGTGGCCCTGTGAAAGTCCTAGTCACAGATCGACCGCATCGGCGCACTTCTGGGTTAGTGGACCTTACGAGTGGCGCCTCTGCCCTCTTGGCATGGTTTCCGGCTAGTTGGGCCAGCAAAATTGGTCCCAAACTCCTCGAGAATGCTCCTGAGAATGCACAGAAACCTCAAGAAATCAACCTCACGTGCCCGAAACGTTCCTGTGACGAGACTCCCGTAGAAGGAGAAAAACAGCTGCTCCAAGCAGTCAAATTTGTTGCTAAAAATTTGCCTGGTTTTCACGTGGGGGTGGATGAAGACTTTCAATGGCTGGAAGCTTCCAGGAGCTCATCAATGGGTACACCGCAGGGCTCGTTGAACCATGTATGATGCGAGGTCTCCAACCCCTCGGATCGAATCGTACCACTCTGGAAGTGATCATTCCCTCTCCAGAAGGACTTACCCCCGAAAAATGGAAAGAAACAGCCACACTGTGCCCACTTGACTGGCCTTCCAATTACAGTCTTTTACTATTGTGGCATATGAATGGGAGCCTTCATCAAACAGAGGCGCGTCTCAGGAAGCAACTGTCCCACAACCATATGTTTGCTGAGTGGACAGTCCATCTCGACAGATTCGCGGAGCGAGTTTTATTCCAGCAACCAGCAGTGTATATAGCGGAACATGCCTTGCAAACCAACCTGCGGGAACGAAATTTCCCTGATAGGCGAGTCCGCAGGAGGGTCCCTCCTGAGGATCTGGACGAACATCGAAGGGCGCTCAGAGCGCTTCATCAGCGTGCTATTGCCCAGCAAGAAGTGAACCCAGTTTCATTTGGGCTCACCAATGCATGGTATGATACCATTACAGCAGACACAAAACACCATCTTGAACATTTCACGAGAGGTATGACATGATCCCCAACTCAACCCCCTACTGTCACACTTTCCTCCGTGTGTCCACCCCCCCTATCCCCTCCTCTTCTCTCTTTTGTGTTTCACTCCGGGTTTTCACCCATTAGCTGGTTTGTGTTTCATCAATCATGGTGGTGAAAGATGACTTTCGTGTCCAATAGGTTCATTTGTCACATCCACTTCAGTTAGCTGTTCATACCCAGTGTGTCTGTCCAAGGACGTGACAGGTGCACTGGTATGCAGCCGGAGACGCAGCTTCCCCATTTATAATTGTTAGGTTCCTCATGCGACACATGCCTGGCTCCAACCAACCCAGATCTCTCCAGCAGTTGTGAGCCACAGTTGGCTTTGTGTGCGAGTGCCAGCTTAGGCATAACAGATCGGACCCATGGCTCCGTTAATACCTGGTTTCTCAATGGGCTGTCCCGCCGAGAGCTTAGCGTGTACTAAGGTTGCCTCTGCCATGAAAGCCTAGTGCTCGCACTCGCTTTTTCGCAGTCTGTGCCTGACAATCATTGATGGGAAAGATGCGTTTGTTGTCTCCAGATGTCGTCGTGATGAACCACTCCTTCCCCCTCCCTATCCACCAACTAAGGCGCTTGAATTAGCTGACTCCTCCATTAGATTTTACCATTTGCAGAGCTACATTAGCTGTTGGTGCCTCTTTCTGTCTTTTTCTTGTTTGAGGTGACTGTTCCCTGCCTGACGTGACCCTCACTCCCCCTCGGATGTTCCTCCTTGGCGCCTTGGTCCAGGTTTTACTGGTCCCTCCCTCGGGGTATCGTTGCTTCCCGCGACGGCCTTGTTGCCTTGCCTCTGTGCTTGGAGTGATTGTTGTGCATTGATTTCTCCTCTTCATTGTGTCTCATGGCATTAAAGGCCTTTGGCCCTGTGTGGGGATCTTTCCCTCTACACCATGTTTCCCGTGTTGTTGGAGTGCTGTGTGCACCCTCACTGAGGTATTCATCATTGTATGATCCGTGGCCCCTTCTTTGAACTCCGCTAAGGCACATTTGTACCCCTTCTAGTGCGGGTGTGTCCCTCTCCCTCTGTCCTCTGCTGCCTCCTGGCTCCTCTCCTCGTCCCTTCTGTGTGGCCGGTGTTGTTGTGTGTGCTTTGTCTCGGCCTCTCCCCCTTGTGTGGTTTGCTTCCCCCCATGATGGCAGGGTTCTCTTTGGCGTTTGCGGTGTCTTCTGGTTAACCTGCTGCCTGGATACTGAGGTTACCGCCCTACATCACTGCTCTGTTATTTCACCATACTACATTGGTCGTAGCTTTAGCTCCTATGAATTCGTTTGCGGTGGGGCAGACTTCTGTCACCGTCCCCCCTCTCCGTTTTACCTCTTTTTGGTCTTTTTGTGGCGTTAGGACTTTTGATTCATGTGGCTTTTTCGTTGGCTGTCTGGGGAGGGCCCTTCTCCTTCTGTTTTGTTTCTGCGTTTTCTCCGGGAGGGGCGGTAGATCCCCGGTAGAGCCATGGACCAGGCTGCACTGCAGTGAGCTCTACTGGCGCTGTCCAGTGGTGCTTCCTGCTGTTCAGTCTGGAGCGCCCTCGTGCAGCAAAGCCTGCCAACATGGATCGGTGCGCTGATGGGACGTTGTGATTCTGCTACTGGCTTACTCTAGGGGAGAGTGGCCCTATGCGAGATGCACTGCGAACCTCTGGAACATCTGATTTGCAGCAGTTTTCTTTCGCAGGGACGATGACACCTTGTGAATCCTGCTTGTCAATCTGGTGCTGGTACAGCGAACCTAGTCACCTCTTCAAGTTTGTGGCGTGAGCACGATTGACATGCGAGAGCGGCACTATTGTGTACAGTTCGCTAGTAGCAATCTTTCTTGCTTAAGCCTACCCTCTGCATGAGTGCATTTTATTCATCTGCAAAGACCATACGGAGAGAATCTTTTTTTTAGCGGCTATCGCTTACCATTGGCACCTTTTCAGGTCCTCTTGGCCTCCTACGATTTGACAGCATCTGTGGTGAATTACACATTTTGTCCTGCATGACCTACAGGCTGTCAATCCCTACCCCCCGCGAGGGGGGTATTAAGTCACATCACCACTGCGGCAGTATCTCACTACAGAGATTGGACTCCGACTTCACTTCTCATCATATGACCAACTGTGATAATGAGACTGGCAACTGGTACGAGCTGTACTGTCAACTATTCCTGATTTGCCTACCTATCAGAGAGCTGGAGCGACAGCCACGGATTATAGGCGATGAGATTCTGGGTGATCGTGCACGATATTTTTCGCTCTGCAGCACTTAATTAGTTTGCATGTTTTTGATGATGATACAGTGAGTTACGTCACTGTATCCTTGGCAAATCACTGAATGTTTGGTTTGGTTTTTGTTTGGGCCCGGCCCCGTTCTTTGTTGCTTCGCTGTTTTGCTTTTTGGCGAAACGCAAATCTGGCTGGGGGATTTGCGGGTCGTTTTTGGTTGCGTTTTTTGTTTTCGTTTTTGTTGTTTGATTTGTGTTGATGTGATGATTTGCCAGCGTTTTAGGACCACACGTGTCCTTTTTCTGAATGCTTTTCACCGCTTACTCAATTGTAAGGACCGTGCCTAGTGCGAACGGCCAAACCGGGGAAAAAAAAAGAGTCCGAAAGCTCTCGTTTTCTAAGCGTGGCACAGCTGTGAATTTTGACCGTCGGGATCAGTCACCCAAAGTCACAGCAGTGCGGGGCGAGTGCCTTTCGAAGCAGAGTTGAAGGGGAAAAATTGCCCTCAACTCATGGGGCAGTCCTCTCCCTCACCGAGTGCCTTGTGCCCGCTCCAAGCTCTCCAACCTGGTGCGGAGACTGTTCACCTCGTCGGAAAGTTGTTGAATACGACGATCTTGCTGGGCTCGGTCTGTCTCACAACTGTCGAAAAATTCCCAGAAGGAAATATGCCTGATGAAGAATACTTTGTAATCCTTTGCGTCGTCCTTGTCGGAGCTCTTCATATGGTAGGATTTCAGGCCCTCTTCGATGGCTTTGGCCAAATCCTCTGACCAGATTTGTATTGACATCTTCAAAGGAAGGTCACCCATCTTTGAGGTCATTGGGAGTGGTTTTCTCGATTGAAAAGAGTAGACTCGGATCTCGCTTGACCTCTTGTTAGAGATCCTGTTGAGGAAATGCGACAATTGAAGGCCTTCCTCGGCAGCGACCCTGAAACCCGAGTGCCTGTGGGGTGCTGGTTCCGAATCTTCGCTGTCGACATCCAGGTTCTCTCTGGGCGTCAGCATGGTGAAACGACTTCCTCGAGATTGGTCCGGACATTTACAATGCCTAGAGCTGCGAGCCCACATTTTAGTAGAAAAGAAACTGGGTGTCAATATGACAATACATCACAACAGGGTCATTCCGGATTTCAGGGTATACTGAATAGCACAAAAAGTTCACATTGAGAACAAAAGTTCACATTGAGAAGCCCTCCAGGGTCCAAGATCCAAATTAAAGGCGCTAGACAATGAATCCAATGGTTTCTGAAATGCTTGGGATGCTTTCAGGATCTAAGATCCAAAGTAATGGCGCCCGACTCTGGATCCCATGGTTGCCTGGAATGCTTGAATTGCCTTCAGGCGTCCCGACTGACCCCCGAACAAATTGACGGTTGAAGGCAAACTTTCTCTGGACCACATGATTGTCCTGCTTTGAGGTTTGTACCTCCCTGAGTGATACACTGCATTGTCACAGCCCGAAAGAATAGCATATATGAAGGAAAGCCAAAACTGGCCAGTGAATTGTGAAACCTGGAAATTGTACCATGAATTGTTGTCTCACGGTTAAGAACAAACAAAACTTCCTGAGTCGACCATAACTTGCCCGGTCTGTGGATAAGCATAAGGAAATTCAAAATGTCCACCTCCCGTCGAGTTCGATGTCCGCCGACAGATGTGATGCGTCCATATTCGCGTCCTCTAGGAGGGCGATTTGTAAGGCCTGGCACACCAAGTGGACTTCCGATAGAAGGATCATCTTGTTGAGCCTTTGCAGTTGGTCCAGTACATTCGACAGGAAAAGCTTGTGCTTCCGGATTGACCCTGCTTCTGTTCCTCGCTTAAACAAAAAGTTTGTCAGTAGCCGCCAGGTAAACAATAGTGGTGGCCAAATCGGCATAACCTGGAAAAGCAAAAATTCGGTGACCCTCGAGAATGACTGCTCCTGTGCCGAATTCTTCGCTTGAAGTAATAGATGATACAGACTGTCGCATCCGAGGCCACGACGGCTCATCTTCACTCCAGAACGAATCTGTGCAATACACCCAGACGGAAAAATACGGCCTCTGGCTTCGTGCAAACAGCCAGAAATTTTTGCTCGTAGTCTTTGTGCGTCAAACCCAGGGTCCTGGCCAGGTGGACTGCTAGGCTGGATTTGCCACAGATATTACGACGACCGACTCAGCAAGTTTGCCCAGTAGCAAAGGGTACCAATCGGCGGACGTCACTTTGCCCGAAAGCTCTTCCACTGTCGTGACGTGGCTCTGCCAGTAGCAAAGGTCTCTCAAAATTCCCCGCAAGTTGCTGTGGCCGATCGTGTCACATATGGACTCTTCTGGTGCGGAAAAGACATTGCGGCCGCCCTTTCCTTTGCCTTTGTGCCCAGGTGGCGTCAAAGCTGGAGGCTTACCCCAATACTTGCCGCTTGGATGAGTCGATAGAGGTGGCGGCCTCCCTGCAAACCTACGACTAATGGCAAACAAACGCCGCGGGTCCCAGAAAACCCGAACTTATGGGGTTGTTGCAAAACCCACATATTAATTCCTGACCGCATGATGGTCAGAAGCCGTAACATGAAAAGAAAATGGGCTTCCAGTTCGTGACAGCATGATTGTCGGAGACGTCAGCCTGACTGAGAACTATGCGGTTGTTGCCACTTCAGAACATCCAATTCCTGACTGCATGATTCCTAGAAGATTGATTTTGAAAGAAAATCGAATGTCCACTTCCTGACTTCATGATTGCTGGAACTTGAACCTGAATGAAAACTGAACACCAAATTCCCGACTGCATGCTTGTCCGGAACTTGGTTCTAACATGGAACTGAAGTAGCATTTCGTGACCGGACATTCATGAAAGTATCCGTCCCTTTCAAATAAGGGGCTTACTGAGTACCTCATAACAACTTAGTTTCGTCCAACCTGCTTGACATCACTGTGAGTCATGAGGTGTATGATATGTCAAATAGATAGTAGGCCTCTGTGACCTGGCATCCAACTCTCGACCTATACAACCGAGATTTACGTCCCTAGACTCTAACCCTAAATTTCAATCCAATCTGTTTCACGACAAAACCGGACATCCTCAGCTGTTCACTCTGGTCGATGTATTGTCGTTCAACAGGATCACAGTGTGCTTTGACCGCGTCCTCCATGACCTTTAGGTTTAGTGCGATGAGGCCACTCTACGAAACCTGCTAGCTAAGGCAAGATAGTCGTTGGCTCGAGCTTCATCTTCCCCACGGAGCCTATCTGACAGGCTCTCGAGGTGGTCCCCCAGGTATGTCTGTTAAACTCTTCCCTCACCAGGCAGTTGTACAACTCTATTTTGTAGTTTGTTGCGTGCGATCGCCCAAAGAACGTCTTGAGGCAATGATGACCCGTCCCCCACATCATTGAATTCAATGAGAAGATGGGTGTCTGCAGTTGCCTCCTCCCTTGGGTAATCCAACCTCGCACCAACCCCTCCAACTACATTGAAGTCGCTTTCCAAGCCCAACAACCTGTCTTGGTGAAGAACTGTTGACATAAACCCGTTCGGGCCCACAGCGCGGCAGACCATCATGTTCCGTCTCTCCCGGGCAAAAACTTGCTGTCTCTGTTGGATTGATAAGCTCTAATAGGGATTAAAACCTCCAAGGCGTACCATCCCAACGTGCTGCCATCCAACTTGCTCGGCCAGACGGTCGTGATCTGCAGTAATACCATCGAGGTCCTCCCTGAGCCTTCCAACGACGGAGAATATTTCCGAGAGTCCACCATTCAGGAGCTCACTTCCCGTCTCAAACTGTTGCTCTCACTGTTGATACGATCGAGTGCTGCCCCAAGTGTGGCATAATGGCAAACTGATTGCTGAGCAAAGAACTGGCAACAGCCAGTGCTGTTGTTTGCAGACGGGTATCCTCCAGGCCCAAGGCATTCGTCTGTACTGCCGAGATAATCCGGTCCCGAGTTTGCTCCATCTGCTAGTTCTAAGCTCATGAAGCACAAAATTGCCCAGCGTTGCAAGCTGGAACGCTGTCCGACCAGTCGTTGTGTGGAAGTGTAACGATGGCGACAACCACAGTCCAGGTAGATAACTTGGTCTACAACAATGTTATGCGTAAATGAAAAGGGGAAAAAGGTACCTGCAAAGTGACCCAACATTGGTAGGAAAATTCCACATCGGAGTCGCAACCGGGCCAAAAATCTCCTTGAGTTTGGACGCACAAACTGGCTGCACGTCGAGTGAAAATCGAACCAGGACCTCAAAATCGCTACCCAGTGGATTGTCCCCCAAACGCAGACAGTCCTGTAGAGACCCCAAATTGCGATATCCCGGTGAAAATGATTCCAGAAAAAGTGGAAAAATTGTACACGCAGGTCCCCATTGGTGAGTAAGTCGTCCTCGTGGCTCAGTTGGTATCGCGGCACTCTTGTGTCGCTGACAGACTGCCGGTGGTGGTTCGATTCCCCGCTGGTCCGCGAGTAAGACTCAAGACCGTAGACCCGCCGAAAGGCAACGGGCTCGGACAAAAAAAAAGGCCCCCATCGGTGAGTAATTTACCAAAAATCGTCATCACTGCTTGCACTTCCAGTTTCTGGTTGCATTGCGTCATTGCCGCCTGTGATTCTGATCTTCTCGATGAGTTTATCCAGATGAAACTGATTGCTGCATCGCACCTTGAGTGCCTTGTTATGGCGAATACTGTGCAACACTTTCCGATCTGTTCTCTGAAACGCTTCCTGTTCAATCTGATGGGCAATGACACTAGGTGACATTCCGACCCATCGTGGCCTCCAGAGTTCAAAATCTGGCCACTCGAGGTTTTCAGAGGAGTCATCGTCGGATCCGTGATTCCAAGGCACATCCGGATCAACTTCTTGATCAGAGTCATCCATGGCGCCGCCGTCGTGCCGAAGGCGTGACCACTCGAACCTGGTACACAAATTGTACCAGTTCCAAGTGACCAAACCCAGAGCACCGCTCGGCTAGTGAAAAAATTGCCTTTGTTTGAAAGGGACCCCCGCCCTCCCACCACTTGATTGGGAAAAGGCCACAACATTACATCTGATGATGTGACGTGTGACGGATGTGGTTGTCTCAATGGAATTGTTTAATGCCACATCGGAAAATTAAAAATCGAAATGGGAATTTGAACGCCAAATTGTTTGCGTCTCCACATTTGGTTGGATGATTCAACTCTTCACAAACTTTGTTTACCACCAAAAAGGAGATGATTCGTTTTGATCCTTATTTGTGAGGCTTCACAAATTTTTGTTTGGAGAAATAAGGCTTTCATCTTTTTTCAAAAGAGTGACATCATCTGTTGCATTTTCACTCTCTGCTGTCTCTTCTGTATTTTGGTTTCCACTCATCTGCAAATCTGTTGTTTCTCCACCTTCCACATACGCACGCACGTTGTCTCACAAGAGACCTGCTCCCATCGCATTGAAAGCTACCAAGTTGGCTCTTTCTTGGTTTCCCCTCGACTCCAAATGGAAAACGCACGAATCCACCCAGTTCCACAACTGAATAGTGAAGTCCAACCATGAAGCCGTGACTCATCAACGCCTCATTGCTTGCTTCTGTAAGACGTCCATCAATCATCATGAACTGATTGTGAAGTCCATCGATTCTGGCAGCTTGTTGGGCAATGTAATTGTCCTCGTCTGCAACCTGAGTCCAGCAGCAGTGGATGTCCCACTCTGCCTTGTCCAGTTTCTGTGCGTATGTGTTGAGGTTCTCTTGCATTTTTCTCCATGCAAACCATGCCATTTATGCAAAAAGAAACCATAGAATCAGCAAAATGAAAATCACCAACCACATTCCAAAGTGCTCCTGGCGCTCGACCGCGTCAAAGTTCACGCTGGGGCATTGTTCATTCACAGGCCCAAGGCCTTGCACTGTAAGAAGTAGTGTGATCTTTCTCATCATCTTTGCCAGTTTTGTGATTTCCTTCTTGTTGGTTTCTTGTTCTGTCACATTGTTGTACTCATCCATTCCCAGAGGTTCGGCTGTTGCACCATCAACCATACCAATCCCACAAAGTAGAAAGAGTAGCCTTGCACGTGGTAGGCTCTTCGTTCCAACATCGCTGAAATTCCATAGGGTTGGTACTTGATGAATAACAACACTGCCATCCATAACCTTTGATTGCATCCAAAGAAGCTTCCCTGACAAGTGTCTGATTTGTCCAACTCCTTGCCTTGAAATCAGTTGTCTTGCCGCTGAATTGTCAGTGAACTGGTGGTGTTCAACTTCTCCAGACACAAGAAACTGCAAACAGCTTCGAATGAAAATTCCATCGCAACAACCACCAACCATACTGTGCAACTCGCTTTCAGCTTATGAAAGTGAAATCACCTTCTGCGAACGACTTGAACCAAAGCAGAAGCATCCATTCAGGAAGTGAATTGAGCAGCTGGTGCTCCTCCTGTGTGCTTTGTTTGAACTCCAGTCTGCATCCGTGTATGTTTCAAGAAGCCAAAACACTTCTGTGCCTTGCTTGAACTTTCCAACTCCATGTTCCGGAAACGGTAGCTTGACACCAATGTCACCTGTGTGTTTGATGAACCCGATCAGCTTCCTGAGTAATGGAACTGGGCATAGGGACGGTGAGGACATAGCTGACGCAAGCTCTTTGACCACAAACATGATGTCAGCTCGGTCACGTGATAGGTACAAGAGCAATCCTATCACACTCTTGTATTTCTTTGCATCTGCTGCTGAAAGCTTTTGCGCATTGTCTTCTTGTTGCAGAGCTTAATCACTGGGTACCTTCTGCAAACGCGCATGACCAAAGTGTTTCTCAAAACATTCAACCACCTTTGCTGCTGAAGTTCCTGGCACAATCATCATTCCATCACTCAACATCACAAGTCTTCGCTTCAAGAAATCGATCTCGGTTCCTGTTCCACCAAGCAGTTTGTAGCTCACACTGAACTTTTATTGCATTGTTGGAAGAAATTTCTGAGTCCAGAACTTTCGGCTTCCTGCAAAGAGTAAATCATCAACGTGCACCATGAAGACATTTCCTTCACATTTCGCAAGACATGGTTGAACTGAGCACCATTCGAAGTTCATGCTGCTTGTCACATATTCTCTGAAATACCAGTACCATGCTTTCGCTCCAAGTCTCTGAGCAGGAAGGTTTCTCAGCACAACATATTCAGTTCCATGTAAGTTCACTGAAACCACATGTTGCTGGGGCAGTTGCAAAAAGGCATCCTTGATGTCGAGTGCAGCTAAGACGACATCGTAGTTTTCCTTGTCCAACTCGCTCAACTCCAACTGTTTCAGCATCTGAAGAAAGACAATTGGCACAAGGTTTGATGTATGACATCCAGTTGCAGGTGAGTACACATCATCACGTTTGTCGTTTGCAAATTCTCTTGCAACATATCTGCTACGTTGCATCCATCTTTTTGTTTCACCTTTCCACAAACTGTTGTCACCATCATACGTTTTCAGTCGCCAGTCATAAACAAACCTCGTTGTCAAAGTGCCGCTGATTTCACCTTTGAAGTCACAACTCTTTTGCAAAACTCCCATGCCAAGTAAACGCTGAATTTCAACCTCATCCGCAAGCTGTGTCAACCCAAGGTTCAGGTTGTCCTGGAACAACATCTACTGGGGAGTCCGACCAAAGCTCTTCAGGAACATTGGAAAATTGCAAATTTTCCTCATCACTCCAAATGTCATCGCTTTCTTTGCATCGTGTTCTTCTTCACCAGTCTCATTATGAGCACGACTAGTGGGTGAAGCACGTGGACTGGGAGGCTGAAGTGGTAGATCTGGGAGAGGAGTTCTTGGTACATATAGGTCATCATCTGCCAGCTCTTGTTCCATTTCTGCCAGAAAGCTCATGTCAAGCTCCTCCTCACCACGTACGTTCGCAGTCCTTGCTGCAAATGAAGCGTCTGCTGTCGATCTTGTCTGCCACACATGCTGGGCACCATGCAGATGCAATTTGTCACTGTTTTCTGATGTTGGCCCTCTTGAGACCATCGCGGAGAACAAGAAAGAACAGAAGTCGGCACCAAAGCGCCGCCAGCGGTTGCTAAAAGCAGCCCAACAGCCGCCAAGCTAGGATTTTTTTTTTTGGTCAGCGCCCGTTGCCTTTCGGCGGGTCGCACTTGAGACTCCCGAGTGGACCAGCAGGGATTCGAACCACCACCGGCAGTCTGTCAGCGCTGGCAAGACCAACGCCATACCAACTGAGCCATCGGGTCGCCTAACAGCCGCCAAGCTAGGATGGACGTTTTCCCACAGCGCGGAACGTAGGGTTGATGAACTTGGACTATACCCTGAAAACCGTGGAAATTTGCGGGAAAAAATGGCCAGGTGTAGCGTATAGTTGGTTCAATTCGATAAAAAACTACACTAAAAAAAATCTTTCTTAGAATGTAAGCTGACCGGCCAAAATGGATCTCAGTGGGTTAAGTTGGGCTCTTTGTTTGTACGATTATTTTACAGATTCCAATTGTTTGCGTGACGGCCATCTAAAGAAGCGCGGCAGGCACAGCGCTTGAGAACCCTGTACGGCCATCTTAAAAGTTGAAGCGCGGCAGGTGCAGCGCTTGCGAACTCCGTGCGGCCATCGTAAAGGTTGAAGCGCTGTAGGCGCAGCGCTTGAGAACCCAGTACGGCCATCTTTCCTTGCATGGCCCCCGCAAAGGGCCAACCACCAACTGAACCCCTGCGACCCCATTGTCAATGTTGAGGGTGTGACAGCAATCAAAGCTGAGAGTCAAAGATCGCGTTTATCTTTCGTCTTGGTGGAGGCTTCAGGTTGGGCTTGCCACGGCGCTGTCCTTCTGCTGCAAGAGCGCTGTTGATTTCCAACCACACTGATGAGAAAGAGTTTACTACTGCAATTTTTTCAGCTTTGTTCCATGGACGGGGCAAGCAACGAAAGATAGCTTTGTTGGGTTTCTCTGCAAATGAGGGAAATCTTTCATCTGGGTCCCAATGAAGATCATCTACCCACAGGGCAGTGTGTGCTTGGCACCATCGGCTTCCGTCTTTCCACTGCTCCATGTGGAGGCGTCAAATAAAAGTATCCAGCCGCGCTTCAACCTTTGAGATGGCCGTACGGGGTTCTCAAGTGCTGCGCCCGTCACGCAAAAAATTGAATCTCTAAAATAATCGTGCAAACAAAGAGCCCAATTAAACCCACCGCGCTGTGGTGAGAACACAATTTTGGTGTTGTGGGCCAGACGGTTTAGTACCCTACTAAACGCTCCGCGCTGTGGCGTGAGATCCATTTTGGCCGGTCAGCTCACATTCTAAGAAAGATTTTTTTTGGGTGGGTTTTTTTTATTAATCGAATCGAATTGATCGAATTGATAGAGGCCCATGCCTTACTCCCGCCTACCCCACTCTTTTGGGTAAATGATGACCAAACCATCCCGTTGCGGAGGACAACCTTGTGGTTGCATGAGCATACAATACAATGGCTATCTGAGACAGGAGAGGCGTACCCACCTGAACTGCGAAATGAGATTCAGCCGCGCCTTGACAAGCTTAAACCTTCCCAGCCCGCCAAGAGGTTGCAGCCGCCGACGCCGCCGAAACCAAACAGATGGCAGGAACGACCCCAAGAAAAACAGACCATGCAAGCACCTCAAGAACTTACTCCGCAGGACCCGAAGGGAACCCAGACAACTCCGCAGCAGCTCGCTGATCATGAAAGGCAATATATGGAATTGCAAGCAGCTTTTGCCCAAATGAGGCAACGAACGATTGCAGAAAGCCGACCAACACATTCCACACAGTCCCAAACATCAGCTAGCTTGCCGGCCGCAAGCCCGCCTACTACAGGGGAAGCCAACACTACCTTGTCATCTAAATCTAGTACGAATGCAGCGACAGAGGCTCCAGCTCAAGATAGCCATCGGCCCCCTAAGGTCAGTGCACATTCGCTAGCCAACCAGCGACCAGCGCCACCGTCACCGCCAGCCACACACGAACCAGAGACGGATACCCCGGGTACCGGTGAGTTGTCCACACATTCCCCTCATCCCGCAACACAAATCGGAGCTGAACAACAGCCGCCTCCGAAGCACGAACAACCGATTGTCGACAAGGAGATACCTGCGGAAAGATCTACGCCTGTCGACACACCAACCGAATCGCCAGACACGCTAGCCACTGACACCGTTGTTGTTAGTAGCCCTGAACCTGCCTGTGAACCCGTTCAGGAGGCTGACCTCTTTGCGGCGGATATCCCCACACTGCAGAATTGGCAGAGGGTAGCCAGTGAGAATGTGGAAGTACTCACCACGCGACTAGCTAGAGCCCGTGAGAACCTGTGGCGTATCACGAAACGCCTCAAGACAATGCAAGATGGCCAAGAACCAGACACTCCTCTGGCTTCCCCGATCATGGACATCGAAATGGAAATCATTGATTGAGTGAACCGACAGCCAGCTAGCACAGGGTACATATGGCTGATCTGAGCTCACCTGGTCAGTGCCGGCTTAGTTTGTCGCCATACTCCACAGTGCGCCAAGAGAAAAGCAGTTGAGTGCCAGGGTGTTACCCCCCAAATCTTTTTGGGTATTTAGGGGCTTACCAGATCAATTATGACCCCCCTAAGATTAGCGTAAGGGGTTTTCTGCTTTGTTTATTTTAATTGTTCGGTCTCGTCAGGTCTTTGTCCCATGTCCTTCCTTCTCGTGTCATTCGAATCCTGCTTTCGTCTGTGCTGATTGCATTGTAAGTGCGGAATGCTCCCAACATCTGTCATTGTGTAACTTTGTTCTCACTGCAGCTTTTGCGGCTCTACTAGTTTTTTTAGCTAGGTCAGCCATAAGCAACACAATTCGCACCTCAAGGCGATAGATAAGCTTCGAAGGGTTGCCCCCCATTTTTTAACTTCACTTGGACCGGCTTTGCAACGAGAACCCCCGACACCGGGTACCGGTTGTTCGGGGTTTCCCTAGCTTAGCTGATCCATTGGTAACATTTGAACCCTACCGCCTTGATAGCCTCTCACAGCACTCGTCGTACAACAGAAGCCTGACACCGGGTACCGGTTGTTCAGGGTTACGCCCACGCCAGGATGATACAACAGCTCATGACTGAAAATCGGTTCATTTCCTTGGCGCCTGATGACCCTGACGACTCGGATACAGACATGGAGCCAACAGAGCCATGCGTCACAGAAAAACCCCGTGAGGATGCGTCAGCTGACAGTGACGACACGGTCTACTTCGATGCCTGGGAGGCTGATGATGACACTCCCTACTTCCAACAAGGAGCTGAGCTTCCCACACGAGAGGAGTGGGAAATTGCCGCGCCTATTGACTTCTCCGACGCCCAGGGCACCCTGCAGATAAGTCACCAACTGGACGCACCCTTCCTTTCTGAGAAAGAGATTGAAACTCCGCTTGGTATGGATGACACTAAGCAGAATTGGAAGTGGGCAGACGTAGGCTCTCGTCGAATGCCCCGATCACCCCTGACATACCCGACGGTGATGGTGGACGACGAGAATGGAATCCGCCGACCCGCAGCCAGCCAGGTCCATCACAGGACGCTCTTTCAGTGGATTGTGGACAACCTCTCATGGTTATCGCAGTATGACACTGTCTATGTCTTCGTGGACAACCGTATGCTATCAGGAACCAATCCTCCTGAGTACTGGCAGTATTTAGCACCATGGATCAAAGGCAGATGTGAAGTCACTGGACCTTACCGAGAGAAAACAACTGCTATCCACATTCCCATCAACTCCAACACAGGCTTGCATCAGGTCCATTACACTTGGGCTGGCGCTGCGGTCCTTGAAGCTCTGTGCCTAGTCTTTCCCACGGTAAACTTTGCACTTACGGACTCGGATTGCGTGCCCACCTCGCTCTTTGAAGTAGCCGAACTGGTCAATCTCATGACAGATAAGGCGAGCAGAGCCGAGGCAATGCAGCACTACACTATGGCCAGTTCCAGTCAATGCCCGCCGGCAGCCCTGCTCACGACTGAAGCTAAAGCGGAACTCAACGCTGGGTTGATCATAGTTACAGGACATGCTCCAACTCACACAGCAGATGTCGACATGGACCAAGAAACCCCGGATGCCAGCATGCCACCAGTTGATGCCGCCGGCTCCGATGCGAGTGATGCGCGTGCCCCCAAAGCAAGACGTATTGTCCATCCAGCTAATAGCAGATCGGCGGGCGAATGGGTCATTGCACTTTGCAACAGCCGAGCCAATTTCCTGGCCACCACAGCGGTACCAGAAGACCCTGCGGAAGCGATTAGAGGCGGACTAGTTCTTACCCCCTTACTCGGATGCAAGGCCAAGACCCCACTAGACTGGACACATGCCTGGGCAATGCTAGGGGAATGGGCCGGAATTATTGCCTTCCCTATCCCCGAGCAAGGAGAATGGCCGCGTCACGGAGATGGTCGATACTTACGACCCGAGCCTAGGCCAAACGGATGTCTACCACCTTCTGGCAAGTGAAGCACATCATCATAAGGTTAGCCCCATAGGCACTGGGACGCTTGTTGCAATGGTAGGAGCCATAGATGCTCCAGCGAGCGACATCAGAAACCTTCAAATCCTCTTTGGGCTGGTCCTTGCTGTCACGCCACGCTCATCCAAAAATAAAAACGAACTACCTGCCACCCGCATACACAGGCAGTGCAACCCCAGAGCTATCGAAGTAGCTTTTCTCTCAATGCCAGCCATCAATTTCTTTGCCCAAGAACAACTCCTAGTACTTCAAGACTGGTACCTTGCCTCTGGCCAGAGCCTGGAACCCACAGATGCCACAGTCAGGGATGACAGGGGCCCACTCCCAGGCACCTTTTTCCTCCATACTATGTGGATGTTTGGCAAGCCTACCAGCGAGGTGACTGCTGTTGCGCAGACTCCCCCCTGTAGGTGCCACCTTGGCCCAGGCATCTACAACGTCCAAACAGCAGTTGAAGGGATGGACGGCAACAAACGATCATATTTGTTGCATTTGTGCGGACAACTGCTGTGCCTCGTCCTCATCCCATGTCATGTGAGGGAGAACCTTATTAGTGGACCCGCACAACGGCACTTTCCTTTGCTGCCGAAATGGACGGACATGTCTTGGGCACGCTATGTGCAGTGACAATGGCATTGCTCACCAATCGGCTAGACCTGTGCATTCAAGGACTCTTTGGTGCAGGCAAGTCAAAATCGATGGCAGTCCTCATCCTCGCCCTGATCGAAATCGACACCACCAATAGCCTTAAGATATTGTTTATATATAAGGAAAACTCAGGCACTCGATCCTTTGCTGACCTGCTCCTTTGGCTCGACCCCCCGTCGGGGGTGTTTGGGCGCGTAGGGGACCAAGAACGTAACAAGAGCAGTTACTCCCACACCAAATTCGACATCCATCCGAGAGAAAGAAGACAAATGCAAGTGCCAGCTAGTTTTGGCCACAGGAGGTGCTGTAGCCCAAGATCTCCCCATGCTATGGTCCACGCTGGGCGGCTTCATGCAAGAGTTGTCCCTCATGGTCATCGACGAAGGCCAGCAATATTTTTTTGTGGACGGCGCCAATTGGCTTTCGCCTGGTCACCACACTTTGAGGCTTACCTGCGGACCAGCGGGGAATCGAACCGCCACCGGTAGTCTGTCCGCGACGTCAAGAACGTCGCCCTACCAACTACTCCACAGGGACGCCTATCGACGAAGGCCAGCAATATGGCACTGACCGGGGAATTGCAGTCATTAGCCTGCTGAGACCACAACCCTTAGTCCTGTGGACGGGAGACTCAGAGCAGACGCCAGGAGGTATTGCTCGAGCAGCTCCCAACGCCAAACGATCTCGGCAACTCCTCTTAGCCAAAAAGCATGGGCTACGCAGTGACCGCAATTATTATATGCCATCTAACTTAGCAGATGCAATGATTCGGCTGTTTGACGGCACACGTTGGGTCAGCTATGGACAAACCAACTCTCGCCACAATCTATCGAAGACTTGGAGGCGGCGAACGCTGTCCCCCGACCTGAGAACACAATTTGAAGCAGCCCAGCGACATGAGCAAAGACAACTCCCCACAATTGTGGACACCGAACTACTGGCAGGCACAACAGTCAACTTTCCACGGTCCCTGGTGCGCCTTGCCTGGATTTTGCAACATGCCGCGACCCTCCTACCCATGGCTGGTGACATACAAGCAGTGCCAAATTCCCATACCGCAGGAGTGAGCGACATCCATGCATGGGGATTGATGCTCCCGTCTAGCTCAAGAGTAGCCCGGTGACATATCATTCACGTGAGGCCAGTGATGCTACTGCCTGCCTTGTATTTGGCCCATCTTCCGCCTGATTCTGGCGGCTGTCGCAAGGATGTCTCTCTGGCGACCGGATTGGTTCCGTACCAGCTGAGGGTGTAGCAGGAGCGATATCCCGGACTGGGGCTTCTCCATCCATCAAAGAAGTACATACCTGACAAAGGTAGGATTTCCTGTTCAGAGCCGGTCTGCGCCACAATCTGCCCAGTACGCGCCTTGTACAATCCTGAAGGATACATATGTGGGACGTAGGCACACAGGACGACTTCCGGGAACGGGAGATTCTGCACAGGAATCCATTTCTGCTGGCTTTCGGCGGGTCGCACTTGAGACTCCCGAGTGGACCAGCAGGGATTCGAACCACCACCGGCAGTCTGTCAGCGCTGGCAAGACCAACGCCATACCAACTGAGCCATCGGGTCGCCTTGCTGGCCCTGCCTTGGCTTCTTGGAGGCGATCTCTGTTCAGCCACGCAAGATCTGACCCTCGTACCACTATCAGACGATATCGCGCTCGCTTCACCTGATTGGTCTGTTGGTCATGGTATTGGTTTGCGATTGCGAGGGGAGGGAATTCCCATGCGGGTGTTGAGTTCAGAGACCATCTGCTCATCTGTGCAAGATTTTCCTGTTCTGGGTTGGCGTTGAAGTCAGGCCAATCCCATGTCGTTTCTCCTCTTCGAAGGCATCGGATGCCATATGCTATGGTCGCGACAACCTGAGCCATGCCCATAAGCCCCATCATGTCAGCGGGGAGACGAATACGGTTAAGGATTTTGAGCGGGTGAGTCCGACAGTTTCTTGGTGTTTTGCTTGGTTTTCTTGATGAGCGTGACAGTGCATAGGACTATGTATCGGTCCTCCACCAGTTTACTTTTGCGGCCACTACAGCAACGGCCTTTGCGTGACTTAATTAATCAATTAATCCCAATTGCAACATGCTCTGAAACATGTTGAACGACCTGGCGGAAGCCATGAAGGCGTGGGACGGAAAAAAAAAGAGCGGGTGAGTCCGACAGTGATTCGGCCAAGCCAGTCTTCCGTATCTTCCGTGGGGGAGCCGTTGGAGTAGTACTTCGCGTTCAGGAATCCAATACTCGGCTGGGCTACGATTGCTACCCGTGCTGTTCTTCCTGCTGAGTTGGCTATTGTTTCTACGCGGAGCGTGCGGGCATAATCTTTTTTGAGCACTGAACGGTTGACGTTGTTCTTGTGATCTGTTGCAGTGGTCATTACGAAGAGCCCATCGGCAAACCCGGCATTCCTGGGGAAGAGGGAAAGCACTTGTGACACAAGCGTCTCTAGGTCTGTCGCTACTAACCTATTAATTCTAGCATTGGTGTCCCAAAGCACGAACTGGAACCCTGGTGGCCTGTCTGGAAGCCCTCCGGAGGCAAAACTTCCAAGTTCCCACATGTCGTTAATGAGTCTGCAAAGATCAGGGTATCTGACAGCTACTACTGGCTTGCTTGCACCGGATGCATGGAAATGCAAACGAGCGCAGGTCAGCCTCAAGGCAACAATTGACGTCCCAATGCAGGCACAATCATCGAACAAAATGGTGATGTGCTTCTGGAAGATTCCTACATGCCAGTGGGATGGCCACTACACATCGATGGTGCCGTCCGGCAATGTTGTATTCATCGATCTGCAACCCCCAAGAACTCGACGACATGTTAAGAGAATACGACATGAAAAGAGATTCAGTAGAAATAAATCACAACGCACCTCAATGGTCTCACAACGCAGGGAACCGAAAATACATGGAACCGAAGACAGGATACACACTGCGGCAACTTTGGGCTGACTCCGAGCCGGCCATTGGGCAGAAATCTTCCCCTTCTTATGAAGTCAAAGATGGAAAAGAAAAGAGTTCTATCGTCTGATGGTCACAAGAGGTTACGAACAACTCGTACTGTCTGTAAAAGGTGCAACGAAGATTGCAACCCTTGATCGATTCGACAGCCTCCTCAAGAATGTAGTCCTCCACGCTGCCTGCCAGTCCCTTCATCCTCGCATTGGGGACGCCAGCAGCCCAAAATGTCCCACCACAAACTGGCACCTTGGCACAGAGAGCCTTGGAGGAATGGGAACGCACCCTATGCGAAAACAAGGCAGTTGCGATCCTTGCACAGATGCAAGTCGGCCGACCGGCCCTCATCCAAAAAGATGGCGGCGAAATGCTTATTGCGATTGTCCTTGACAGGCGACTTGCGGACGCCAAGGCATTAGTGGACGACCCTGCAGCTTTCACTCGAGAAATGACCAAGATTCTGCTCGAAAAGCAAAGTCATCCACTTATTATGGAAATATACACTCCCGTGCATATGGACTGCATGTGCTACGTTTCTGGATGTAACTTGCATGGTGGCTACAACAAGATGTTGTTAATGGTTTATTTGGGCAGAACTCTGAAATTGATGCAGAATGGTTTGAGGACAACTGGAATTGGTTACAATACCGTGAAGATGCGTTTTGTGTGCATGTGAATGTTTTCGTCAATTTGGTGAAGAAGAAGAATGTTTCTGGAACTGAAATTCATTTGCAACGAGGTTTTCTGGAGTGCAAATGAATTTGGAGATGGTTTTGGTCTGGACGACTTTTTGGACAAGCTCAACGTTGTTTTTCAAACACATGTGCATGCGTTTTCAACAACAACCTTGACTGGATTTGTTTTCTGCATGATGCGTTTTATTTTCGGAAGCTGCCAACTATTTTTGTCAACAGTTTGGATGTTTTTGGAATTTGTGCAAACAGTGCGTTTGGAGAGAAGATGGAAGTGAAGATGATTTTTTTGGAAAGATGGTGAATTCAGCTTTACTGAATTCACCAACATGTTGATGATGTTTGCCAACCGCCGCCGTTGCATGTTGCAAAGGCAAAGCAGCTGAAACAGAAGAAGTCCAACTATAACATGCTGCATGTGCATGACAGACAACTTACCTTGCCTTCGTGTTTTTCCTGTGTGGAAAAAGTATTTGAGAGTTCGCAGTGAAGCCGTCGTGTTTTGGGGAATTCGTGTTTAATTTGTTAAACGCTCGACGCGGAGTTAAGCCGACCCCTTGCGACGTTAGGAGCGCGACTAGTGACTAGTGGTTGTAATTAGGTCCTGTTGGATTTTCGCATGGTAGCGGAGCGGTTGTGCTCCACGCGTAGTGTAAGTAGACGCGATGATGCCAGGAAGTAACCAGGGACAAGGACCTAATGGCCAAGGAAGTGCGCTAGGAATGAACTCACTGCATGTAGGACCAGTAGGGTCGCCAACAATGAACAGAATGGAAGGAGGAGGTGAGCAGGGCGTAGAAAGAAACACAGGTGTTGCAGGTAATTCGCCAACAGGTGCCGCGATGCAAGCGAATGCAGCGGTAGGTAACGCGATGACAACACCGGCCCCGGGCTTAGTTGGAGCAGGGAGCTTAGTTGGAACTGCTGGACACATACTTCCTCCGACACAGAATGCGTTTGGCATGTATGGACCCATGAGGGGAGGTTTAATGGACCCCAGAAATTATGGGTTGAACCAGACTTTTCTTGGATGTCAAGGTCATGGATGTAGTGGTTGTACTGCATGTCAAGGGTATCCAGGTCAGGGTGTGCATGGACAAGGTCTGTTAGGACAAGGTCAGTTCGGACAAGGTCAAGGAGGACAAGGTCTGACAGGACAAGGTCAGGTAGGACAAGGTCTGCACGGGCAAGGGATGCCAGGACAAGGTTGCATGGGAACTGCAGGTCAAAGTGCCCAAGCTAGCACAGGTAGAAGTCAAGAACCAGGACAGGGGAGTGCATGTTATGGAATGCCATGGATGTCAGGTCATTGCGGTGGTGCCCCAAGTCAAGGAGGACAAGGTCAGGTAGGACAAGGTCAAACTGGAGGCATGTGCATGGGACCGGACATTGGCGGAGTAACACCCCAGAATCAAAGGTTGCAAGATGTGCTGAGGCTGATGGGAGGTTTGGAACCGATGCAGTTAATGCAAGTCAGACAGGTGATAGGTGAACAGGTTGGCCAGGCTAGAGGTGTACCTGAGATGTTTGGACAAAGGGCCACAAATGGGTTTCCTCAAAGTATGGATCCAATGCACGTACCAGGAACATCCGGGGAATACGTAGGTGACGTATTTGCTAAAAGTGAGAAATGGTTAGGAACCCCTCCAACACCAGATTGTGCAAAGTGGACCAGTAGAGAAGCAGAAATCCTAGGGTGGCAAGCTTACATCTATGATTTAACAGCCTGGGCGATGCAAGCCAGCCTTGAGTTCGGAAGTGAAATCGAGCATGCCTGTAGATGGCCAGATCCGTTGCACTGGAATCAATTAGCTGTGCCGCAACGTGCGAGAAGCAGAAGGTTGCTTGCTATTTTGAGAAGTGCGTTTGGAAATCACCCGAGAACTTTGACGTTGATCAATGCATTCAGTGAAGGAATCAACTTGTGCAATGCGGATGTTGGTGTGAATGCAGAGTTGCAAGCTTCGAATGGCTTTGAGCTGGTGAGACAGCTGACCCTGGAGTACAGCATCGGGACGAGGAGTGAGGCACTTAGTTTCAGAACGGCACTGGCAGGGAAGTCTTTTGCACTGCATGGGAATGAAACAAGTGCAAGTACGATTGTGACCGATACAATCAGAAAGATAGACTTTGAAATGGCCAGGTATTCTAAGTTGCTGGGAACACTGTCAAGTAGAATTGATGCCACAGGGTTGCATGTAGCCGAAGCTGACTTGGTAGCTGTTTTGCTACGTAGTTTGCCTGAAGCAGTCAGGACGTTTTGTTTGCATCACACTGGAGGTGAATCGTACCAAGCATTTAGGGCCACTGCACTGAGATGGGAACAGCAACAGCGTGCTTTCGCTGAGTTCCACCCCAAGAAAAATCTATACCAGGTCACCCAAGTGGAAGGTTCAGATGAATCCACTGTGCAATATGATATGTCTGCAAGTGATGGTGATGGAAACTGGAATTTAGATGCAGTAGGGGGTGTGCGATGTGGTACCTGTGGGAGTAGGAGACACAGTTCAAATGCATGTGATGTTGACTTGTCAAAACTGAAGTGTTTCAGATGCCAGAAATTTGGCCACATTTCTGCAAATTGCCCAGAGAGAAAGAAAGGAAAAGGAGTAATTAAGGGCAAAGGCAAGCAGAAAGGGAAGAAAGGCAAAGGCAAAGGTAAAGGTTTTGGCAAGAAAGGAAAAATGAACGAAGTAGGATACGATGAAGAATGGGACAGTGCGGACATGTGGTGGCATGACGATGGTTCTTGGTGGGAGGACCAGTCATGGTATGAAACTGCACAGGTCTGGAATGACAGTTGGAATGAATCTTGGGATTGCACGTGGCAAGAAGGGCAGGAGAATTGGGACGAATCTTGGAGTTGGCCTGCAACTGAAGACCAGCAACCTAGTGCAAGTGCAGGTGGAACGACCCAAGGTGTCCAATCCTTAGTGCTGAGTCCCTTGATTTCCGAGATGTTTTCAGGTTTTTCGACAAGTTTGACACTTGAAACTGAAATTTCAGACGCTTTTGATGATGTTTGCAGTCATTTTTCAACTGATGAAACTGCTTTTCATGTCTCAGTTGCAGGTTTGCAGTGTTTAGAGTCGAATCGACTTTTCTGCACGTGTCAAAACTGCATGACTATCAGTGATGATTTTGCAGCGAACTTGGAGTGCTGCCAGCTTCGAAACGTGAGACTGAAACTCTTTTTCAACAGATTACCACCAGCATGTTTCATTTCTGATCCTGAATTTTTCGATGGAGGAGTGTTCGTTCCTTTTTCTGACAGTGAATCTGCATGTTCAGTTGTTATGGACACCATGTTTGGAGACGAATTTGATGACAGTGACAGTCTGAAACGGAAACTGAAACGTGTCAACTTTGGAATTTAAACTTTGGATGGTTGCATGAAACGACACCACAGGTAGATTCCAATTTGTTGTGTGGCATGTTTGCAGCAGGGACCACCGACCTGTCAGGAACTTGTCAGGAACCTTTGCATCGTGCAGTGACTTTTGAGTGTGGTTTAAGAGGTGTAGAGGTAGAAGGTGATGCTGCAGTTTCTCAGGACTTGATTTCTTCAAACTGTCATCGAATTCAGTTGCAAACAATTGGAACTGCAACTTTTCTGAACGTGCAAGATACTGTTTCTCATGAGTTTGAACTGCATAGATATTCACCTGTTTTGCATCCATTGCTTTCAGAAATCATGAGGGGTGATGAAAGCCAGCAGCACTGGTGGTTACTGGACTCCGGTGCAGCTGCAACTGTGATGGCGACTGCATCAAGAGTGACATATGGTGCATGGGTTGTTAACTCACAAAGTGACCGCTTCCGAGCGGCAAATGGCAGTAAGGTGAACATAGATGGATCAACTACTGTTTCTGTTTGGGTTGGATTCAAAAGGAAAACCGATAATTTGGGGAGATTCCCAGTGTACCGACAGGCAAAACTGAAGTGCTTAGTTGGTGGCATCAGCCACAACATCATTTCAACCAACACTCTCTGTGAGTGCGGATGGGAATTCAGTCAGAATCCAGAAGGTGCTGAGGTTACTCATCTTGCGTCAGGTTTGAGACTTGACAACATTTGTAACTTTGGTGGCTGTCCTTGGGTTAAACTTGACCCAGCGTGGATGTATAGTGATTCTGATGCGTCTGCACAGCATGGTGATGAATTCATCATGTCAGAGGGTTTGCATGCGGTGCATGGTATGGGAATTTGAATCCATTGAGCAGAGCGGCAGAAGCTGCGCTTTGAAGCCCATAGGTTGCAGGGACATGTGCCTTTTGATCCAAGATGCACAATATGTGCACGAGGCAAATCGACCTTTCAACATCGTCGCCGTCGAGAAGGCGCTCTTGAGACTGAGGTGCAAGCCGATTTTGGTTTTCTAACCACTCGTGGGGAATTGGTTGAGGATGAAGCAGACGGTACTGTCAAAGTTTTGGTTTTAACTGTGTGGGCTATGTCATTGTGGGACAAGAAACAAGACCTGTGAAGAATCAAATTTGCAAATGGCTGGACCACTTCGGCCTTGCGTCATCAACTTCTTTGGTTGTCCTGCATACTGATGCCGAACGTGCAGTTTCTGAATTAGTTGGAACCAGCTCTGACAAGTATACCTTCTTGGTTCGCCGTGCACGACCTCAACAACACCAAAGCAATGGAGGAGCTGAACGAGCTGTGAGAAGACTTAAGGAATCCCTTGCGGTGTTGCGTGCTGAGATGAACCAGGGTGGTGCTGATGTCTGTTTTACTGAACGTGGATTGCAGGATGTTGCAACCTACATTGCATTGAGCCACAACCATTTTTCCAAAGCTCATGGAACTGACTTTTCTCCATTGGAATATTCCACACAACGGAAGTTGTCTCGACCTTCCTTTGCAATGTTTGGTCAAACTGTCCTTGCCGAATTGCCCAGCAGCATGCGAGCCCAATCACCGAATGAGACCAGAAGTATTGAAGCTGCATTTGTGCATTCAGGTTTGGATACAGGACCAGTTGTGCAAGGTGCTGTTAGAATTGATGGTGAATTAGTTCTGAAGCGCTTTGTTGCAAGGAATGTCAAGCCAATCACACCAATTGTGTGGAACCAAGTCATTGGGGATCAGTTGTTTTCTGAGATTGAGGGTGGACAAGTGCAGGGAGAACCATTGCCAGCACGCGAAGGAATTCGCATTGAGCCGGCTGCTCCAGATGTTGCAAGACCAAGATTGCCTGATGCCAATGTTGAGCAACCTATGCATGATGATGATGTTGTTGAGTACCCAGATGGTGCTCCAGGTGACTTAGTGCGAGAAATGAAAGAACCTGATCCAGGCTTCCGAGCCCCTATGCCAAAGAAGAGACCGGTGGAGTCAGCTCCATCTCAACCGAGAAAACCAGGTGAATTGAAGATTGCCCGACAAGACCCAATTCGTGCATCTACTTCTGATGGACCTGCATTGCCTAAAGCGTCTCCGAAAGTGTCACCAAAGTCTCCGTCTCCGTCTCCAGATGTTGCTAGGTCAGATGTGCTGTTTTCCCAAAGACACCCCGGTGTCCTGCATGTGATTCTGGAATGGATGTACCTGGAATTAGGCATAATGCTGAGTGTAAGAGAAAACGTGTTGCGTTTGAGGCGAGTGAAACTCCCGCTGAGATGCCAGATGGTGTGCCTAATGTTGCAAGACCGAGACTTGAGGTGAGACATGAAGATATGGAGGTTGAAACTGAGAATGGCCCAACTCCGGTTGGCGCAGGTTCTGAGGAGGTTGGTCTAAGTATGGACACTGAAGGTTCAGGCGTGAAGAGAGAGGCTGAACAGTCAGTTGAGGATTTGGAAGATGAAATGGCTGCAGAACGTGCAGCTGGTGGAACTCAAGTTCCAATGACTCTTGATTTGTTCGTCATGGATGATGCATGTCATGCCTTAGGACCTGTTGCATGGTGTTTGGAACAAGGACCAGAGAATGCGCGAGCCACGAGTCCCGAGTTGTTTGACAGTGAGCTTAATTCAATTAAGTTTGCACATGGGAAGGATCACCAGTGTGTGAAGGTGAAACTTGGTGGTTCCGAAGTGTTGCTGTGGAAACCGGATGAAGTAATTGATGATAGCTCACTCATGCAACTTGACGTGGACCTTGGTTTTGAGGGTATGAAAGAAGAAATTGGTAATTTGGAGAAATGTGGTGCTGGTAGAGTCATAGGACAGGCCGAGGTTGATGCATTGAAAAAGAAACACCCGCTCATGCGTGTGATTCCAAGTAGATGGGTTTCAGCATACAAAAGTGAATCACGAGTCAGAGTCCGGATAGTTGCAAAGGACTTGAATAAAGGAATTAGTGCACGAAAGCTGGGAATTTCGAGCCCAACACCAAGCATTGAGGGCCTGCATTTCGTTCTCACTCTTGCTGCCCAACGTGCTCTTTGATTGAAAGGACTTGATGTTTCCCATGCCTTCATGCATTCACCCCTTCCTCATGGACTTGTGATTGTGCTGAAACTGCCCCTCTCCGTCTCTATGCCTGATGGCTCACAAGCCTACTTGTTGCTCTACAAAGCCTTAAATGGTCTTCGAGATGCATCGCTGCACTGGCTGAATTTGCTGAGTGACAGCATCCGTGGTGTTGGATTGACTTCTGACGAGGTCGAACCATGCATTTATCAAGGTGTCGTGAATGGAGAACTTGCACTGCTTGTCGCATATGTGGACGACCTACTCCTTTGTTGCCAATCTGAGAAAGCTGAGAAGATCGTGGAGAAAGCAATTGGCAAAGCCGTGCCCTTGAAGGAGACCGGAATCATCCTTCCTGCACGACATGGAGGTGGACGTTTAATCTTTATTGGCAGGCATGTGCATCGTGGAATTGATGACGACTCTTTGACGATTGGCGTGGATCCAAAGTTTTTGGACACGACCTTTACTGAATTCAACATCACGAAAGGATCTGCATCTGTGCCGGATGTGACCGGCATTTTGGACAAGGCCATGGGTGACAAGAATCAATTGCAAGAACTCTCTCCCTCTGCATATTCACGATTTCGCCGAGCACTTGGCAAGCTTCTGTGGATGGCACAGTCTAGGCACGACCTGAAACTGTATCTCAGTCTAATTGGAAGTCAGCAAGCAAAGCCCAACCAAGGCACCGAAGCTGCCATTCGTTCTTTGCTGCGATTTCTGTTTGAAGATGTGGGAACATGTTTGAGGTTACCATCCCCAGAATACGAGAATTTGATGATTGGACCTGCAAGACATTCAATTTTGCATTCATTCTCTGATGCATCGTTTGCTCCATACAGATTCAATGGTAGGAAAGGGATTTCTGGTGGAGTTGTGTTTTGTGAAGGTGCATTGGTTAGGTCATTGGCTAGACAACAGCAGTCTGTGTCATTGTCCTCGTGTGAAGCAGAGTTGTATGCATTGCAAATGGTTGCCCAAGAATCTGTTGCGTTTAGCAATTTTTGCCATCGTGTTTACACAGGGATTGGTGAAATGAGAGAGAGAGATGTGCCACAAATCTTGCTGGAGTCAGACAGCCCTTCAGCCTTGCAATTGTTGGTCGGACAAGATATACCCAAACGAAGTCGGCATGTTGAAATTCGTATGGCCTGGATGAAAGCTAAGATTAGCTCAAATGAACTTTTGGTTGAACACAGGGCCGGAACAGACAATGTGGCAGATTTGTTTACCAAGTGTTTGGGGACCAAAGATTTTCTGAGACACCGTACAAGCTTAGGGTTTGAAACTCCTGAAGTGCCTATGCAAGACCTGCACAGAGTGCGCGATGTCATGCTCATCAACAGTAGGGTTGATCACAAGCAAGATGTTGCGTTTGTGGAAGTTTGTTGTGGGACTAATTCAGCTTTGAGAGAAGCCTGCAAAGTTGCACGCATGCCCTATATCGGTATAGTCAAACGAATGGAAACTGCGGACATGTTTCAAAAGGTGAAAGAGTTTGTTGAGGTTCACCAACAGTTAGGCTACCGTTGGGTGCATGTGCACGCTTCTACTCCTTGTAGCTCAGGGTCTCCACTCAAGAATTTTTCTGCAACGATTGAATCAGAGGCAGACAGGTCATGGAAAGGCATCATGGAGAACGTCTCTAAGTATTTGTTGCTTGGGAATTCGAGGTCTTTCGAACTGCCCCGAAACAACAACATATGGAAACGCGAAGAGACCAAACGAGTTTTGAAACAATGTGGTTTGCAGTTTGATGCTGAGGTGTTTTTATGTCAAACCGGTATGCAAGCACCGAATGGACTGCCTATCGGTAAAGTGCTTATCTTTTGTAGTGTGTCAGCTGGTTTTTGCAATTTGCTCACAAAGCGTTTTGGTTGGTGCGAATGTGAGAAACATGCAGGGATGTACGATGTCAACTGGACAGCAACCGGTGTGTATAACAAAGAACTGGCAAAGGCCATTTTGGCCGCAGTTCGTGCTGGAAGAAAGGACCCCTGAGCATGTTCATGTTTTTGTTTGCATGTCGCATGGAACAACCGAAACCCAAACAAACGTTTTTGTCTTGTTTTGACCTGCTTGTTGCATGATTTTCTTGAAGAAATTTGCGTGGCAGGTGGAACTGTTTTGGTTTTAGTTTGCACGTCTCCGGACGCCGCCAGTTTAAAAGGGGGACGTGTGATGTGTGAAGGAAAGTTTTTATTTGGCATGTGTGAACCAAAGATGTTTTGCATGTCTTATTTCAAACAAATTTGAAACCAAACGACAGTGATGTGGAACACAGCAGTCATGTGAAGCACAGTTGTTTTCTTTTGCGAAGCACTGGCGTACGCGAAGCACAGATTTTTGATGTGAAGCACTGCATTGATGTAGAAACACAGTAATTTTGGATGTTTAGTCATGTCTGCATGTTCAGTTGATTTTGCATTGGACAGATGTGGACAGGGTTGGGCAGAAGTTTGTTTTCGTTTGCAACGTTTTGGATACAGAATGCAAGTCAGAACACTGCCTGGAGAACTAAGGATGTCAGGTTTCAGAATTCACTCACACGCCCAACTCAGCAGTTGCGGACACTTAGGAACCCCTGAAACGGCTAAACTGCTGCACTCGACTCCTGCGTGTGTGTGTGAGGGTTGAAACAGTTCACAATTAGGAATTAGGTTCTGACGTGACGCCATGGCTTCAAAACCACAGCACTGGCAAAGTGATGCTTCTGGATGGTATGGACAGAAGGGGAATTCGATGCCTTACAACCCCAATGACCCAGTCTTGGGAACGGACATGACGCAGGGAGAATGGGACCAATTGCGCGAGCTTATGCGCAAGGCTGAGGCAGGTGGGAAGATGAACGAACTCTTGACCGTGCACAAGAAAGAGGTCAAGAATGCCCCTATGAACCGACACTACCCACCTGATGATGATGACTGGCAAGAATCACAACACAAGGCTAATTCGAGTACACAGGTATTTTTGCAATACACATCTGCAACTGGTGTGAAGATGCGACTTCGTGTGCAAGTCCTCACTGGAGGTTGAACAGATGACAGCTTTATACATATGTGTGGCATGCGAGCCTTTGAGACTTCTCTGGATTTTGGCTGTCTATGGATGGGAAACGCAGCAAAAGGGGGTATGGAAATATACACTCCCGTGCATATGGACTGCATGTGCTACGTTTCTGGATGTAACTTGCATGGTGGCTACAACAAGATGTTGTTAATGGTTTATTTGGGCAGAACTCTGAAATTGATGCAGAATGGTTTGAGGACAACTGGAATTGGTTACAATACCGTGAAGATGCGTTTTGTGTGCATGTGAATGTTTTCGTCAATTTTGGTGAAGAAGAAGAATGTTTCTGGAACTGAAATTCATTTGCAACGAGGTTTTCTGGAGTGCAAATGAATTTGGAGATGGTTTTGGTCTGGACGACTTTTTGGACAAGCTCAACGTTGTTTTTCAAACACATGTGCATGCGTTTTCAACAACAACCTTGACTGGATTTGTTTTCTGCATGATGCGTTTTATTTTCGGAAGCTGCCAACTATTTTTGTCAACAGTTTGGATGTTTTTGGAATTTGTGCAAACAGTGCGTTTGGAGAGAAGATGGAAGTGAAGATGATTTTTTTGGAAAGATGGTGAATTCAGCTTTACTGAATTCACCAACATGTTGATGATGTTTGCCAACCGCCGCCGTTGCATGTTGCAAAGGCAAAGCAGCTGAAACAGAAGAAGTCCAACTATAACATGCTGCATGTGCATGACAGACAACTTACCTTGCCTTCGTGTTTTTCCTGTGTGGAAAAAGGATTTGAGAGTTCGCAGTGAAGCCGTCGTGTTTTGGGGAATTCGTGTTTAATTTGTTAAACGCTCGACGCGGAGTTAAGCCGACCCCTTGCGACGTTAGGGGCGCGACTAGTGGTTGTAATTAGGTCCTGTTGGATTTTCGCACTTATTGCGCAAATGATCAAGCCAGCAGGAAGTAGTGACCCACCTCCCTCAAACAGCGCAGCCAGTAGCACCGGCAGCCATGAACACCCCAGCACCGGTACGTCCGTGCAGTTCCAGTAATCTCAAACGGTTAACGTGGGGTACCCACGGTTGCCACACACGACGAGTGACCACTGTGCAACACAGGTGCTGTCACCATGGGGTACCCATGGTTGACTAGTGCCTAGTTGACCTGGGACACCCCCTCTACCTTAGGCAACTGATTGTGTAGTAAGCTAGCCTTAGTAAGTAGGGGGAGGGAGGAAGGGGGAGGGGGGCAATAGTAACATTCTAACAGGGCCACTAATTGTACCTAGTAACTGGTAGCGTAGGACGATGTCAAAGTACATCAAGCCATGGCGCCCGTTGCTGTTTTGCTCAGCTCAACCCACTGCTTTCACTGCTTGAATGCCGTCTGACCATGTGGATACAGCTCGACCGAGTGAACTGGCATGCCTGCCTCAAGAACCCCAGAGTCACAATGAGGCACAAGATCTCCTACTCTTACAAGACTATGTTTGCAAACTGTCGCATACCCAACGGACACTGGAAGACACTTATGCCTTATTGCAGCAAACAGAACTCCTTGCAGGCGTAATCAACGAGCAAGATTGCAGAGCCATACGCACGGCTTGCTGTTGCCTAAAGAGTCTGCGCATCCGTGTAGAAGCCCGAGCCAATGTAACAGAACGTGCAGTTATAAGCCGACAGCTACAGCTCATGCAAGCGAGCGTACAGCACTACCCTACAGAGGACCTCAACACAGCTGACACAAGTTGCCCGTCCAGGACCTCGGCTGAACACTTCGATGCAGACCTGGTCCCTGTCCAGAGAATGATCGCTCGCATCCCTGTACCAATGTGGCTGAGCCAGCAACCATGGTCAACCGACTGCATCGAATACAATTGACTGCAACGCATGCATTTGTTGACCGATAGCTTGTACACTGCAACCCTGATGCCTGTGCACGGAACCTCTGCTAAACATTCAGTTAAGCTGACAACTCCGGCTGAAGGAGCTCCACGCTTGCAAGCCTGCATCAATGCTGTCGAGCTAGCGATCATCGCTAACTCGATCGCATTGGATACAGTTTTGAAAGCAGCATGCACCGCAAGGGTGCCCTACAGCTCCCAATGATGATGATGCTTGGAAAAGAACTACTGAGCGGACTCTGAGTGCGCCCTGAATGCCGTAGCTACTGCTGTCATTTTTCACAATAGATCATGTCTCACCTCCTGTTTCACCTTTTAATCGTTTTTCACCACTCTCGTTGCGACCCGGCGTTGTCGGTGTTTGCTTCGAAGTGCCAGGGTGAATGTTATGCCTAACGGCTGCTCTCTGTGATCTCGGGGATCCTGGCTGGGGGGATCCCTGGTTTCCGCATTGAGCTTTGTTGCTTCTATCACCCTCTTACCTGGCCCCTTTGTGTGGTCCTGTGTTTTCTTTGTTTTGCTTCTTGTTCGGTGGCCATTCTCATAATGACACACAAGATGTCATCATGCATGTTATTCCCATTGCTGGTAGCGATCCCACTTCTCTGTGTTTTTGTTTGTTTTGGTTTGGTTGTGGTTGTGTGTTTTTTGTTTGCTTGGTTTCTTTTGTTTCTGGTTGTGGTTTTTTGGGTTTCTTGCTGGGACAGCTCGCTGGACTGCGTACAGGTCCACTACCAGTACTTTTGTGGCTATCGACAAGTAGACAGCCTTGCATGATAATTATAATTCATCTTTTTGCTGCGATTGAACGTGTGTAACGACCTGGCGGAAGCCATGAAGGCGTTGGACGGATTTTTTTTTTATTAATCGAATTGAACCAACTGTACGCTACACGCTGACCATGCTTTTCCGCAAATTTCCACGGTTTTTCAGGGTATAGTAGGCCAAGTTCATCAACTATACGCTCCGCGCTGTGGGAAAACGCGCATCGTAGCTTGGCGGCTGTAGGGGTGCTTTTAGCAACCGCTGGCGGCGCTTTGCTGCCGACTTCTGTTCTGTCTTGTTCCCCGCGATGGTCTCAAGAGGGCCAACATCAGAAAACAGTGACATGGAGAATGTCAACAAACCTGCTTCATCATGGCCCCTAAAACAGGGCCCAAAAAGTGGTCAAAACATGGCTGCGATAAGGGACCTTGACAGTGGGAACCGGGCTTGGGACGCAACATTCATGTTCAAGCTGCAGGGTCGCAAATCTGCTTGCACAATATGTGCGGGCAGCAGCGAGATTCTCCGATGGCTGACCCCATTTTTGGGTCCAAATATGGACCCCAAAAATGGGGTCCAGAATTGGATCACATTTTCATTCCTTCCTGTAGGTCTTTGCTTTGGCCCTTTGGGATCCAGATTTGGACCCAAAAGTGGGGTCAGCCATCGGAGAATTTTGCTGCTGCCCGCAGAGGTTTTGCAAGCAGATTTGCGACGCACTTGCATGAGCGTAAGTGTTAATACATGCTTTTTCTCTCTCTGCGTCCCACTTTGTTTCTTGTACAAGCGCAACACTCTCACTGATCCTCCCTGCCGACTTCATCATACCTTGAAACATCTGAATTATTTTGCAACTCAATGTCGCATTCATGAATTCTGGCAACCCTGAATTGAGTTGCTGACTGCTGATGTGGACCACTGGAGCTGGGGGATCCACCGGCTGTTGCATTTGAAGGGGTAGGAGACGATTGTGAAGCTTGATTCGGTGTTGTTGACCCTCATACTGCATGTTTCAAACACTCGCCCCCCAAGCATAGCAGTCTTTGGCAAAATGGAAAGCAAACATCTGTACGAGAATTGCCTTTGCCTTTGCCACTCGTTGAGTCATATGACTTCCCACCTGCTTTGCCTTTGCCTTCGTTTTTGGACTTGCCCTTGACTTGAATTTTCTTTTTTCTTTTCATTTTCTGCTGTCAGCCTTTTCCTTTGTCTTTACCTTTCAAATTTGGTGTAGGTCCTTTGTCATGTGCCAGAGCTGCAGTGGACTGTAGTTGGAAGGCCAGTCCAGCGGGCACAGCGTCGGGGTCTGCTTCCACTTCTCCGGAGTCAGGCCTGTGGGAGACGGGATAATGACGACAAGCGTTACTCTGGTGGCTCCTGCTGGCTCAAGGCAGGCGATCTCGTCGCGTAGTGGTATAATGCCCGTCTCAGGACCGTGCATAGACAGCTAGCCGCGGATCGATTCCCCCCGGGTACGGGGCCGCGATCGTGACGTGGTAGACGAGTAAGTCTCAAGCACCGTAGACCCGCCGAAAGGCAACGGGCTCGGGCCAAAAAAAGGCTCCTGCTGGCTCAAGGCCGCGCATAACATCTGGCTCAACAACCCCCATTTTGTAGCCACAAATGATTTCCGTGGAGCAAGCAGCAGTTTGGAAATCTTCATCAAGGTCAAGGTGGAGCCCAGGTACTTTCTTGTCAGTAAATTTGACTGCTTGTAGCACCTGGTCACCATCGTCTCGTTGTGTTCCTGCAGCTTCACGGTTGGGACACTGGATGGTCACTTCCTGCGGCAATTGCGTTGCCCCACCCGCGTCACCAATGAAACATTGAGCCACTTTACTCGCCCAACTGGCCAGGAACCACGCTAAGGAGGGCTGATACGCCACTGACAAGGTCAATTCCTGCGTTGGGTCGCGAGTGAGGTTGATTGGTAACAACCACTTTGACCGGGCCACCCAGGGTCTCAGCACGTCGCATTAGCGAGCACAAATACTTCGCTAATTTCTCTGCAAGCCGAATAGTGAAGTTTCTGGCAGCAGCCTGGAAGACTGCTTCAAGGGTCTCGATACGCCCTCGCAGCCACAGTTCTGCTGCAATTGTCATAAACAATTTGGCAAACTTGTCTTGTATGGAAGTCAACGAGATGGTCAATTTCGCCTGTAGCCAAAGTGCGCCGAGGTTGTCTGGCTGGAAAAAAATATTCGCCTGCGGTTGAGAACCATTCATCATGGTTTCCAGCTTGTCGGCGGCTCCGGCGATCTCGTTTTCGGTGGGGTCATCTGGGGTGTCCGGGATAGGCGGACACCAAGACTCTTCTGCCAAAGTCGCTTCCGCATCGGTCTCAGCATCCGTGGTGTCTCGTTCTTCATCCGAGGAGGGATCTTCGACTGCGTCCCTTGCCCCTTCAGGTCCTGTAATATTGCTGGTGCGAGGATGAAGTTGGAGCTCCGGAGCCTGTAGCAGATGAGCTCGTAACCGGTGAGCGTCGAAGCAGTGAATGTGCGGAATTGGAAGGAGCTTCCTGTCCTGGAGAGCTTGATGGAAGAAGACCTTGGTGCCTCGTTGCCGATGAACTAGGACCGGGTTCCCGTTGTGGGAAAGCGCACAACCAGAGTGGCGAGCGATATCCATCCGCAGGTACTCCCTATCGATGGAACAGGGGAAGAACCCGCTGGCTGTGAGGCGGTGGTCTCGACCTTGGGATGCAAGTGCAGCTATGACTTCAGGGGTGAGTCGCAACTTTGACTTCTGGGCAATCACTAAGCGGTACCTTCGTAGAGAGCGCTCCCCATTCACTGTGACAATCATGGTAATAGCAAGGGGGGGCTTGTCTAGCGATGTAAATGGAATATCAAGTCCCTAGTCCAAGACTGCTGCTGTGTCAGATGGGACGAGCGCAGGTCCATGAAACTGTATCTGTCTAGCCTTCAGGGTATGATATCCGTAGTGGTACACCGCCAGGGTCTGAGCCATCCCTATCATCCCCGCCATGTCGAGCGGAGAAACAATATAAGTATGCTGAATAGCCCTTGTTAGCGCCACTGTCGCTCTCCCATAGCAATCCTCTCTGTCATCCAAGGAGGCCCCTCGTCGCCCACCACTGAGAAAGCCACACCCTGTTTGTACAATCACTGCTATACGGGCAGTTGCACCCGCTGCAGAGGAGGTGGTAGTGATTCGTAGCCTACCGTGCCATGCTGTTTGAAAACCGTGCTGAAGGATTTTTTTCCGTCCAACGCCAGATGGCTCTCGCCAGGTCGTTTATCAAGCCGGAAAGACAATTGCATTGTGCAAATTCACCGAATTAATGCAGTAGCAACATTGGGCATAATGACAATGTGATACAAAAGAGAACTGAAATGGATCGATACATAATCCATTGAGCTGTCACCGTGCAAGACAAAAAAACACCAAAAACAAACAAAACAGACAAAGACACAAAAAAGCAAACAACCCAAATTGAAAACCGTGCTGAAGGAGCTGGTTGTGCACAGCTGTGCGGTTGCATAACACTAACAACTGAGCTGTGGCTCCTTGGCTAAGGTCTCGATGACGATTTTGCAAGTAGGTCAAGAAGGCAACTACGTCCTCGACTGCTGTACGGAGATCCTTTGGTGCATCCCACAAGACAGTTCGGAATCCTCCGTGCTCAACTGTATGATCGTGAGACACGAAATGTCCAATTTGTATGGGATTCTGGTCATGCAGAACAAGCTCAGGGTATCTTACTGCAACTATAGCCTTATAGGTAAGCAAGGAGACCCGCGAGCTATTGGGACGTATAATGCCCCATCTATGTGAGCCTTCCAGTCCTGCCGCTTCCAGGGTATTGGTGCATTCCGGCACTCCGAATTCCTCCGGTGCTGTGGCAATCAGTAGGACAGCGAGAACTGCGGCGATAAGGCTGCTGCTGACATTGATCTGACTAAGTGTCCTCTGGTCTAAGAGGCGTGCCAGTGAGATCGGTGGTTCCTGTGTCGGGACTGATGTAGTCCACACTCCTGAGTGAGGCGCTTGGCCTAGTCGAAGCAAGCGGGCAATGTCCGAGTCGTTGTCCTGACTCGCATCAGGCCACAATAAGGCCACCAGGCTGGCTAGTCGTGCGGGCGGAAGGCAGTCACCCGGACGATTCAACGCTCGCAGCCCTAGCGGCCGTTGGAGCAGTTTCTGTCGATTGGCTGCTGCAGCTCTGCCTTTGGAGAGGCCGCCAGGGGTCTGTCGATGATCACCTACAAACACAATAAGAGCAGGCTGCTGAATGGCAGCAAGTGCAGCAATTTCATGATAGTTACCATATTGCTGACTTTCATCCATAAATGCAAGCCAAATCCTGGACAACCATTGGCTGAAGGTGGAGTATCGCATGGACATTTCCGCCGTGGCAGACCCCCCAGTCGCAATAAGGATGCGTTTGGATGAGATGATTCGGTTTCGATCGCTACATCGGACATCAATCCTAGTTGCATAGGCCTCACCTTTGCCCTCTTCAATGCGACCGAGCAATCGTCCAAATTGCGCAAGCGTTGGGGGAGTTAGGTCACTGACCTGGTCAGCAAGGGCTTTCGCAGCAACATTCTCCTTGGTGAAAACCACTGCAGAAAAATCATCGAGCTCACAACTAAGGGCAATAAGCAATACCGCTAGGGAGCGCGTTTTGCCAGCTCCAAAAACTCCTGCAATACACAGGTCTGATCGTCCAGTGAGGATGGCCAATAATAGTGCCACTGTGACAGTGAGGACGTGGCCATCTCCATGTCCGGCTAAGGCAAGGAGGTTGTCTCGAAGATACAGGTCATGCGAGCCTGGTAAGGTTACTGTCGCCGGTGTCAGGAAACTGCGAAGAATGCGGACCAACGCCTCATTGACCTTTGTTTTGCGCTCGCTGGCCATTCGCCTGACAGGTATCTCTGGCTGGAGGATTCCCATGGTCAGCGGGAGTCGCGATGGATTTGCTTGTGCAAAGACCAGCAGTTCACGGCGACTCAGTGTCACCAAGGAAGGCGAGTTCTTCTAGGACGATGGGAAAAGTTGCGTTCAGCTCAATCGGCTTCGGCCAATCAGTGCCGGGATCAAAATACGTGGCATGCGGAAGATGCTGTAGAAGGAGCCGGCCACAAAATGCCTGAGCCACAGGTTGAGATACTACAACAAGTTCTAGTGACTTCGGGGCAATACGCCGGTAGGCTCGATAATCAGCAGATTTGCTCGACCCTTGCGCGACTTTCTCATGAACTAGGAATATGGCGCATCGTCGCTGACCATCTGGCAGTTGCAGACACCCAAGCAGTGCTCGCCCGGCCATGACGTTGGATTCCATGCTCCCTAGATTACCAGCCGCACATAAGTCCCACGGAGAGAATTTAGGGATGGCCGTCGGGTCGCTAAACAGCAGGATTGGAGCTCCATCTGTAAGCAACTGGATGACATGGAAGCCAGCATAAGCTTCATATTGGTACGTGGCATTGAGCCGTACCCCTGGTTGGCCTCTGCTCTGCTGTTGTGCCAGCTCGACACTCACCCACGGCTGTAAGTGCTGCAATTGTCTACCAGAGTGATAGGCAACAAGCTGTGGCAGCACCATGTCCAAGAGAAAGATGAGAGTTCTCAGGGAAAACCCACGTAGAAACTCAGCAAGCAGAGTACGAATGATACGTCCTCCTTCGACATTCTCCTGTCTTGGTGTAGGTATCATTTCGATCAATAAGAGTCAAGCTGCATCGGTAGTGCTGTGTGCGCAGCTGGATCGAGTGTTACCATGACATGAGATTTCTGGCATGTTGGGACTGAAGTGTCACATGTCATGAACTCCGACAGCAAAAAACAGATAAGAGTTAGAATGGGATTACAGCATTAAGAGACAAGACATGCGACAAGTTGCACTTTTTATTGCTAGCAGTGTAGCATGTTGATTCTGTCGCGCTGCACAGTGAGCTGTCTGTTGGTCACTAGATAGCTCCTTTGTCTGTGACTTTTCGATTTTCGGGCTCTATGTCAGCTGTAGGACCGCCAGCGCCTCAGATTTTCAGGTGGATTGCAGCAGTGTTGCATGTTGATTCTGTCGCATTTGTCTATTGTCTAATCCATGGTTTCATTGCTGTCTGAGTTCATGACATGTGACGCTTCAGTCCCACAGCTAACATAGCCCCAAAATCGGAAAGTCACAGACAACGCCATCTGGTGACCAACAGATAGCTCACTGTGCAGAACGACAGAAGAGCCAGCAAACAGCATAGTACAACTCCGGAAGCTTTGACACGCCGTGTGAAGAAGTGAACGGATAAGAGTTAGTATATCATCAAGAGACAAAACATGCGAGAAGTTGCACTTTTGAGCTGGCTGCTTTGACGCGCCGTGCTTTGACACGCCGTGCTTTGACACGCAGGCTTGCACACTATGTTTCTTGCGTAGCCCTGTGGTGTGAATGCTTTCTTTGTTCCGTTTTCATGGATGACACTGCCTGCGTTTCTCACAGCCCCGCATCGCAGGCAGGTACTTTCATCGTGTCGTCGTGCCGCACATCCTTTGGAGGTGGTACCTAAGTGGTAGCCAAATGTTTTGCAACACTTTCATTGTAGTTGATGTCGATTTGCTTTCGTCTTTCGTCTTTGCAGTTGTTCTTTGTTTTCGCATAGACGCGTCGGTAACTTCGTTGCAACTTTCTGATTCTTGCCAGGAGGTGCACGCTCAGCCGCCACGACAGCACCTCAGATTTTCAGGTGGATTGCAGCAGTGTTGCATGTTGATTCTGTCGCATTTGTCTATTGTCTAATCCATGGTTTCATTGCTGTCTGAGTTCATGACATGTGACGCTTCAGTCCCACAGCTAACATAGCCCCAAAACCGGAAAGTCACAGACAACGCCATCTGGTGACCAACAGATAGCTCACTGTGCAGAACGACAGAAGAGCCAGCAAACAGCATAGTACAATTCCGGAAGCTTTGACGCGCCGTGTGAAGAAGTGAACGGATAAGAGTTAGTATATCATCAAGAGACAAAACATGCGAGAAGTTGCACTTTTGAGCTGGCTGCTTTGACGCGCCGTGCTTTGACACGCCGTGCTTTGACACGCAGGCTTGCACACTATGTTTCTTGCGTAGCCCTGTGGCAGTGTGAATGCTTTCTTTGTTCCGTTTTCATGGATGACACTGCCTGCGTTTCTCACAGCCCCGCATCGCAGGCAGGTACTTTCATCGTTTCGTCGTGCCGCACATCCTTTGGAGGTGGTACCTAAGTGGTAGCCAAATGTTTTGCAACACTTTCATTGTAGTTGATGTCGATTTGCTTTCGTCTTTCGTCTTTGCAGTTGTTCTTTGTTTTCGCATAGACGCGTCGGTAACTTCGTTGCAACTTTGTGATTCTTGCCAGGAGGTGCACGCTCAGCCGCCACGACAGCGCCTGAGATTTTCAGGTGGATTGCAAGCAGTGTTGCATGTTCATTCTGTCGCGTTGCACAGTGAGCTGTCTGTTGGTCACTAGATGGCTGCGTTGTCTGTGACTTTTCGATTTTGGGGCTCTATGTTAGCTGTGGGACTGAAGCGTCACATGTCATGAACTCAGACAGCAATGAAACCATAGATTAGACGATATACAATAACGACAGCAGAGCCAGCAAACAGCATAGTACAATTCCGGAGGCTTTGACACGCCGTGTGAAGAAGTGGACGGATAAGAGTTAGTACAGCATCAAGAGACAAAACATGCGAGAAGTTGCATGCGTAGCTCTGTGGTACAGTATGAATGCTTTCTTTCTTCCGTTTTCATGGATGACACTGCATGCGTTTCTCGCAGCCACGCATCGCCAGCAGGTACTTTTGCATCGTCTTCGTCGTGCCGCACATCCTTCGGAGGTGGTACCTAAGTGGTAGCCAAATGTTTTGCAACACTTTCATTGTAGTTGATGTCGATTTGCTTTCGTCTTTCGTCTTTGCACTTGTTTCTCTTTGTTTCGCATAGACGCGTCGGTAACTTCGTTGCAACTTTGTGATTCTTGCCAGGAGGTGCACGCTCAGCCGCCACGACGGCGCCTGAGATTTTCAGGTGGATTGCAAGCAGTGTTGCATGTTGATTCTGTCGCGTTGCACAGTGAGCTGTCTGTTGGTCACTAGATGGCTGCGTTGTCTGTGACTTTTCGATTTTGGGGCTGTATGTTAGCTGTGGGACTGAAGCGTCACATGTCATGAACTCAGACAGCAATGAAACCATAGCCACCACACGTCACAGCACACTTAGATTAGACAATATACAAGAACGACAGCAGAGCCAGCAAACAGCATAGTACAATTCCGGAAGCTTTGACACGCCGTGTGAAGAAGTGAACGGATAAGAGTTAGTACAGCATCAAGAGACAAAACATGTGACAAGTTGCACTTTGATCTGGCTCCTTTGACACGCCGTGTGTAGAAGTTGCTGGTTCGTAGCTTGCCACTTTGTCTTTTTGCATAGATCATGCCTGTACAGAAAAGAGGCGATGGCTGGCGCGCGCGCCGCAAGAAGGGCAGCAAGACGTTCGCTGGACCCATCCGCGCGACCGAGGCGGCTGCAATGCAAGATGCGCAGGAACTGGATGCAGCGGCAGCAATTTCCATGGAACGTTTGCAAGAAGTACATGATCGGCTTAGTGTGCCTGGTGTTCGTGCTGCAAGTGATGCTAGCGCATTTGGACCGAGCATGTCTGTGGAGAGACTTCGTAATGGCTGGCGTGCGCGCCGCAAGATGAGGGATAAGACGTTCTGTGGGCCTGTCCGCGATCTATCTATCTATCTGTCTGTCTGTCTATCGATCTGTCTGTCTTTCTGTCTGTCTATCTGTCTAGCCATCTATCTATCTATCTCATCTACCCAGCTGGCCTCTCTCTCTCTCTCTCTCTCTTTCATCTAATTACCTATCTATCTATCTACCTACCTGTCTATCTGTCTAGCTGTCTACCTGTCTATCTGTGTTGTAGTGTCATTCAATGTAATGTAGTGTCTCCGAGAAGGCGGCAAACGAAGATGCGCAGCAATTTGAAGAGGCGGCGCGGGTATCTTTTGAACGCTTGCAAGAAGTTCATGACCGGATGACTTGCCTGTTGCTTGCTTCTGTGGCAAAGCATTATTCGGGTTGGCGGGCGCGTGTGAGTGTCGGAAAAGAGAAACTCTGTGGTCCGACGAGGTCATTACAAGCTCAGGCAGAGGAAGATTGCAGCTGGCTTAGAGGACTTCAGCACATGTCGACAGCAGAGTTGCGAAATGCTGTTGCCAGATTGCACCAGCAGGTTGCAGAGGCTGGCGCCGCTAGTGACCGAGAAGCTCGCTGCGCCACTGGCTCGCTGCTTATAGAGAGGCGCTTCGCTTTGCGGTTGACTTTGGCCGACTCGAACTGCCAGTGCACTGTCGTCCTCTACCACGAGCTGGTCCTGCGAGCGGCCGCTGACATGGGCGCTGCCCTGCCTGAGGGAGTCCAAGATACGCAGCCGGTGCGTGCCCAGCTCCGTGATCTCTTTCGCGCTGCGCAGTGGCTCTGTCGCTTCACCTTCCGGGAGAACGATTACCAGCAGACATTGGAGTTGGAATGTCGACACCTGACGCCTTGTCTGCGTGCCAGCCGAGCTGAAGCTGTCGTCGCACCTGAAGCCCTGAACAGGAAAGTGTCGCATTGCCAGATGAACAACGGTTGCCCAGTCGCGCCATTGGCTACGTTGCAGGTGGATTCCCAGCTTGGTTTGATTTCGGTGGATGACGTGGAAGCCAGCTTCGTCAGATGCTTGGTGGCCTTCAATGACGAGCAGCTCCCCGACGAGGAAGCTCTGCAGCAGGACAACACGTCCGCCTCGGCAATGCGCGTCAAGCGCTCCGTGGACTGCCTACTGTCTGCCCCGGCTGCCACAGGCGGGCCTTCAAAAAAGTGGTCAGTTTTGACCCTCAACATAGACTCATTTTGCTTTAAAACGCTGGCCGGACCGGAGGCCTCCAAGATGAAGCTCTCTTGGGCCCAAGTTGGCATCACAGAACTGCCTCTGCAACCCTTCAAAAAGTGGTCAGTTTTGACCCTCAACATAGATTCATTTTGCTTTAAAACGCTGGCCGGACGGGAGGCTCCAAGATGAAGCTATCTTGGGCCCCAGTTGGCATCACAGAACTGCCTCTGCAACCCTTCAAAAAGTCGTCAGTTTTGACCCTCAACATAGACTCTGCACATACATTGTTCCAAGATATTCAAGTAGGTTCAAGGTGGTTCAGTACACTGTACATCCTCGCACCAAACTTTCACACAAAAAGGTCTTCGCATGACGCAAGTAGATCAAAGATGGGAATTGTTTGACCATCAATTTTTCAACGCAACTGGGGAGGACCACTTCTTGGAGTCCAAGGCCAATGTTTTACAGCTCCGAAAATGAGATTCTGCAGTGACCTTTTTTGCCAAAACTGGCGCAGCTTTGACAAACAGCAGTACTTTTGCAAGCCCAGAAGGCACCACAGTGTCCCACTGCCACACCATCAATCATTGCTAAGGGACCCCAACAATTGTATTATATAGATTCGAGTCCCCGTGAGCCTCGCTTTGTCCTCGTGCCTCGGGCAGGCCTCGGTAAGCCTTGGAGTGCCTCGAATGCCAACAAACTTGCTTCATCATGGCCCCTAAAACAGGGCTCAACAAAGTGGTCAAAACATGGCTGCGATAAAGGGACCATTTGTGGTCCGTGGCCATTTTGCTTCAAGTTTCCTGTGTTCGTATTCTTTCCCACCACCATCCCCATGCTCCACCACTCAGTGGCATTGGAGGTGGTGCTGTTGGAACTCCCCACCTCTTTTTGTCGACCCCAACATACCCCGGTGATAGGGTTGTTGATCGGTGTTTGATTGAGGGTTTGCGTTTGTAGGTCTAGCTGTACCCTTTTTGGACCCGCTGGTTCTTTGATGTGTACAGATCTGACCCAAACTCTGCACCACGCCTAAAAATAATATGCGCTCGTGCGGCAGCCTTTGTCTTGTGTTGGATGTCAACTGTACTATAATAGATTTGGGAAACTGAAGCAACGGAAACCATTGCGTGAACTGGACTTTACAATTTCCAGTGTTCATGCAGTTGCATGTCACGCAATTTCACTTTCAGGTGTCAGTCATGTGACATGCATTCAATTGCTTGCGCGATGAATCCGAGGCGTTTTTGTGAGCGAGGAAAATAGCAATGATGTATTATTTCTGATCGATTTGATACAATATTTCCAGGACGGCGACTATTCAATTGACTATTCAAAATCTTTTGGGACCAAACCCAAAAACATCGATAAAAAAGGTTGTTCGTATTCGAAAATTTGGTGGCTCACAGAAAACATGGGGACGCTTTCGGTGCCTTCCCAATTTTTCTTAACCAAATATGTCAGGTGGAAATGAACACATGGAACCATACAGGTACGGATTGACATGTCATTACTGAGTGATCCATTCAGCAAGAAGGAAAAACCGTGCAACTGTTTGTGCGTTCCCTTGCCACCCAACAGCATGAGAGTGTTCCGGGTTGATCGCTTTGTAAACGCTTTTCCAACACAATTTATTTCAATTGTTTTGCATGGATACTGCGAAAAAAACAACGGGTTCGGACAAGTGTTGCTGCATGCGGTGCATATGAATTTCAAAATCAGGGCAATTATGTCGTAGTTTCACGGTGACGGTTGAACGCATGGAACATGCAAACACCGGATGGGTTATGGACATGAATTGCCCGCAACTTGGCATGATAAATGCCGGTTCTAGTTGGCAAACTGAATGCCACCAAACGATTTTGTAGGGTTATATAATTATTCTAGACATCAAGGCGTGGACAGTGCAACACACGAAGAGGCAACAAATTCTTGGGTTTCCACAGCATTCATCATCGATCTACGATGAAAACATTTTATTTACACAATAAATGCCGAAAACAGTGGGGAAACAAAAATGGCAACAACCCGACCGGAGGCTTGGACATCTTCGTGGGTATTACTTCAGGTTCAACAAAATTGGATCAAATGCTTGAATGTTTTCCAATGTATTTGAACAAAATAGGTCAATTTTTAATTTTTGAATTACACCAGAACTTAATGGCGCAAATCATGGTATGTTGAATGTTGTTTTTTGAATACTGCATTTTTTTTTGATGCTGCACTGGTTGCAGTGTTGCGGTGCATTGTTGGATTCTTCGACCAATGTCGTTTGCAGTTCGTGGGGTTCTGCCTAGGGACATACGCCACATCGTGCCACATCGTGCCACATCGTGCCACATCGTGCCACATCGTGCCACATCGTGCCTTATGCGCTATACGTGTTACATGACTTGTCCAATCATCAATTCCTTGCCAACTGAAGCCACTGAAGCCATGGATCTATGTGGTCTATGCCCGTGTTCGCCGGCAAAGTCTGAGGCAGTGTAATTGCAAAAAAAACACCACAAATTTGCAAAAAATCATAGAGCAAAAAAAAACCAGGCATCGCCACGGAACACCACATAATGATCATAATGTGGTATCGTTTCATGGCATGCCTTACATCATAGTCGGAAATTTTTGGATGTCCGATTGTTTGGCGTTGCAACGTCTCATGGCAGTTCTGATCAGTTCTGGCACCAGAGTTTTGGTAGAGTCACTGTAGAGTCATTCTAAACATTGAATTGTATTGAATTGTTCATAGTGACAATTTGGATTTTGTGGATTCGATTTTCCAGAATTTTCCTCATAGCCATAGTGAAACATGCCGATGGATGCGATCTGTCAAATCTGGAGGTTTCAACCGCCCGTGATCTCTCTGCGCTTGCAGGCAGGGACTCTTTGTGATTGGAGAAACAAAGGGTGTCATGATGTCAAAAAAACTTAAGCTTTCCTGATTCTTAGGCAGAACTTTGAAACTCTTTCAGCTGGTTTGGCAGTCAGACACAGTTTGTTAAAAGAGTCAGCAAGATGAAGGAAAATTCCGGGCGTCCGCTTCGGATGGAGATTGGGGAAGCTATTCGCTCCTGGTCTGCGGTTGATGCGCCGCCGATGTTTTGGGGCATTTTCCGGTGGTAATCATATCAATAAATAATGATGATGAACAGACAACATGTTGTGTTTTTGGTCCCTGTTCCGTGCTGTTCCTGTCCAAAAAATCAGCCGTTGGGAACTGGTTTCGCAAACTTGGGGCCGGGCTTTGCTGCGATGCGACAAGGAGGGTCAGAAACCCCGCAACAGTGTTTTTCGGAACTTATGCTGGTAATTGTGGTTTGCTTCCACCGTAAATCTGTGATAGTTGTTGTACACTTTTGCATGAGGGATCTCCTGCCATTGATTTTTTTCAAAACCAGCAAGATCGGACGTGTGGAAATGCGGGCTGCAGGATATTGTCCTGCTAAGGATTACTGTGCAAATTGAAGCTGACGGCAGTGGGAAGGTTGGAAACTGTGTGTGTGAGCCGATTCTTGCGGGTGGCTAAAAGCCTAGAGAGAGCCAAACATCACATAATTATTTTTCGACGCAACCAAAGGACAAAAATGACGAATTCGGACGCAAAATGCTCAACTAACTTAAGCGAATCATTTTTGGTATTGACGCAATTTCATGGCAATAGTTTGATGTTGTTGTGCTGTGAGTTGGTTTTCCTCGTGTGATTTAGAATGGTGTTCCATGAAATTATTTTTCCACAAACATCCTGAATTTCACGGTTGCTTGTGGATGTGTGCGACAATGTTTGGTAGCAGCAGGCTATGCATATTTACATATATAATTATGTATATACATTTGCAATATATTTACATACATATATATATATACATGTATTTACATACATATATATATATATATACATGTACATAATATGTATGAATGTAATGTAATGTAATGTAAATGTAATGTAAATGTAATGTAAATGTAATGTAAGTGTAATGTAAATGTAATGTAAATGTAATGTAAATGTAATGAACATGTAATGTAATGTAAATGTAATGTAAATGTAATGTAAATGTAATGAAAATGTAATGTAAATGTAATGTAAATGTAATGTAAATGTAATGTAAATGTAATGTAAATGCAATGTAATTGTAATGTAAATGTAATGTAACTGTAATGTATATGTAGTGTAAATGTAATGCAATGCAATTTCTTGATATGTCATTTTATTTTATGTTATGTTATGTTTTGGACGTTCTCCTGTAAGGATAATTATTTAATGCTAACGATTGAAGAAACTGAAGTGCTCAGTTGTCACAACTCATGTTCAGATTCGGATCTTTACTTGATTGCTGTGTCGTGGTCTTGATCCTGGTACAGAAGGGGGGCTTGGCGACTCAAGACCAGTGCATTGGTGAATGCAAGACCGGTGCATTAGCCACCCCCATGCAATCAGTGCCGTGATAGCTGTTGACGTGGTGAACTGCCAGTTCCTTCAGTTTTTGATGACTGTGGTTTCAACATAGAAGTGCTCACAGCTGGAGTCTTTCAATCGTCACAGCTGGAGTATTCTCCTGCAAGAGCCAAAAAAAAGGGAAACCGTCGGGGGGGAAGGATGCAGTGCCGAATTGACACGACCATCGCAAGATGTTTGCAACCCGTTGCAAGATGTTTGCTGGGTTTGGTTGTGTGTGTCATCCTGGTTTGGCTCCAGTACACTAGTACACGTGTTTTTCTCGGTGCCGCGTCGTCCCCTGCATTGTTCTGACCTTAAAACATGACACTCATATTTTGATCAGGTCTCTTGAACTCGAACTGGCATCATTCGTTTCAGAGTCGGAAATCTGTGTCAGGCCTGGGCCAGGTGTGGGCGTTTTTCCGTCTATTTGACGGCCAGCGTGTTGCAAAGGTGGGACCCATTGATGACTTTTCCGAGATCTTGGTCAACTCAACGAATGCCTGCTCGGAACAATGGGTGTCGATGCCATCCTAGCTACTCTGGTTCTTAGAGACAGGATGTGGGGCCGTGAGAGGTTGCCTTGCCAGGTGGGAACATGCTATTGGAGATGCGCCAGTGGATGGATGGAGAGTTGAGACACAGCCTCGAGTTTGTCTGAGATAGAGTGGTTCGTGGAGGACTGAGAGTGGTGGATGCAAACCTTGGCCGCATCTTCCACCTCTACACGGATGCCTGCTATGAAGACTCCGGTGTGTTCTCTTCAATGAGCACGGGGTGATGTTATCATTCTTCTCTGCCACGGTCTTGAAGGCTCAGGCAGACAGACTGAACCCCTGCAAGAAAGAAACCATCATTTTCGAGCTTGAGGCCCTGGCGGCTTTACTTGGGGGCACTCTCCTGCTGCATGCTGCAGCTGTTTGTGCCAACGATAGAGTTGTCCTCTTTCTTGATAACGATCGGGCGCTTGGGCGAGTCATCTCTGGCAAACGTGGCCTAGGGCTGTGGATGGTCAGATGAGAGGGTGCCCTCTGCAGCAAACATCGCCGACCCTCTGTCCCGTGGAGTCCTTGTTGGTTTCAACAACGATCTACGATTAGATCTTGATGTTGACAGTGCTTTGGACGAGCTGTTAATCCAAAAGCATAGCTGTCCGGAACCATGTGAGACTTCACCAAAATGAAGTGTGGACAAGTGTCGATGTGACCGATGATGTTTGACGATGTGTCAACTCCAAAGAATGTGGGATGGCGAAGCACTTCCCCATCGTGCTAAAAAGAGTGAGTGTCCTCTCGTCATGCATGAGTTGTGCGAGCTGGAAAGCAATAAGGACATTCTCCTGTAAGGATAATTCTTATTGCTAACGATTGAAGAAACTGAAGTGCTCAGTTGTCACAACTCATGATCAGGGTCAGATCATTACTTGATTGCTGTAGCTGGGCTCAGGAAAAAAAATCGATCCCCACCCCCCCACAACCTCTTTTCATTTTGTCCATAATTTTTCTATGTTAACCAAGATGTTCATCAGCCATCTTTCACAGACCAACTTTGTTTGACACTTGGCCATGGCCCTTGTCCCACGCCGATCCATGTCTCTCCAAGAGCTTCTCGTGCTTGCTTTTCTGGCTGACCGGCATGTGACCATAGCCCAGGATACCCTCTACGAATCGCAAGAGCTTGAAGATCAGTTTGAAGGGGGACAGGCACCGAACATCTCTGCTTTGGCCAATTCCGTTCACTGGCTCCGCCAGTGCATTTTCTTTCTGCAAGTGTGGAAGCCCCAGTGTTTGACCCGTTTTCAGAGAGAGCTCTCCCACCTTACTCGTCACCATGGACATGTACCTGGCATTGACTTGGATTGGCAGTGAGACAATGTCCTCGGTGTCTCAATATTTTTCGTGTTGCTGGGATCCGGCACAAGCTGCCTAACCCAGCCGTTGATGGCGAGTGACTGCCCCATCGTGCTAAAAAGAATGACTGTCCTCTCGTCATGCCTGCATTGTGCGAGTGGAAAGCAATAAGGTATGGTATGGTATGGTATGGTATGGTATGTAATGTAATGTTTTGTAATGTTATGTTTTGTTATGTTTGTTATGTATGTATGCATGCGGGCTAGGCCTCGTTTCTTGAATTGAAACTGTTGTTGGTGCGCTGAACCTCACAGGTCTATGAAAGCAACGTGGACTTTCGCGACAGTCCCCAGGTTTCAACCGACAGGCTTGCTTTCGGCAGTGGTTCTGAAATGGTTCTGTGCCATTGTGCGTGCAACAGGTGAGTTGGAGATGTTTCAGATCTATGATCATTCGAAATCAGGGCCTAGCTTCAGTTGTTGATAATTGTACATCTATTTATTTATTTTATCGATGTACAAATGTGTAAAAATCCACATGCTCTAAATAGGTATATGCATGCATGCATAGATAGATAGATAGACAGATAGATAGATTGACAGGCAGGCAGATAGATAGATAGATAGAAAGATAGATAGATAGATAGATGCATAGATAGATAGATAGACAGGTAGGTAGAAACATAGAGACATAGAGACAAAGAAACAGAGAAAGATACACACCTACACACCTACGTACCTACATCCCTACATACCTACATACCTACATATCTACATACCTACATACCTACATACCTACATACCTACATAGCTACACACACATATACATATGCATATGCATATACATATACATATACATATACATGTACATGTACATTTACATATACATACACATACATGCAGTTTTAAATTCACACATACCTACCTACCTACCTGCCTGCCTGCCTGCCTACATACATGCATAAATAGATATATAGATTGATGCACGGATGGATGGATAGATAGATAGATAGATAATTAGATAGATAGATAGATAGATAGATAAAGACAGATAGATAAAAACATAGAGACACAGAGACATAGGAACATAGGAACATAGAAACATGGAAACATACACACCTAATTACCTACATACTTACATACCTAGCTACATACCTACATACCTACATACCTACATACCGACATACCTACATACCGACACACACACACACATACACATAGACATATACATGTGCATATACATATACGTATACGTACACATACACATACACATATACAGTTACATGTACATATACACATACATGCACATACATGCACATACATGCACATACATGCACATACATGCACATACATGCACATACATGCACATACATGCACATACATGCACATACATGCACATACATGCACATACATGCACACATGCAGCACATACATAGCATACATGCACATACATGCACATACATAGATACATAGATACATAGATACATAGATACATAGATACATAGATACATAGATACCTACCTACCTACGAACCTACCTACCTACCTACCTACCTACCTACCTACCTACCTAGCCTGCCTACATACATAGATACATACATAGAAACATACATAGATACATACATAGAAACATACATAGATACATACATAGATACATACATAGATAGATACATACATAGATACATAGATACATAGATACATAGATACATAGATACATAGATACATATATACATAGATACCTAGATACATAGATACATAGATACATAGATACATAGATACATGGATACATGGATGGATGGATGGATAGATGGATGGATGGATGGATAGATAGATAGATAGATAGATAGACATAAAATATTATATTTGTAGGGTCACCTGTTCTTCGTGACGTGTTGTGGATGTTCAGTGGAGGTGTGGCACCTTCACGAAGTCTGGAAATGTTGTGACCTTTACGTCGAGTTCGGTGAAGAAGAAAACCTCAGGTGTTCCTTGGCTTCGGTGGCTAACCCAATAGATGGCAAACATGAGAGGAAACCATAGGTCTTGGGCAGTTTCCTGTAAAATTCAGCCCTAAATCACCAATTCTAGGATTCTTGATTCCTGAACTGTTGAAACACCCTTCCCTCGTGGAACCCCAGAAACTTGCTAGTTGGAATTTCGTCAAGGCTGCTGGAGAGAGTGAGGAGACCAAAGAGTCTGCAATTTCCATCCGATTCTTGATCCAGGACTGAGATGGTACCGTCTCACATCATTTCTTCTTATGGCTGCAAGGGTTTTTCATCAGCCATTTTTTCATCGAGCCCAACTGCTCTGCAGGGACCCGAGGAAGCACCCGATAAACTTGCGCGGCTGGAAGGCACAAGTGACGAGGTGGGCATGTTGGGTTTGGTCGATTCAGAGTCCACAAGAAAGCTAAGACTCTTTTGTTTGGACTTTCCTTGTGCTGTAGGGATTCAAGTTAAATGAAAGTACATATGGGTATGGGTCAAAATTAAAGACCTGAGTCCATGTTCAGTATCCATCCAATTATTGTGACCCATACCCATATGGTGATCTGTGCAGGTTGCCAAGATGTCTGGCGGCATTTGTGGAGATCCTGAGCCTGCGATTCTGACAAAAGCCAGATGATTGGGTCGATTTCTGACGTCATGGCAAGAGGCTGCCATTGTTGTTTGTTTGAAGGGGCTTGCTATTGCTGGGGTGCCCCTTGGGCGGTGCCCCTGGCTGCCTTTACGTTTGCTTCTCACCAAGTCGAATCTTTCAAGACTGAAACTCAGCCTGAAGAAAACGGAAGCTCTGGGGCTCTGAGGCTTTGGGGTGCTTGTGCCGTGCTTGTGGAGCCCGGATTAGCAAGTTGAGTCGCCATTCACATTTTCCGAAAACTTGGCCTGCTTGCTGCGCTGCATGCTGCAGTTTGGTTCAGTGATTTGATGTGATTTTGTGTTTGACTTCAGAGTCTTCCAAGAGGCTTCACAACCTGAATCCAAACACATGGCGAGTATCGCAGGGGTATGTAACAACAGTTAATATTAATATGTATCGAAATTGAGAGAGTTCATTGATGCTTTCAAGAATTTGTTTTGGAACGTGTGGCTGTGTCATTGATGTTTATTCTAGACATCAGGGCGTGAACAGCATTGGGATGTGACTGCAGCTCAGAGGCGAGATTTTGGTGGACAGAGTTGGAGAAATCTGTGGTGGCTTGGTGTTTTACTGTGGAGACAATAACAGCATATATGTATATATATATGGATACTGTATATATAATTATATATATATATTAGTATTAATTGCCTTATTCTTTTTCTTCTTCTTCTTGCTATAATAATAATTATTGTTATATATATTTTTTACTTCAAAGAGGTTTAAAACATGCCAAATGGTAAGTAAGATTTTGAATGGTTCAAAAGCGTGGGATTGTGCTTATAACGTTAGTGTGGTTGCGACCCGCCACTTGATGCAATGGATGAAGCAGGTCATGTGAGCTTCTACGGCTGTCCGGGCCGTAGCGCGAGAGTTGGTGTTGAACGTCATTCTTTTAGGAGTTTAATGGTTGCCAGGACAATTTGCTGATGGTTTGCAGCACAGCCAGAAGAATCAAGTGTCGATTTTCTGAGTGTCTAAACCAATGCTCTCCTACTAAAGTTGTAAATGATTCAAAAATTAAAGAGCCAACAGCTTGGAAGGAAGTAAGCGAGGAAGTAAAGAAGGAAAGCAGAAAGTGGCAGCAAGTGGCAGCAAGTAGCAGCATGACACCGCCACAAAAAATCCCAACCTTGGGCGCCTGCGCAACGACACCACTGCTAAACCAAAAGCAACAAGGGACGAACCGCTTCATTGCGCCAGACGGCAAACAGTCATTGGAAACCAGCCGGAAGACTTCAAGTAGTGTGGTTCCTACCATGCACATTCTGCTAGATGTACAGGAATTAGCACATGGGTTAGGAACCACTGGACAGACTCCGCTCTGGGAGTTGATGCCATATCCTGAGACATACTCCCAACCAAGAAAGAAATCAAAACATACCCCTCTACCTTTCACATTCCCTGCAATCCCCCTAAGTGTCCTCAATTCGATCTGGCCTTACATTTGCCGCAGATGTCACGTGATGAGCGTGCCTTTTGACCCGTTTGTTCTTATGTTCAGGTGACGACCAGCGTTTTTCGACACATTTTAGATGATTTCTTGAGCATATTGCTTTGGTGCACCTCGGTATCTAAGTGCCGAGAGAGAGAGATAATTATACAATATTATACATAATGTATGCCCCATGTGACTGTATGTGTACATACATAATATATATATATGAATACATATGTATGTGATTGGTGCTTGTCCCATTGGCCCCCTGCTTCACTTGCCCCTTGGATCGGTGATGTCCTCGCCATGGTTCAAAGAACAACGGGCGTAGAATTTTTGTTCAGTTGCTCTCGTACAGACGCCATGAAGACCGAGGTTGCAACTTTCTGCGCCATCGGAGCTGGATGTGCTGCCTGGACCTTCGTCGCACCATCTGTCTCTGCCTCTGAGGGCAACCAGGTGGCACGTCACCTGCGTGCCGCACAGCCAACCCAGGCAGCCCAGGCACCAGGAGCCAATGCCGCTGTGGTGTTGGGTTCTGCGGCCGTGGGAGCCATGGCGGCAGCGACCAAACGCCAGAGCCGCACTCAGAGGAAGGCGAGGGGTGGTGCCCGTGGTGGCTTCGAGACCCTGAAGTCTGAGGAGATCTTCACCGAGGCCAAGGATTTGATGCCAGGTGGTGTGTCCAGCCCTGTGCGAGCCTTCAAGTCGGTGGGTGGCAACCCCGTGGTCTTTGACCGAGTGAAGGGTGCCTATGCTTGGGATGTGGATGGCAACCAGTACGTTGACTATGTGGGCACCTGGGGCCCTGCCATCATTGGCCATGCAGATGACAAGGTCCTGAAGGCCTTGAGCACTCAGATGGAGAAGGGCACCTCTTTCGGTGCTCCTTGTGCCCTGGAAAACGAGCTGGCCAAGATGGTCATCGACGCCGTCCCCTCAGTGGAGATGGTGCGCTTCACCAACAGCGGCACGGAAGCCTGCATGGGCATGCTGCGATTGGTGCGAGCCTTCACCAAGCGCGATGTGGTGGTGAAGTTTGAAGGCTGCTACCATGGCCATGGCGATGCCTTCCTGGTGCAGGCTGGCTCCGGTGTTGCCACCCTGGGCCTACCAGACTCTCCTGGTGTGCCAAAAGGCGCCACCACCAGCACCCTGTGCGCGGAGTACAACAACTTGGAATCCGTGGAGGACTGGCACATAAATAAGTTGTGGAATCCTGCGGAAAAAACCTTCTACAGTAGTACTTAAGATTGGAATGGTCTCTACATGACGAGTCAATCTTCTCTCTAGGCTCTAGATTTTTTCTTTCATTCATTCATTCATTCATTCATTCACTCACTCACTCATTCATTCATTCATTCATTCAGATTCTTATGGATTTCTACTATTGGTATCTTCATCCATTTACACCTCCCAATTTCGATCAGGAGCTCCTGAAGAACAACGAGGTGGCTGCCGTGATCCTGGAGCCAGTGGTGGGCAACAGCGGCTTCATCCCACCCACCAAGGAGTTCCTGGTTGGTCTTAGGGAGTTGACCACCAAGTACGGTGCCCTGTTGGTCTTTGATGAAGTCATGACCGGCTTCCGCATCGCCTATGGAGGAGCCCAGGAGCATTTTGGGGTGACACCCGATGTGACCACCATGGGTGCCTTGGGGCAAAGTTCAGAGCGAGGAGGGAAAAATCAGGTACACTTACTAGGTACTTGAATTGATTGTTGGCCGATTTCTTTGCGATTCTTTCGTTGGACAGGGGGGATTGATTAATTGATCCTGGATAAACATTCAATGCGATTGCGACAATGTGTTCCACCATATTTGTTTTCCAGCATTCTTCCACAGCGTTATTTCCAGAACAATGTGAGGGCGGTTGGCTCCTGCACCCTACCTTTGCTGCTCTTAGCCTCAGTGAAACCCTTCGTTTCGGCCTCTTTGAAGCTGAGGCAAGGTCATTGGTGGTGGCCTGCCAGTGGGCGCCTATGGGGGCCGCAAGGACATCATGGAGATGGTGGCACCTGCAGGCCCCATGTACCAAGCAGGCACGCTGAGTGGTAACCCTCTGGCAATGACGGCTGGCATTGAGACCTTGAAGAGGTTGAAGGACGAATCCGGCTGTCGAATATATATATATATAACATGTGACATGTGATGTTGATGTTTTTTGTGCAACAGATTGTTGGGGTTTGCAACAGTTTGCATCATGTTTCAGCTAGATCTTTTTTCGTGATTCCGGATGGCTAGTCACAAGCTCTGACAGATGCCAGACCTGCGAGGAGCCAGGAAGCTATGAGTACCTGGACAAGATCACCGGCAAACTCATCAACGGCATTTTGGATGCTGCCAAGGAGCACGGCCACCAGGTGGGTTCTCGGCCGTGATTTGGTGGGCAAACTTTGCATTGAAAAGCCATGTAGTTCTGCCTTGACTGTCCCTGACTTGGGAATGTGAGCATGCTGACACATGGAGTCGTAACCTGCACAAATTGACCAGTGAATGAGATGATGACAGGTTTGCGGAGGTCACATCAGCGGCATGTTCGGCTTCTTCTTCTGCGAGGGCCCTGTGACCTGTTTCGCGGATGCCACCAAGAGTGACACTGAGAAGTTTGCCAAGTGGCATCGCATGATGCTGCAGAAGGTGGGGCTCTGTTTGCATTTGGAGTATGGCCCAGTATGGCCGAGGAAACACCAGAAAACCAACAACCAGCTTTCAAGGAATTGATAGGTTTTGGGGGAATTTCTAGAAAGGCAGGTAATGATATAAGTGCACCCTGCGATCCTCTCAAAAATGACATGTTTTGCCCCAGTCGAACCATGGATTTGCATTTTCTTTCGTGCATGAGAATCCATGATGTACACGTGAGTTAATAGATCGTGTGTCCATCCTCCTGCCAAGACCAACTATAAGATGACTAGCGTTTGTGCGTTCATAATGTCAGAGGCTTTTATTTTGCAGACCATGGATGTCTATGGAATGTGAACTTGAATGTACTAAAGCGGCACCCACGGAGGGATAGGCGTGAGCATTGTCTTTTGAAGTCGTACGTGACTTGTCTCCTGAACAGGGAGGAACGGCCCCGAACAGAGTAGCAACAGGAAGGGACTACCGACTACCACAGGCAGGAAGAAACCAGGACTTAAGGAAGAAAGGAAGGCAGGAGGGAGGAAGGACGGAGGGAAGAAGGAAATGAAAAAGGAAAAATCAAGGAGGGAGGAAGGGAGAAGCGAAGCAAGGGGTCTACTAAATCAGGAAAACACATCTTGAACCAAATGACTTCTACAGAATCAGAACACACACACACACATTTTAGATCAATCAGCTTCTTGCTTGTCAGCTTGCAAGACCGTACCCTGCAACCTTGATTCTGTCGTGCTGTTGGCCTTTGGGGCTTGAACAGGGCTTGCCACTGAGATTTATATAAAAAGATCCAGGGGTAACCATGGGCTGGGTGTCACTTTTGTATAGTCGTAAGATCGGGGATGCTAACGTACCCTGAAAATTCCCAAGAGAATATCTCTCATCCCCACAATTCCCAATCTTAGGTAAAAATTATGATCCAATTTTCATACACACCCATATCTGCCATATCTGCAATATCTACTCAGCCGAAACTTGGGAAGCCCAGCCGCTGTCAGGGCATCTACTTGGCACCCTCGCAGTACGAGGCGGGCTTCACCTCCTTGGCGCACACCGAGGAGGACATCGACAGGACCATCGCGGCGGCAAAGGAGGTCTTCGCGGCCCTCTGAGCGTGGCACATGGCACATGCCATCTTCGGCAGCTGATTTTTGTGAACCTAAGCAATTTAGCAATTTATCGAAAAAAATATGACTTGTTCTACTTGATGATACTTCAAAGATTATGCTTTTGGTTGTATGGTTGTTGTGTGTAACAAGGTACAGAGAGAGAAGAAAGGAACAATTTTTTCAGAGGTGGTTGCGTAACCGACTTCTGTAGACGTCCCAGCGGTCAGGCGCGTTTAGCTCAAACTGTCTGAAACTATTCACAATTAATGGCTGTTGAATTTGCGGCAGTTGAGTTTGTTTGCATGCTGCGCTCCTTTTTGAACTCTTGGGCACACTACGTGCGCATGGCTTAACGATGCCGACTGCCAATTTCAAAGCGGCGATCTGCAGCAAAGGACACAAAGCGGACACAAATGGTTTGCCAAAACGAGCGGGCGATGCCCATTGGTGGTGGAGGTAGTCTTGACTTTATTTCCGCTTGAGTTTCAATTACAGTACGCGTCCGAAATGGTGGGGGAAACAGGTCTAGACGCTACATTGACATCAGCCAGGGTTGGGGGGTAGAGATGTATATAGGTCAGTACTTTCCATCCCTGCAAGAATCTGGGGTCTAACCGAAAGCTTCAAGGTTTCCACGTTTGTGGGTCGAAACCATCAAACGGAACTAAACACATCCAGACAAAGTGGGCCATTTTCAATGATGATCATCCCAAACCACAAAGATGTTCTGGGTGTCTGGGTGGGTCAAAATTGGGTACCTCTCAATTTCATGGTCCAATGGTCCAGCATCCCAAGGCGGAGATCCGACAAAACGCGCATCTAGTGAGTGGTGGTCCCAAGGGATGGCAGAGTCATTGTGAGTCTGGGAGTCAGGGAGAAGAAGAAGTCAGATCTTTCTCCAGTTTTTCAATTTTGTATTTTAAATGCTTTACATCCATGTTTTTGGAGGATTTTTATCTCAAAGTCATCTTGGGTTCAACGTTTGTTTAACAGAAAGTAATGTAATTTCATTGATCCTTGCTTGTCTGAGGATACCTGATCCACCTAAAATCCACTTTGGATTTGATTTCGGAGAATAAAGAGACCAACTCGGGTGGGGTAAGAGATGTCAATATGGGGATACCCAGCAGCAGGAGTAAGTTTGAAAGCTGGAAATGGAGATGGGTTTGTTTGAAAGTCGTGTGCCCCAAAATCTCATGGTTTCGAACTTTGTTTTGCCATTAAAACAACAATTTTGGGGTACACTTAGTATGCTTGTACTCAATTTTCGGACAGACTTATTCATAAATGAACAACTTTTTGTTCCAGGCGAAAAAACATGTGATGATTCCGTGCCATTATCCAACTCTTTACATGGGCTATGATAGTTTGCGGAGAGATAACGGCAGGATATTGACAGAAAAAACATATATACGCACATACTATACGTAATCTATACGTATCTATACTTTGCCAAAAATGTTTTGCAATCCTGGCTTGTGATGTCGCGGACGCGTATGACACGTCATGGATGTACCGTTGTTCACTACAACTTTTGGTTAGGACCCACTATCAAGTAGTATCAAGTACTATCAAATGACATTTGCAACTCACCACAAAATAGAATATCCAGAACAGTGTGCTAGATCCACTTGAAAAGGAACCTTTTGGGGCGTTTGGGTGTCCGACCACAGGGATTCCTAGACAGCTGGCGTAATAGATATGGTCAGCTTCAAGGAGTAAGAACGCATCCAAAAAACCAAAGAAAAGAGGGTGGCCAGAATGTGTCAGGAATTGTGCCTTTTGCTACTGTATGATCTGGTGAGTTTCGGCTTTGCAGAGGTGCATTAGTTCAAAAGGCTCCGTCTATTGCAGGGGACCTCAGAACTGCCAATACCATCGATGTATAAAGGCCATTTCATGCTGAAAGGGAGGGCATGTGCGGTATTGGCAACATGGTGATCCATTCACGTCGTCAAAGTATGGCTCGGGTTTGTGACTTGCGTCTAAATAGAAGTCCTGGAACCAGAATGTTGCACAAATTGAAGCAACACAAAGTTAGTTGGAGCTAGCAGTGCTGTTTGGACCAGGGCCGAAGACGATGAAATTTCTAGAGCACTGAAAGCTTGACTCCACATTCGGTTTGATTTGAAGTGATTGGGGGAGGCCTCTGAGGTCTTCTCAAAGACAGACCTCTTGCTGAACGGCTGCGTGAACTCCAGTTCAAGAAGGGTGACATAAGCTAAAATAGAACTGCGCAGGATGGTTTTGATTCGAAAACTTGTAGATTTGAAGGTAGTATTTTGGGATTTCAGCCTTTGAATTTCAACTGGTTGGGCACCGTTCTGGTTGGTTTCTCCTAGAGATTTGCTGTCCTGGTTCCAGGTCTGGAATGCTCCGTCATTTGTGGTGAGTTTCATAGGTGCCATGGTCAAGATGGGGAAGAAAAGGATGAAGACTTCACATTGGAAATTGAGTATCTCAAGTGTTTTCTACATGGACTGAAGCGACCTTGAAATGGCTTGACTATTTTCCAAACGTTGCCGTTGCCACCACCGTGTAGCTTCCACCACCGTGTAGCTTTCCACCTCCTTGCGCACAGTTCAGCACATGTTGCGAACTTCAAGTTGCAAATCACCTTGCTTTGATGTCATGCTGGAAACTTCTGCAGGAAGCAGTCGCATTCTCACTGCACTTCTACAAGGCCCGAGACGGGATGCGAAAGATGTAGTTTCCAAGAATGGACGTGCGTTAGGCCAGTCAGGCTACAAAAACCTATCCTAGTCCCTCACGATGAATGTGGCAATGATTCCGAAGCCTGAGGAGTTACACTTTTTCTCGCAATTCACAGCACAGAGTGCCTAGCACTACGCTACAATAGACGCTTTTCAAGTGGAGAGTTTGCGCACAGATGGGCGACAACAAACATGTCCTCTAGTTGCGCAAGCAGTGCCAAGGCGAGGGGACGAACAAAAAAAACCGCACATCAGAAATAGACTAGACAAGAGAGCGGGCCTCAGCTTGCTCAAAGAACTCAGGGAATGAGGTCGTCAGCTTCTAAAGCAGAAACAAATTGCCCAAATCACTTTCTAAATAAACAGATAGATAGAAGAAAAACAAACACACACACACACACATATATATACACATTACATATACAATCTTATATAGCATAGACACACACAAATTCTGTATATCTATCTATCTGTCTGTCTGTCTGTCTATCTGTCTGTCTGTCTGTCTATCTAGCTAGCTAGCTATCTATCTAGCTATCTATCTATCTGTCTGTCTGTCTGTCTGTCTGTCTATCTATCTTAGTGCCTCAGCTACCGTGTTGTGTTCCTGTAGGCAAGGGCAATGCAGCGGATGATGCCACTTGCGGCCTTTTGTCTTGCTGATGCAAGAAGGTGGTCAACAGGTTGTAGCGTTTGCCCGCGTTTGCTTCTGAAAACCTCGCTGACAATCGAGACATTCCCAAATGCGCTTCATGGAAGTGGTGCCACTGTGTTTGCGATCAATGTTGGGTTCTGTACTTCGAACATGTTTCCCCAGGAGTCATTCTCGCAATCGCCTTTGTGAACACATCTAGTGTTTGCGTGACTTCAACTCTTGAGCATAAGTTTGCTGAGTAAAGATGGAAGTCAGGTGCCCTCTTTATGATGCTCTCCCCTTATCGACGTCAGACGTCAGACGTCGTCAGTGGAACTTTTCTTTTTTTATTGCAAGAACTCTGATATTGTGATGTTTGCGGCGTTAAACATATCCAGTCACCAGCAAGATGTTTTCCAGTCTGTACACAGTCCAACGCTTGGCGGTGCAAGAGGGAACAAGTGTTTATATGGACGACGCCATTCTGCGCACCTTCAAGTCATCGCCTGTTCAACCTTTACGTTCGATTGCAACAATTCTTCAGTGTGTATTTCTACTTTTTTGGCTCCTGTTTCATCATTGGTAACAGCCTAGCAAAATCCTTTACAAGTCTTGAATGCCCAATATTTTTGTTCTCATTTGCTTTATTTGTCTTGAATTTAGCAGCTAAGTTTCCTTTTCCCCTCGGTTGGAAACCAGAACCTGTGATTCCCAGTCGGTGGCAGTATAATGTGGACCATTGCTTGCCGCATTTCTATGCTTGAAAACAATTTGCGACCATCAGATGCCCCCAAAAGGATCCAAAAGGCATCCTCCGTCCAAACCGTGTTGCGACACAAAACCCGAAACAGGGCAAGCCTCTGACTGACACCTTCGCAGCCGCAACACGCAGCAAACCAAAACAGACCTCACCACAGCGCAAACACGTTACACATTAATTGGCATTCGGAAAACCTTGATGCAACGCCTGTTGAGAGAAGGTAGAGTTATGTTGATACTTTCAGGGTGCATGCTGAGGAAACAGTTTCTTTGTATCACACCGTCACCTTCTGAAATCAACTTTCAAAACCTGGTTTTGCATGCAATGTATATGATTGTATATGTACGCCTGTAAATTTTGCTGTCTTTTGCCCAAAGTACCCCGTTTTCACCTGTGTGAATGTGCTCCTCTTGGGGTGGGTGGGTGCAAAGACATGTATGCAGAGACGAGCGAACATTAACGTTTGACACGGAAGGGGTGGTGGCTGAGTTGGGCGTTGGTGCAGCCGTGCATAGATGCAGTTGGCTGAGTTGGTGGCTGACTTAGGTAGATGGGCATAGGTGCTGAAAATCTGCGCCACACACGGATCATTCGTTCACACATGCATCTGGCAGTCCGGTAGGGCTTGTTGTCACGTACAAATTTGTCTGGGACTGGTGAGGATACTATGGGAAAATGGTAAGGGGCCCCAAAAGCATGGTGTTCATTCACGCTTCAATCATTCCTAGTTTACGCAGAGCACCGATGAAATAGTTTGACCTCAAGACATTTCGTTGTGCTCGTGCACGAAAGGTCCAGCTGTAGTGGTTGGAAGTTACACTTCTTGGATCTTGTTTTGGCCCAGCATGTTTTTGAATGACGGGACAACCTGCCTGGCGCCTGTCTCCGTGCAATAGTTTGGCTGATGTAGCTTCAGATCCGTTTGTGAAAGTCTGGACGTTTCAAGAATCATTATTGGGCCATCCCGTCCTACCATGAGAATTTCCGTGGCATGTGTGAGTTAATATGGATTAGCACCATCACCCTATTTTACCTACACCCAGCTTCAACATGGAACCAATGCTTTGTGACAGTCAGCACAGGCGTGAGTTACTACCTCATGCACGTCGCTGTATCCAACCTGTCCTCAATTTCAACGTTGTAAGTTGTAACTTTACCCTGCCCTGCTCGGCCGTACCCAACCTCCAGAGAATCTTCAACCTGACGTCCATGGCGCGCACCTTAACAGGGGCATCACTACCTCGCCCACCCGGCACACCCCGGCACACCCCAACCCTAAAGTGTAAAGTGGCATCATTGGTGTTGGCAAGACAGTGTCGCCTGCGCGAGGATTCGTTTCCAACAAAAGATGAAACATGTTTTGCATCTCTAGCCCAAAGGCCCAAAGTGCTGCGACACTCATTGTCTGTCTGGCGCGCCAAGGTTGCAGAACCGGAGTGCTTGTGAGTCAGGTAGGCGTAAGCGTGTGTCGTTGTTTGCAAACTCAACCAGGAACAATTTAAAACTTGTCATTGTAGTCAACCTCGCATTACACCGCATATTCGCATCCAACGTGCTTTCAGTCACAAACATTGCAACACCCGCGAACGGAAATCTTTCGGGTCTTGAAAATTTGGGCGCTTAAAATTCAAACCTTTGCAGCTTTGTTATCAACATGTCGCGACCGCGCCGTTGTGCATTATTGGGCGTTAGACCAAGCAAAGATGGTAGGTTCAGCGTTTAGACAAGGAACGAGATGACTGGGGCGGGGCCTCGCTAGTGACGCCGATTTTGGCGATTTTTGCCTTGCTCGCTACGCCGGGTTTTGCCTTGCTTGTGACGCCGTAGTAGATTTTTTGAGCAATGCAATATTTATGGTCATGAGTCATTTGTGAACAAGATGTTCTGATTAGTTTATGCTGACTAGCATGCGTAAGTAAAGAGAATGTTATTATCACCCCGCTCGCCCCACCCCATGAACAGTGTAAAGTGTAGGACTGTAGGAAATAAACATGAACGTGATTACCACATTGCCACCAGGTTTCACCCCACCCCATGATCAGAGTGCAGTGTAAATGCATGTGCAACAGAGAACGAACGTGGCTACCGCTTCATCGCAAGTCCACCTCACCACCTCACCTCATGATAAACGTGCAGTGACACCGAGTGTACCTTGCCTCACCTCATGATCCATGTCAATGTGCGGTGAAAATACGTACGTGTGCAAGCGGGACTTGCCGTGAAGAGCGCCCCAACCCACCGCATGATCATTGTGCAATATGCTGCCGAGAGATGTCCCATGCAGGCGTGGGCAAGACCCGTCTCATAGCCGCCATCGGCATGGTTTCGGGACAAAGCATCCAAAACACCCTAGGCGGAGGCATAAGGGGGGAGGTTCTTGTGGGTTTGGCTCTTGTTTGGAAATGCAGTTGATTCCAATGTCAGGATATGCCTGCAGGATGGCCAGCCGTCGACCAGTGGATTTCGGATCCTGTCGGACATTCAGCTTGTCAGCGACGCGGATCCAAATCCTTATGTATCCTTATGTCGGAATCGTTTGGGACGATGGGGACGTGCAGGCTCGGTTAGCAAAGTACATGAGATGCGCTGCTTTGCTTAGGGTTCCTGTAGGAAATTTGCGCATCAGGGACGCGGAGAAGGCGTGTTCGAGGCGTTCACCGACGGCCAAGTTGAGGCCCATCCGAATTCATAAGTATTTCCTTAATTTTTTGTCTTTAGTTTTTTTCCCTTCTAGCGCGGACCTGGCGACACATTGTTGCGTACACGTCCGCATATAAATCGTTCTTATTGTTTGAATTAGTCTGACGAAACATTGCCCAAAAAAAACCCCAGGTGGCCCCATTCAGGCTAAATTAATTTGAGTAATTACCCGTAACTGAAATAATCTTCGCATATCCCCGTGAGGTCAGGTTGCCCTTTACTGTAATAGAATCACCAAATCAGTGGGCAACCAACGGTCCACCTGGATTATCCTGGGTTTATTTTTTAACGTGTGGGTCGCTATTTAGTCGTATGTAGCCAGCCCTTGTCAAGACACATGTTGGCACCCCACTCTGGAAAATTTATATCAATGTTGTTTGTGATTTCGAAAATTTTACGTGCGAAAGTCCTCACGTATCTGGCTAGTACCTTGCACTGCATTAAGTGCCAGAGAAAAAGGTGCGCAAGTATACAGTGTATATAGTCGGGGACGCCTTGTAAGCAGAGACTGATCTGCTTACTGCATCTGCCAGAGGCCAAAATCAGGCAAATAAGAAATGACCCAAATAAGGCCCAAGTACAAGCACCTGTAGTAAGCAGATATATGAACATATACACCAAAGACAATTTCAGAATCTGCTTACTACAGCTCCGTTGTCCTGAAGTGTTTGTACAGTAGACTTAGTGTCAAGACAGGTACCGTAGACATAGTGTCAAGATCATGCGGGGGAAAAAAATTGCCTTGTACCGAGCCTCTTGCCCACGAAAAGTAGGCACAACGCAGCAAGCAGGAACCCTCCCTACAATTTGACCAGGGAAGTAAGCAGCTCGGGGCTCCGAAAGGGACCTTATATGAATCCCTAAAAATACCCTCCTGCTTACTACTTTGCTTTGGCTGGTTCCTGCTAACTGGGTGTCCGTGACTCATATAAACAGTTTCCCACCACCAGTTTGACACAGCAAATTCATAATATTTCATGGGGGTGGTGCTAAGTGCCAGTGGCACCGCCCACTTATGGCGGTAAACCACGCCGAATTTAGTTTACGGCATCCCAAGAAATGATGTCCATGCTTTCGGGTTCAAAATGCCAGCGCCCCAAACCATCTACCAAACTCTACCATGATGATAAATATGTGTGTGGGAATTGACCGGTGTCAAAAAGGATAATCATGTCAGCTGGGGAGGTTTTCAGCGAACGTGGTGGGTTTGGAGTATTTTTTTCCCAAAAACATGTTACACGCAAATCGTTGAAATCACCGCCGAGGCTGTTAGATTCCAACATGTTAATGGCAACGAAGACTTAGTTGCTGACATCACAGGCAAAAATTTAGAAAATTGCACCTAGATTTTTTCCACAGCTGGGGCTCGCCAAACTGTTTCGGTCATGGTGGGATTACTACACGTGAATCTGCTTCAGCCCGCCAGATTCGTCCAGCAGGTTGGAACGTACTTGAAACCTTGTAATGTCGTCAACCTGATGCACAGAGGTGCCTATGGTATCCTTCAACCCCATCATTTGGGTTGGCTTGATATTTTGGTTCAACACAGAGAGTATCGTGTAGACAAACTTTCCGTCTAAAAGAATTGTTTTGCTTATTGTCCCGCTACCGAAATCTACCGAATTGGTTCAAGGCAACCAATGACTGGATCAAGGCACCGCGTCATCCTTGATGGAGGCCACGACAGCACACCAAATATAAAATTAAATTTGCCATCCGAGCGTGCAGCAACGCTGCAACAGTTTCGTTTGCCAACAGGTGCTGGCACGTCATCCGTGCCAACAGGTTCCAGTGTTTCAAAGAGTAGTGCTAAAAAACAAGGTGCCTAGATTTCTCGCAATGGTGGGGGTACCAATCGAAGAAAAACAAAAAGGAAAAAAAATACACCGGCATAGACCCCAGATAGAAAAGGTTGGAACTGATGGTTCCCAAAGGTTACCATGGCAAGGAACTGCCGGTTCCCAGACCTTGGAATTTACGGTTCCCAACCTAAGAACCAGAGGGTACCATTGCAAGGAATTGCCGGTTCCCAAAAGTTAGAATTTATGTTTTCGAAACTAAGCAACTATCATTGCAAGGAACTGCGGATTCCCCAAAGTTTGAAACTCATGGTTCCAAACCTGAAAAAACATACGTTACCAGTGGAAGGATCTGTTGATTCCAAACAGATAAAAATCATGGTTCTTAATGTTGTTTTGTTTTGTTTACTGAGCCGGTAACAGAACCTTTTGTTTTGCTTCATAGACCGGTAGCGGAATGTTTGCGTTCGGCTGCTGGGCCGGCATAAAAATGTTTTGGCACGAAAAGCGTGCATGTCAAAATGATATGATTAATGGACCGGTAAAGAACGCTTTGTTTTGGTTAATGGCCCGGTACCGGAATGTTTGCGTTTGGTTCATGGCAAGGAACTGGCGGTTCCCACAGGTTGGAACTCACTGTTCCCAACCTGGAAACCAGAGGTTACCATTGCAAGCAACTGCCGGTTCCCAGAGGTTGGAACTCATGCTTCCCAACCTGGGAACCAGAGGTTACTATTGTAAGGAATTGCCGGTTCTCAGAAGTTGGAATTTATGTTTTCGAAGCTAAGCGGCTTTCATTGTAAGGAACTGCGGGTTCCCAAAGCTTGAAACTCATGGTTCCAAACCTGCAAAAGTAACGTTACCAGTGGAAGGATCTGTTGATTGCAAAAAGTTAGGCCTCATGGTTCTTAATGTTGTTTTGTTTTGTTTACTGAGCTGGTAACAGAACCTTTTGTTTTGCTGAACGGACCGGTAGCAGAATGTTTGCGTTTGGCTGTTTGGCCGGCATATAAATGTTTTTGCACGAAAAATGTGCATGTCAACATGACATGAGAACAGTTTTTTTACAATTTTATGGTTTTGCTTAATGGACCGGTGCAGACCGCTTTGTTTTGCTTAATGGACCGGTACCGGAATGTTTGCGTTTGGTTCATGGCAAGGAACTGCCGGTTCCCAAAGGTTGGAACTCACGGTGGCCAACGTGGGAACCACAGGGTACCATTGCAAGGAACTGGCGGTTCCCACAGGTTAGAAGTCATGGTTCCCAACCTGGGATCCAGAGGTTACCATTGCAAGCAACTGCCGGTTCCCAGAGGTTGGAACTCATGCTTCCCAACCTGGGAACAGTAGGTTGCCATTGCCCAATTCCTAATAAAGGTTCGCACTGATGGTTCCCAACGTGGGAACCAAAGGTCACCATGGCAAGGAACTGCCGGTTCCCAGACCTTGGAATTTACGGTTCCCAACCTAAAAGCCAGAGGGTACCATTGCAAGGGATTGCCGGTTCCCAGAAGTTGGAATTTATGTTTTCGAAGCTAAGCGGCTATCATTGTAAGGAACTGCGGGTTCCCCAAAGTTTGAAACTCATGGTTCCAAGCCTGAAAAAAGTAACGTTACCAGTGGAAGGATCTGTTGATTGCAAAAAGGTAGAACTCATGGTTCTTAATGTTTTTTATTTTTTCTTGAGCCGGTAACAGAACCGTTTGTTTTGCTTAATGGACCGGTAGCGGAATGTTTGCGTTTGGCTGGGCCGGCATATTTTTTTTTGCACGAAGAAGGTGCATGTCAAAATCATATGAAAACAGTTTCTTTACAATTTTATGGTTTTGCTTAATGGTAAGCGCATACCTTAAGGTCACAGGCTTCATGTGTTTTTGCAGAATTTTGGACACCTTACATTTTGTCATACCAGGCAATCCCAGGCAAAGTGCGCAATGTAACATATTGTAACATCGGATCTGACATTTTCTTGCATGATCTTGCATCAACTTACATTTTTCAGGCTTAAATAGGGAGCATCGAGAAACCACTGGAAACCATAAGAAATTTCAAGAAACTATATAACTATCAAAGGAACTTGTCAATATTTGTCAATGCTTGTTCAGCCATGCGAAGCTTAGTCATCTACAGTGATCTAGGTGCCCCATGTCGTTCTCAGCAGATGCTCCTTCAGGTGCAGTGCCAGCCTAGGCAGGCAGAAAAATGTTGTGCAAACTTTCTGCCAGCGTAACATTCTGCTACATATCTTTCTGCTAGCAGAGCCTTCTGCTACACATATTTCTGCTGGGGGAGCCTCCTGCTAGATAACTTTTTGCTAGCGGAGTTTATTGCTACATAGCCTTCTGCTAGGGGAGCCTTCTGCTACATCACTTTCTGCTAGGGGAGCCTTCTGCTACATAACTTTGTGCTAAGGGGAAGCCTTCTGCCACATTTTCTGCTACTTCAGGTGCGGTGCCAGCCTAGGCAGGCAGAAACATGGTTTGCAAGATATGTCACATTATGATACAATAGCATACCTTGTGACATGTGGGAACCACATGGCGTAAAATAGAATAAGACGTAGTAATTAAAATGTAAGTTTGACTGTGTGGACATGGAGATCTCCTGCAAAACAGCATCATTTTCAACACCTAAAGCAGCCTAGATTACATTTTCAAACAAGGCCGCGATTCACCAGGCAATTCCAGGCAAACTGCGCAATGATACGCACATATGCAATCACATGCACAAAAAATGAATATAGAATATCATCCTAGCCACCCAGAATCTACAGTGATCTAGGTGCCCCACATCGTTCACAGCAGATGCTCCCTCAGGTGCAGTGCCAGCCTAGGCAAGCAGGAAAATGCTTTGCAAAATATGCCGCATTATGATACAATAATATACAGCATGTCACCTTATGATGCCTTACGACATAATGTGGGAATAAAATTGGATAAGAAGTAGAAATTAAAATGTAAGTTTGGCTGTGTGGACATGGGCATCCTCTGGAAAACACTATCATTTTCAACACCTAAAGTAATCTAGCTTACATTTTTCAAGCAACACTACCATGCACCAGGCAATTCCAAACAAAGTGCGCAATGATGCGCGCATATGCACAAAAAATGGCATAACATATCATGAAATGACCAAAGGTGATCTCATCTATGCGACGCAAACATGTAATCTGAAAACAATAGGGGGGCCAGAACCCCTGCAGCCCACCACTATCTCAAACACCCTCCCCCAAACAGCTTACTATGTTACTATATAGGCATTCTCTGGTCATATAATGTAACATCGGATCTTACATTTTCTTGCATGATCTTGCATCAACTTGCACCTTTCACGCTTAAATAGGGAACATCAAGAAACCACTGGAAACCATAAGGAACTTCAAGAAATCATATAACTATCAAAGCACCTGGTGAATATTTGTGAATGTCGGTGAAACCATGCCAATCTTAGTAATCTACAGTGATCTGGGTGCCCCACGTCGTTTTCAGCAAATGCTCCCCCAGGTGCAGTTCCAGCCTAGGCAAGCAGTAAAATACTTTGCAAGATATGCCACATTGTGATACAATAATATACAACACGTCACCTGATGACATAATGTGAGAATAAAATTGAATAAGAAGTAGAAAAAACATGTAAGCTTGACTGTTTGGTCGCCCGCAAAACACCATCATTTCCAACACCCAAAGTAGTCTAGCTTACATTTTTCAAAAACCACCGCCATTCTCACCCGGCAGTTCCAGGCAAACTGCACAAATGTAAGCTGAAAACAATAGGGGGGCAGCATCCATGCAGCCCACCACTATCTCAAACACCCTCCCCCAAACTGCTCACCTTATATATATATAATATAGGATCTTGTTTTTTCTTGCATGATCTTGCATCAACTTACATCTTTCACGCTTAAATAGGGAGCATCAAGAAACCACTGGACACCATAAGAAACTTCAAGAAACTATATAACTATCAAAGGAACTTGTCAATATTTGTGAATGTCGGTGAACCCATACCAACTTTAGTGGTCTACAGTGATCTGGGTGTCCCACGTCGTTTTCAGCAAATGCTCCCTCAGGTGCAGTGCCAGCCTAGGCAAGCAGTAAAATGCTTTGCAAGATATGTCGCATTATGATTCAATATGTCACCCTATGACATAATGTGGGAATAAGCTGGAATAAGACGTAATAAGAAAATGTAAGCTTGACTGTTTGGACATGGGGATCTTCTGCAAAACACCATCATTTCCAACACCTACAGTAGTCTAGCTTACACTAGTCTAGCTTACACTTGCACTTTTCAAAAACCACCACCATTCTCACCAGGCAATCCCAGGCAAACTGCACAAATGTAAGCTGAAAGCAATGGGGGGGCAGAATCCATGCAGCCCAAAATTTGTGAATGTCGGTGAACCCATGCCAACCTTAGTCATCTACAGTGATCTGGGTGTCCCATGTCGTTTTCAGCAATTGCTCCCGCAGGTGCAGTACCAGCCTAGGCAAGCAGTAAAATGCTTTGCAAGATATGCCACTTTATTATACAATAATATACAATATGTCACCTTATGGCATAATGTGGGAATAAGATGGAATAAGAAGTACTACTCTGGGGTAAAAGTAGATGGCTCAGAATCTTGAGTTGCGCCATCTATGTCAAAAAAATGGGGGATAGATGGCTCAACTCCCTTTAAAACAGGGCAGTTGAGCCATCTATGTCCCTAAAAACGACATATTTTTTGCAATCTTCTGCGCTGGTTTCTCCCCATTTTTTTTCTCAACATCAAGCTGCTTTTTTGGGACATAGATGGCGCAACTCCCGGGGTTGCGCCATCTATGTGGGCATTCCCAGCCTGATTTTGGCGAAATGACGGAAGTTATTTTGAGCCAGCAAAGGCCGAGACGCTTTAAAACCCAACTTTAACAAGTGACCTGAGGAACCGTTTTTGTCGTCAAGAAACGGTTCCTCAGGTCACCTGTTAAAATTTGGTTTTAAAGTGTCTCGACCTTTGCTGGCAAAATGACGGAAGTTGCGCCATCTATGTCCCAAAAAGGGACAACTCTGATGTCTTTCCTGGTGGTTTTGCCTCCTGTCTGGGGACAACTCTGATGTCTTTCCTGGTGGTTTTGCCTTCTGCCTGGGGATAACTCTGATCGATGTGGCATATTTTGGTTAGGTTGGTTGATGGATGTCGGGAGATATGAGGGAGTTGCGCCATCTATGTGGGCATTCCCAGCCTGATTTTGGCGAATGAGTGGGAGTTGCGCCATCTATGTCCCAAAAAGGCAGCTTGATGTTGAGAAAAAAAATGGGGGGAAACTCTGATGTCTACATCCATCAATTCTGCCCACAATCAGTTTTAAAACCTTCAGTGGTTCATTTTTAAGGCGTGGCACTGAAATTTTGAAAGCTTTGTATACGATTTAAGGGACGTAGATGGCGCAATTCATTTTTGAATTCACCGAAAAAATGATTCTGGCGTTTGAATGGGATATAAGGGACATAGATGGCGCAACTCATTTTATACAATACAAATTTGTGCAATTTCACCGTATATACAAACAAAAATGATAGGAACTGTAGTAAACTTAGTTAACAATACCCTTATGTCCATCTACTGGAGTGCCAGTTGCGCCATCTACCTTTTCATTTTAAAGTAGGGCGATTTTTTCTTCAATTGGCGGACCTCGTTTTATGTTCCAGCTAAAATAGCGCCGTTTTCTTTCTCAGCGCGCGGTGCCATCTTATGGGCATTTTGGTTTTTGAGTTGAGCCATCTACTTTTACCTTAGTGTAGTTAAAATGTAAGTTTGACTGTGTGGACATGGGCATCCTCTGGAAAACACCATCATTTTCAACACCTAAAGCCATCTAGCTTACATTTTTCAAAAACCACCGCCATTCTCACCCGGCAGTTCCAGGCAAACTGCACAAATGTAAGCTGAAAACAATAGGGGGGCAGCATCCATGCAGCCCACCACTATCTCAAACACCCTCCCCCAAACTGCTCACCTTATATATATAATATAGGATCTTGTTTTTTCTTGCATGATCTTGCATCAACGTACATCTTTCACGCATAGATCGGAAGCATCAAGAAACCACTGGAAACCACTGGAAACCATGAGAAACTTCAAGAATCTATGTAACAACCAAAGGAACTTGTCAGTATTTGTGAATGTCGGTGAACCCATGCCAACCTTAGTCATCTACAGTGACCTGGGTGTCCCACGTCGTTTTCAGCAAATGCTCCCTCAGGTGCAGTACCAGCCTAGGCAAGCAGTAAAATGCTTTGCAAGATATGTCGCATTATGATACAATATGTTGCCCTACGACATAATGTGGGAATAAGATGGAATAAGAAACAATAAGAAAATGTAAGCTTGACTGTTTGGACATGGGGATCTTCTGCAAAACACCATCATTTTCAACACCTAAAGCAGTCTAGCTTACATTTTTCAAAAACACCACCATTCACCAGGCAATTCAGGCCAATTCCAGGCAAAGTGCACGAAAAATACTGTATCAAAAATGACAATAAATGACATAGGGTATTATCCCAGTCATCTATAGTCATTGAGGTGCCCAACGTGGTTCTCAGCAGATGCATGCCTATGTGCAGCGTCAGCCTAGGCAAGCAGAAAGATGCTTTGCAAAAGATGCCGTGTTGTGACATAACTTACGTAGAAATAAGCAAAATGAAACTTGTACACACCTGGACATGGAAATGTGTTGCAAACCACCATTTTTTATCACCTCAAGCAGTCTAGCTTACATTTTCAGAGACACCACCATGCACCACTGAAAATGGTTGAAAGCTGGGTCCCAAACTTCGGCGTCCAATGCCCGCTAACAGGCGTCCGCAGAATCCGGCATCATCCGGCAGCATCCGGTATCATCTGGCAACTTGATGCGAAAGTATGCAAAAGTATACATGCCAAAATATGCCAAAATGCAGCCTACATGAAAGGGCATGTTTCAAACATTACTAAACCAGATCATGTGTCAGATTGCGGAAAGCATGCGACGAGCGCTTTGATTTTTGCACTCTCTAGCTATCTCTAGCCTTCTCTAACCCATCTCGACTCCTCACATCTAAAGTAACTTTGCCACAGCGCGGTTCTATTCTATACACACCCTTGCTGGCAGGTCGAATCGATTTGATTCATACCACAAACTGGCAAATGACACTGTAGGCACTTTTTGGCCCCACAGGGATTTCACAGAAACATCTAATTGAAACCTGCCCTGATTTTTTTTTTCATACCTTTTCATATCCTTTCATGTCAACTCTGCGTTGCGCTGCCAAATTCAAATCATCTGAATCCCAGACATTCTCAGACCAAATGAATCGCTAGTAGCAGCCGGCATCATCCAGCATCCTGTGTGAGCTGGGTTTGTCACTGGAACCTGTGATGGATACAGCACAATCCATCATAAACCACGCAGTGCGTAAGCTTTTACCGACATGCCCGCACTACCCCAGCCCCAATGGTAGCCATTGGTGACGAACTGGAGTTCTATGGCATTCTTGCATCTGGTCAAAGCATATCTAATACTACGAGCACTGCTAATACTATTAATTACGCTACTACTACTACAACTACTTCTACTACTACTACTACTATTACTACTACTCCTACTACTAGTACTACTACTACTACTACTACTGCTGCTGCTACTACTACTCCTACTCCTACTACTACTACTACTTCTACTACTACCACTACTACTACTACTACTTCTACTACTACTACTACTACTGCTAATAATAATAGTAATATTGAAAAAATAATAATATATATATATAACAATTACAGGGTCAAAAAATGTAAGTTACCTTTTTTGAGCAAATGTAACTTACATTTTCCGACCCCCCTCAGTTTTTGACATTTCCTCTCAAAAAATGTAAGTTACATTTTTCCATAAAATTCCAAAATTGTAACGGTATCTTCTCGACCCCCTCAACCTTAATTTTCTGTAACTTACATTTTTTGACCCCCCCGTAGCTTAATAGGTGGGGATGCTAAATCTAACAACCGGGTGGCATTTTTATGTACAATGCAAAACATGCGTCTGGAACTCAATTTTATTGATTGTCCGCAACGAAAAAACTTCACGCATAAATTTGCAATGCGGCCAATCGATTTCCTTTTCCGCCAACATAGCCTTTCTTTTTCCCAGCTCGCGTGGCGTCGGTAAAACCACGAGTGATATAGCGGCTGTTCCGCCTAGTGAAAAAGGATTGATACCTCCCTTCGGCCAGGCCACGTATCATTCCCGTAGCCGTTTTGGCTCAAGTGAAAGATCCGACTTGGAGGAGCCTGAGAAACCCCTGACCTCCGCACCTGCTTAACCAGCACGCCGATATGCCCGGCCTGGCGCAATAGAAACACAGCGCCTGTATCACAATGATCACAATGTGAAACTGACAGCAACTCTGGGAACGGAAGATCCCATAAATGCAAGTGTCGGATTGGACGCGCTGTCCAACATGCATCTTGGTGAGATAAAAATGACAGCATTGGTCAGTCTCGCCTCCAATCTTCGCTTCGACCGCACGCGTGGAGACGGAAACGTGCCTAGGCGACACACCACTTGCCTCAGCACGGAAAAATTTGTCCTGGCATACATGTCTCCGTCGGACGGGGATGCTGTGGTTGTACCCTTTTCAGTGATTGGATTCTCTGATCTCCTGAAAGTCCCGGCGCCAAAAGCATTCTATGAAGCTGCTAGCGTGCGAGAAGAGGAATTTGGCAAGGCGTTCCTGCTCGCCATCACAATTTGCAACCTCGAAGCTGGGATTGTAGAGTTGTCTACGTTCACATCGGGGCTTGCTCGTGATCACTTCCTCAAGCTCACGACAGGGTCAAGCATAGAGCGATCGACTGCCGGATCCCGTTTCAGTCGACCACAGAAAAGTCTTTGAGATGGGAACGGACACAAATTTAAGGTCCTATTCGCTTTGTACTGTATGTTTACATGGACTGCAACAATGTTGTTTGCAGATCCAGCTGGGTATGCAGTTGCGTTCACAGGCCTAGGCGACCTGATTGCATCATATGCGGCAAATTGCCTTCGCGAAGGCAAAGTCCCCGATTCAAATCGGCGACGGCGCAGGAGAGGGGGCTGGTTCAGGACTTCCTGGAAACAAACTGCTTTAGGAATTTAGCAAGTTCAGCGTCGCAACTCGGAAGGCATGCTGAGGCGGTCAGAACCTGCGAAAAACTGATTAGCCTGTTTAAGCACCGTGCGTTGTTCTTACAGCGCAAGGGCGGAGCTGAGCGTGCTGTTGCCATCGCTCGGTTGGTGCCAGCCTTCCGAGAGGATTCAATTTGAGAGGAAGTGCTACTGCGGTGTTGATCGGACTCGCGGCCGAATCGATCCAGGCCGATTGCTAGACCTTGACGGTATATTCGCGCCCTTTGTAAGTTGTTTGATGAGTTATGCCATTGCCTAAGGTAATGCACAAATAGCCATCTATGCTGATTGGGACAGAGGTTTCTTTGGTTCTTTTCAATCATCAAGAGTTCCAACATCCACATCGAATGCCGTTTGCAAGCGGCAACAAAAGCATTTTATGCAAACAAAACCGTTTTATGCGACAAACATGGTCTGAATGCAGGATGGCTTGCAACATCTGAAAAGTTGATTGGGATTCACAACGCGTAGTGGAAAACATCATTATCATCCAATAGTTTGTTGGACATTGCCATTGTTTCATATCAATACCGTTTTCAAGACATGCGTTCTACAAAATGTGAGGCAGAATTTGATTTTGCAAACAACACAGCCGTGCACTGAATGCATGAAAGCTAACATTGCGACTCATTCGACGCAGTTCCCTGGCGATCACAACGCCTGATTTGGCAGACTGAGGACAAGTTCGGGCAGATCTAGCAGTGTTTCTCTTAACATAGACCCGGGCAAGCCGGCGGCGGAAGTTTCCCAAACATAAATGACCTATAGTTCAAAGACAACCTGTCCCGACCGTGTCCTTCCCTCGACACTCCACCCCTCACACTGCACACTGCACTCTTCGCACTCCAAACTTCAAACTTCACACTCCACACTTCACAGTCCACACTTCACACTTCACACTTCACAGTCCACACTTCACACTTCACACTTCACAGTCCACACTTCTCACTTCGCACTTCACACTTCACACTCCACATTTCACACTTCTCACTTCTCACTGCTTCCTTCACACTCCAAACTTCACACTTCACAGTCCACACTTCTCACTTCGCACTTCACACTTCACACTTCACACTCCACATTTCACACTTCTCACTTCTCACTGCTTCCTTCACACTCCAAACTTCACACTTCTCACTTCGCACTTCACACTCCACACTTCACACTCCAAACTTCACACTTCACACTTCTCACTTCGCACTTCACACTCCACACTTCACAGTCCACACTTCACACTTCTCACTTCACACTTCACACTTCTCACTGCTTCCTTCACACTCCAAACTTCACACTTCTCACTTCGCACTTCACACTCCACACTTCACAGTCCACACTTCACACTTCTCACTTCACACTTCTCACTTCTCACTGCTTCCTTCACACTCCAAACTTCACACTTCTCACTTCGCACTTCATACTCCACACTTCACAGTCCACACTTCACACTTCTCACTTTTCACTGCTTCCTTCCCACTCCAAACTTCACACTCCAAACTTCACACTTCACACTTCTCACTTCGCACTTCACACTCCACACTTCACTCACACTTCACACTTCACACTTCTCACTTCTCACTGCTTCCTTCACACTCCAAACCTCACACTTCACACTTCACACTTCACACTGCGCTCTTCGCACTCCAAACTGAACTTCACACTCCACACTTCACACTCCAAACTGAACTTCACACTCCACACTTCACACTCCACACTTCACACTTCACACTTCACACTTCTCACTTCTCACTGCTTCCTTCACACTCCAAACCTCACACTTTACACTTCACACTTCACACTGCGCTCTTCGCACTCCAAACTGAAACTTCACACTCCACACTTCACACTTCTCACTTCCCACTGCTTCCTTCACACTTCACACTTCACACTGCACTCTTCACGCCCCACACTTCACACTGCTCTAAACGTACGTCCAACAAAAAAAACCCTAGTGCCAAAATGGAGAAAATCTGCTAACAAACCCATTTGGCAGCCTTCATGCAGCCACTCCAATACGATTTCCGAGATCCAGCTGCAAAAGACAATAGTATATTACGAATGCAGCCACAGCACGAAGCAACCTTGACGCAGCCATTACAATGCGATCTGCGGAGACTGAGTTGCAAAACACAATAGAACTACGCGCAACGGCGTCGGAAATTGTAGCTCCAAAACCGGATCTCGACGCCAGAGCGAAAAAAAGACGATTTTGAAGCACTTTTTAAAAGGATTTTTAGAAGAAAAATCACTAGCGCCAAAATGGAGAAAATCTGCTAACAAATCCATGTCGCAGCCTTCATGCAGCCACTCCAATACGATTTACGAGATCCAGCTGCAAAAGACAATAGTATTACGAATGCAGCCACAGCACGCAGCAACCTTGACGCAGCCATTACAATGCGATCTGCAGAGATTGAGTTCCAAAACACAATAGAACTACGCGCAACGGCGTCGGAAATTGTAGCTCCAAAACCGGATCTCGACGCCAGAGCAAAAAAAAGACGATTTTGAAGCACTTTTTAAAAGGATTTTTAGAAGGAAAATCACTAGTGCCAAAATGGAGAAAATCTGCTGACAAATCATTGTCGCAGCCTTCATGCAGCCACTCCAATACGATTTACGAGATGCAGCTGCAAAAGACAATAGTATTACGAATGCAGCCACAGCACGAAGCAACCTTGACGCAGCCATTACAATGCGATCTGCAGAGACTGAGTTGCAAAACACAATAGAACTACGCGCAACGGCGTCAGAAATTGTAGCTCCAAAACCGGATCTCGACGCCAGAGCGAAAAAAAAGACGATTTTGAAGCACTTTTTAAAAGGATTTTTAGAAGGAAAATCACTAGCGCCAAAATGGAGAAAATCTGCTGACAAATCACTGTGGCAGCCTTCATGCAGCCACTCCAGTACGATTTACGAGATCCAGCTGCAAAAGACAATAGTATTACCAATTGCAGCCACAGCACGAAGCAACCTTGACGCAGCCATTTACACTGCGGGAACGATCCTACAGTTGCAAAGCACAATGGAATTCCATCGGCAACTCATCCACCAGCAACACTTGCAATCCCATTTACATTGCGGGAACGATCCTAGAGTTGCAAATCACACTGGAATTCCATCGGCAACTCATCCACCAGCACCACTTGCAATCCCATTTACATTGCGGGAACGATCCTACAGTTGCAAATCACAATGGAATTCTGTCGACCGCACATGCACGAAAAACACTTGAAACCCCATTTACAATGCGGAACCGATCCGACCATGGTCCGAGAATGATCCGACCATGGTCCAAGAATGATCCGACCACACACGAGACCGTCTCGCACCCGTCGCACCGCAGAGGTAGATCATCGACGTTCGGGGACGCACTTTGTCTGGAAAAACACAGGGTTTCGTGCATCTTCTATCTCTCAAAAACACATTTCGTGCGAGACTTCCTTCAAAACTCCATCGGCAACTCCTCCACCAGCACCACATGCAATCCCATTTACAGTGAGGGAACGATCCTAGAGTTGCAAATCACAATGGAATTCCATCGGCAACTCATCCACCAGCACCACTTGCAATCCCATTTACATTGCGGGAACGATCCTATACAGTTGCAAATCACAATGGAATTCTGTCGACCGCAAGTGCACGAAACACAGGTGACACCCCATTTACAATACGGAACCGATCCGAGCATGATCCGAACATGATCCGACCATGATCCGAGAATGATCCGACCACACACGAGACCGTCTCGCACCCGTCGCACCGCAGAGGTAGATCATCGACGTTCGGGGACGCACTTTGTCTGGAAAAACACATGGTTTCGTGCATCTGCTATCTCTCAAAAACGCATTTCGTGCGAGACTTCCTTCAAAACTCCATCGGCAACTCCTCCACCAGCACCACTTGCAATCCCATTTGCAGTGAGGGAACGATCCTAGAATTGCAAATCACAATGGAATTCCATCGGCAACTCATCCACCAGCACCACTTGCAATCCCATTTACATTGCGGGAACGATCCTACAGTTGCAAATCACAATGGAATTCTGTCGACCGCAAATTCACGAAACACAGGTGAAACCCCATTTACAATACGGAACCGATCCGACCATGATCCGAGACCGATCCGAGCATGATCCGACCACACACGAGACCGTCTCGCACCCGTCGCACCGCAGAGGTAGATCATCGACGTTCGGGGACGGACTTTGTATGGAAAAACATAGGCTTTCGTGCATTTGCTATCTCTCAAAAACGCATTTCGTGCGAGACTTCCTTCAAAACTCCATCGGCAACTCCTCCACCAGCACCACTTGCAATCCCATTTACAGTGAGGGAACAATTTCTTTGCTAACTCTTTCTGTGGCTAACTCTTTCCCTCACTAACTCTTTCTTTAACTAACTCTTTCCCTGGCTAACTGTTTCTTTGCTAACTCTTTCTTTGACTACCTCATATATCCTGACTAACTCTTTTTTTGACTAACTCTTTCCCTCACTAACTCTTTCTTTGACTGACTCTTTCCCTCACTAACTCTTTCTTTGACTAACTCTTTCCCTCACTAACTCTTTCTTTGACTAACTCTTTCCCTGGCTAACTGTTTCTTTGACTAACTCTTTCTTTGACTAGCTCTTTCCCTGACGAACTCTTTCTTTGCTAACTCTTCCTGTGACTAACTCTTTCTTTGACTAACTCTTTCTTTGACTAACTCTTTCCCTGACTAACTGTTTCTTTGCTAACTCTTTCTTTGACTAACTCTTTCCCTCACTAACTCTTTCTTTGACTAACGGTTTCTTTGCTAACTCTTTCTTTGACTAACTCTTTCCCTCACTAGCTCTTTCTTTGACTAACTCTTTCCCTGACTAACTCTTTCTTTGACTAACTCTTTCCCTGACTAACTGTTTCTTTGCTAACTCTTTCTTTGACTAACTCTTTCCCTCACTAACTCTTTCTTTGACTAACTCTTTCCCTGACTAACTGTTTCTTTGACTAACTCTTTCTTTAACTAACTCTTTCCCTGACGAACTCTTTCTTTGCTAACTCTTTCTGTGACTAACTCTTTCCCTCACTAACTCTTTCTTTGACTAACTCTTTCCCTGACTAACTGTTTCTTTGCTAACTCTTTCTTTGAACTACTAACTCTTTTCCTCACTATCTCTTTCTTTGACTAACTCTTTCCCTGACTAACTCTTTCTTTGACTAACTCTTTCCCTGACGAACTCTTTCTTTGCTAACTCTTTCTTTGACTAACTCTTTCCCTGACATTCTAAAAGTCCGTAACACGGAAGTTTCTCCCCCTAAACTTCCTTTGACTAAAACCTCCATTTGCCGGTGGGGCCTGAAACCACTTTAAAAACGGTTGCGCAATTGGCACATCTGGAAGCTGGCCAGTATAAAAACGGTTCATTTTTCACCGGGGCCCACCACAAAAAAAAACGGACTCAAAAAAAATCATATTTGTTTCAGAGCCATCGTTGTTTTGAGTAGATTAGGTATGTTTGCGTGGTTGCCGGAATGATGGGTTATGAGGCAAATGGTTCGGGTGTTTTGCACTTGGAAACTTTCCCAACATATCTGGACTGGCACTTAGAACCTCCGGAGGCTCCAAAAGTATTTTTGTTTCCATAGCCGAGCGTTTTTGGAAGATGTCCGCAAGTTCTAATTGTGTGTCCCGCGCTTAAATCTTCGCAGATATCCGCCACGCGGCGCATATGCAGACATGAATCGGACCATGCCCTGCGTCACCGAATGTCAACAGATGTAAAATAATCGGCTTCCAAGACGTCTGAACATTGTGACATTTTGTAACGTATTTTTTTAACATATATTACGACATCGGCCCCAGCAGCAACAGTATGTTCAACAGTGATGTATTATCAACGTTCCTCCTCGAGAATTAAATGGTCTACAACATAAAGTGTTTCCGAAAATGGGATATCACCGTAACACTCCAGTGGATTGAATAATTTTTGCCGCACAATGCTTCCAAATGATGATTGAAGTTTGCAGTCTTTGGAAGGACGTTGAGGGAACGTGAGTCAAAACACCCTCAATTTTCATGCGCTATGTCATTGCCCGGAGGAAGCAGGTGCTCACTTTTTGCCCTTGCTTGTACCTCTACGCCAACCGAAAACAAAAAATGCGAGCACGAATTGGCACTGGTAAATCTTGGGTTGCCCACACAGGTGTGTCACCTTCATGAAGCCGAGCATTGCGCACCATTGCCACGGCTGTATCCCTATCCATTCGTGTAGCAATTTTTTCACAAAACAAACTTTGGAATTGTTCAGATGTTCTAAATGTGCCAACACGTCGTGGCCCCTTGAGGGATGGGAACTTGTCTACAAACCATTTCTTTGATGACTCGGCATTTTCGAGGAAACGAACCCACGCACAACCATGGTTTTGGAAATGAACTGCTGCACTGCCGTCTTCGTTTCCATCTGGTTCAACTGGTTTGCATCTCAACAACGTCGTTTTCCATCATTGCATTGCCACCTGATGTGTTTTGGAGGGATTGGGTATTCGTTTTTTCCATGTTTATTGTCAAAAATCTGCCACGAACGTTCTTTGCATCAACCTTCCCTTCCACCTCGCACAACCTTCCCTCCAGCGTTGCTTGCATCCAATTTTCTCCATTGGCGCAATAGACTCTTGAATCGCAGCCCTGATTACTTCAGCCAAAGCATGCATTGAAACATTTGGTAATTTTTGTATCCGTTTTTTCTGGTTGTAGTTCATATTCTGTGCTACCCATTTCATGCAAGCGCGAAAGTACACGACGCTTTTTGATATGGTCAGTCTGGTGTCACCGAAACCATGAACCAGTTTTCCCTTTGAGCCATGTGACATGCCCACAATATACATACATATTTATCCGCGAAACATGTGGTGATAAGGGGCAGCATCCATGAAATAGTCAGTGCCAAATTGGATGCATATGGACTGTGTATAACGGACATGGGCGTTTGAAAACTTGGGACTTGTTTGGGTACCAAAAGTTCATGACATGAGTCAAACGGCATCAGCACAATCGGCAAAATTATATTTAAAAAAAATGTTGTGGCTTCTGATTGATTTCAAATAACTACTCCTCAGTACCATTTTTTGAATACGTAGTTAAAAACACAGCGGCAACTAATTTTCCGGCGACGATCTTTATTTCCAAACGCATATCATTTGCAATAGTATTGTTGCTTGTTGTCAGATACTTGCTCTCACATATTGTTTGTACAAATTGTTGGCGACTGTCCTAGGACAGGGTCAATCAGAACCAGTTTTCGGTTGAGAAACAGTTGAGACGATGTTGCTAAAAGACGCGCCGTAATGTTGCAAAACGTGTTCTTCGATACATTTGGAATTTCGCGTTGTTTATGATTTTTCTCCTTGTAGTTCAAGAGGTATTCTCGAAACGTGGCGCGCACAATATCGCAGGGTAGTCAGACTCATGGTTCGTGTTTGGAACAATGGAATTCCCCCATTGTGACCGTGAGATCCGGATGCAATTGGTTTGTCCTTAGGCCGTTGCCCATTGTTGGGCTGCTACCAACGGCAAGGCAGTGGAGACATTGGGATAGTTCGTTTGGGGGGAAGAACTGGTGACGCTCAAATGTTGGCAGGGTTCACTTCATTGAATGCAATGATCAAACACGGAAATAACCCGTCCGACTAGGGGTGGCCGTGTGGCCAGTGTTTTTGGAGATTTTGGTATGACATGGGACAATTTTTGAAAACCAGACCCCCGACCTGAACATTTGCTTGCACAAAAGTTGCTGTGAAATGAACGCCAACTTACATGACATATTCATCCGAAACCTATCCGTTCAAAATTAAAAATATTTGTCAGGTTGAAAATTTCAGGCGCAACTACTCTTTGCAACTATTTCCTCTGGTTATTTGGATTCAAGAGTTGGCATGCAGATGCAGAAGGTCCAAACACCCCTGGTAGGTCGTACAAACAAATAGTGCAAAGTGCAAGACTCAGCCAATCATACTCCAGTTCTCCCAGTTTTGGGGCGTGCTTCCGACTGGGTTTCAACCTGACGCATTGTGACATGGAAGACGTGATCCCAGCCTTGCCATGGGGCACGGGGGCTCTGCGACAGCGTGTGCTTAGCAGATGGTTTACGTTGGAGCAGGCTGAATACTGCATTTTTGCGGACATTTTCAAGTTTAAGACGCTTCTTCGAAAATTTGCATCAGTTTGGGACCTCAGTTTTTTTATTAAAAAATGTGGGGTTGTAATCCCTCCTTCGGCAAAGATGGCATCAATGTCAGGCTGTGTGCCATGCGGAGCTGGAGGACAGGCTAGGTGACGAGAAATGGTTGGCAGGATGAATTTGAAATTTGAAGATGTCGAGTTCCCACAGGTTGAGTTACTTGGAGCTGCGCAGCTTCATTGACAATGAGCTTGCGGGTTCTGAGGTGCCAGCTGAAGTTGGGATGTTTGTGGAAGATTCGTAGATTGCCGGGTGTGCCAAAAGGGGCTGAAAGAAAGGATGCCCTTGAACAGATGATGGGAGGTTGTAGGTTCAGGTGCCCTCTGACCATCTGCAGGGTTGGGTTGTGTTGTTGGTGAATTGCGGAGAGTGGGAGTGTGCAGGTTCAAGCCTCACCTGAAGATGTTGGTGTTGGTTTGCTGCGACTTGGTGGAAATAACATTGCAACTGGTACTCCTACACCTTGGAAGGATGTGCGCAGCACAATGGATTTCACGAATGCGGATTGTTTCAAGACCGTGAGAACATGTTTTTTCCCGAGATGTTCCGAACCAAACACAGGAACAAAGACCATGCCTGAGACTTTTTTGGACGGCACACCAAGGGGGGACTGAACCACCATGACACCTCCAAGGTCTGTACCTGAAGAGAATGAGCTGCCAGTAACATCCCCCAGCAGGATGGAGGCCTGCAACAGGCTGTTAGTTTGAATCCTTTGCTTCCATCCTGTAAACCTGTTGCAAGGCTGGAATTTTGAAGCTCTTCATGACACTGTTCAAGGCTCGGTCTTGTGCCACCAGTCCTATGATGTTTGGATGTCCCATTTGAGTTGTTGAATGCTTCTGGAGACGATACAAAGCACTGCTAATGGAAATCTGACTTGATGGTTGAAGATAGAGGTTGAGCATGGGGAAGAACCCATGAGCAGCGATGCAACGATCTCCAAGTGCCTGCTGCTTTTCGAGCTGTCGTGCCTGGCATGAAGAGCCCCGGGTGGCCTCTCATGCCAACCGTGGGTGGATAATAGCAACGGTATGCAACGGCTCAAACTTTTCGAGATACAGCTAGCTTGACTGGGCTTGACCCATCAACAGTTGGATGGTTGACTGATTTTCCATGACCAAGAATTATACCATGTTGTACTGTTGTACCATTTTGGGCAGCTTGACCTTGAACCATGCACCGCCACAACGAAGCCCGTGGTGTTGCGACTCCAAGGCGCTCAGCCCCGCGCGAAGGGTTTCGCTCCTGGTCCTCCAAGGCCTTGCTGACGGATGAACTCAGCGGCGTGGTGCAGAAGGGAGTTTTTGGGATGATGGGATTGTCCGGTTGAATCTGAATTCTATGGATGATTGATGATGATTGTGGGGGTCAAGAATTCGGGACCTCCATCTCGTCATTGTTTTTTTTGCTTGATCCAAGGGGGAAATGCAATGGTTTGGGGGAGGCTCTGGGTTTGGGCTTCCAGCTCTTCTCACATGTTTTTCATGGTAGATGCAGCAAATGCATGCAACTATCTGGAATCAAGCGAACTGAACACTTGAGGTGCGATCATGGATTCGCATCTGAGCAAAGACGGCTTCTGCGAACTGGTCGTGCGTAGCAATGGGCATGTGGAAGATGCAAAGGAGCCTTGGGAATGCCTGGAACTATCATCAAGTCTCGAATCATCAGAAACAGCCGTGAACAGATGGGAGGAAACAATTGTTCAGACCTCCACCGCATGGCTTGCAGTGAAATTCTTTCATTCAGGAGTGGTTTGATGCTCTTTGCCCTCCGAGCTCACCGACAGCTGTTTTGACGCGCCTCGACCAAACTTGCTCCGGGCAGAAAGGTGTGTGAGATGTAGCAACGCAGAGGGGTTGTCATCGGGATTCAACTTTTGCTTCTCATATTTTCCTGAAGGCTATATTGCTATATAGAACAAAATCAAAAACCAAAGAACTGGCTCCGAAGCAGGATCATCATCAACCATCGGAAATTGTTGAGTCGTGGTAAGATAGAATGCCATAGAATACATGGGGAGTATACATTTTCAGCTGCAGTTTTGTTTTTGAGGGCCTCCGGCCTGGGCCGTACGCCAGGCCTGCTGCCCTGACGCAACAAGCCATCAGCTGGCCACGGTTACCTGTTGCATTGGATGCCATGGATGGATGGCAGCCCGCAGTGCCTTGGTCTGATTTTCCAAACATCCTCGACATAGCTACTCCAAGTCAGACTTATTGACTAAGTTCTTCTCCCGCTTCGCAAGGAGTTGGTGGTGCGGCTGGCCGCTTTGTGGGGCGACCTCACGGCTGCCTTTGGGTTACCTGCCCGGGACGCCGCCGGTGAGGAAGATGCCACGTGGCCTGTGGCGCTCAGGGCGTCAAAGGAGAGCGTGAAGTCCATGGCGCGCTGCCTTGACGGGTCAGAAACTGCAGTCTGGGTCAGTCTGAGTCTGTGGAGTCATATCACAGGGAGCAAAAAGCTACCACAATCATCCACAATCCCTGTTCCAAACAGTTTGACACCATCACCTTTGTGATCTATTTTATCATTGTTTTATCATGTTTTATCATGTTTATTTATTTGTCCGAAATCATTGGTTTGGTGTCAGGACCTTTCACAACCCATCCACAGCCAACCATCACTCGCCTTCAGGTCCAGCTCCCCGCCACGGCCGCGGAAGCTGAGACGCCTGACCATGAGGCCTGGGATGTTGGGGATGTGGGAAGGAAACCCCCAAAAAGGTGGCAAAAGTGAGACTTTTGGATACTTTTTGTATCTTTTTCTACATTTTAGGTGGTTCCAGCTTGTGGAGAATCAGCAGTGGTGCTCAGTGGGGGGTGCTTCAAGATTCTGTGGGGTTGTTTTTTTTGGGGTGACTGTGACAATCTATCTCCGTGTATATACATACACACAAATGACACACACACACACACATTAATAATTTACATATGCGAAATTGTCTTTTGTCCTCTTATCCGCGTCTCTAGCCCAAGGCAGTGGCTGCGGGCACTTCGAGGGAAACCTGGGAGGCTACTGCTTGGCCACTGGGATGCGTTTGGATATGTCGCATATGTAGTAGCTATGTATCTTTATGTTATCAGCCACTTGTTTGGTCACTGAGCCATGGCCTGAGTGAAAGGCGAAATGGAAGCTCGAACTGAGTCTGAGCGACTTGCCGCCCTGCCACAGACAGTGGATAGGCTGGCAGGGTTCAGGAGAATGCGTTTGATGCTCTGGGAATCAGCATTGTTTGCAACCTTTTATGCTTTTGCAAGGTCTACTGAGTCTACTTGTCATGTGATTTGTGATGCCCGTTGCATATGTCACAGGCTTTTTCCGAATCTTTGTGATCGGCTGCTTGTAACGAAGAACTTGTGGCTTCCTGGTGAGTTGATTTGTGTCCGATACTGCCTCAGCAGGGGGCCTCAGGGGTACTCGAAATTGTTAGGCATCCTGTGATGAATTGTGTTTGACTATGTTTGACTTCATCAGATCTGTCCACAGCGAAAAATTGGAGGATGCCATTTTGAAAAAAAGATAAGGCGACTTCGGCTACTGGGGCAGCGGCGGGCCAGAACCACTGGTGTCTTGGCTGCAGCGTGCAAGTGAGGTGGAAACGAGTACTGTAATAACATATGGTAAACCCAATATTTATACCACCCATTTCTGGTGATATTGAAGATGGTTTATTATTTGGTTTACTACATTTATGCCGAATTATGCCCAATCTTCTCAATGATTTCCCATTTTGAAGAGTCCACTTTGGGGTGTTGGAGCAACTAAGGTGGCTGGAAGGAAGCTGATCCTGGGGCGGCAGCCTTTCATTACCTTCCTGCCACAGCCCGAAGTGGCTGGCTTGGAGGACCCATTGGTTTTACATGGGTTTTACTATGTTTTACTATGTTTACCTCTTTCACAAACCAATCAGCTGTGGATCCCATGAAAAGTGTGGGCAGTGGAACCTTGGAGTAGTATCAGCTTCCACATGAGCTTGTGTGAAACTAGGGCGCCGCAATATCCAATGGGTTTATTTGCGTCTATTTAGCGAGCTTTATCACCGTTTACTATATCATAATCAAACAACAACATAGAATATCATAGAATCGCACGGAATTGCAACAAACAAACAAATGCTATAAAATCAGATCATAAGAGCATGATCATCATGATCTCATGATATAATTTCATACAAAGCGCTCGCCAAGTCCTCCCGTGCCACTCCACAGGACGCCATGCCCCCTTCATGCGCCGTGCTGTCTCAGTTGCCCAGCGGAATCGTCTGGCTGCGAGCGCCTGTAGCGCCACCAAAGAGTGGCGACATAGTGACCGTGGCGGCGGAGCAAGTGTTAACCAGGGGGGATGGTGATGATATGGTGATGATATGGTGATGATGATTGATTATGTACGCATCATATCGTAGGAGAAGATCATGTACATTAAACATGGGAGGGCTAATTATTTTAGGATTTTTTTTTCATCAGGTTTAGGAATTATTTTTGGATTCCTGCTTCTCTGCTTTTCCTGCTTTTCCTGCTTCTCTGCTTTCCTGCTTTTCCTGCTTTTCCTGCTTTTCCTGCTGCTTTTCTGCTTTTTTTTCTGCTTTTCTTTTCTGCTTCTCCTGCTTCTCGCCTTTTCTGCTTTTTTGCTTTTCTGCTTCTCCTGCTTCTCTGCTTCTCTGCTTTTCTGCTTTTTTGCTTTTCTGTTTTTCCTGTTTCTTTGCTTCTCTGCTTTTCCTGCTTTTCCTGCTTCTCTGCTTTTCTGCTTTTCCTGCTTCTTTGCCTTTCTGCTGTTTTGCTTTTGTGCGTTTCCTGTTTCTTTGCTTCTCTGCTTTTTTGCTTCTGTTTTTTTTTTGGCTTTGCCTGCTTTAAATACTTGATTTTCATGTAAGATGCATTTTGCACAGTATTTACATCCCTGAGTATCACATGACCAACCTTCTCTTGAAAACTAGCAACGTAACATGTGAGAAGAGGTGCTTGCATTCTGCTTTGGGGGGAGGCGCTGCGCCCTCCCCCCAATCCCCCCCTCCCGCTTTTTTTTTATTTAAACTTAAACCCAAGTTACATTAGTTGGTTTTTGCGAACTAACCTTCTCTGGAAAGCTGACAGGATTACATGTGATAGATAGATAGATAGATAGATAGCTGGATAGATAGATAGCTTGGTAGATAGATAGCTAGATAGATAGATAGCCAGCCAGATAGATAGAGAGCTAGAGAGATAGATAGCTAGATACCTCGATAGATAGATGGCTAGATAGATAGCTAGATAGATAGATGGCTAGATAGATAGCTAGATAGATAGATAGCTAGCTAGATAGATAGATAGCTAGATAGATAGCTAGATAGATAGATAGATAGCTAGATGGATAGGTAGATAATTAGCTAGATAGATAGATAGCTAGATAGATAGCTCGATAGCTAGATAGCTGGATAGACAGCTGGATGGCTAGATAGATAGATAGCTAGATAGATAGAAAGCTAGATAGCTAGATAGATAGTTAGCTAGATAGCTCGATAGCTAGATAGCTGGATAGACAGATAGATAGCTAGAAGCTAGATAGCTAGATAGATAGTTAGCTAGATAGCTCGATAGCTAGATAGCTGGATAGACAGCTGGAGGCTAGATAGATAGATAGCTAGATAGATAGAAAGCTAGATAGCTAGATAGATAGATTAGCTAGATAGCTAGATAGGTAGATAGATAGCTAGCAAGATAGCTAGCTAGATAGGTAGATAGATAGCTAGATAGATAGATAGCTTGCTAGATAGATAGCTAGCTTGCTAGATAGATAGCTAGCTAGATAGCTAGATAGCTAGCTAGCTGGATAGATAGCTAGCGCCCTCCCTCAATCCCCCCCACCCGCTTTTTATCTAATCCCAAGCTTCCGCATCTGTAAATATTTGGGTGAACATGCTCACATGTAGAACATCCCATGCAAAATGGAAGGTGAACATGCCAAAATGTGGCAAATACCATACAAAATGGAAGGTGAACATGCCCACATGTAGGAAATCCCATGCAAAATGGAAGGTGAACATGCCAAAATGTGGCAAATACCATACAAAATGGAAGGTGAACATGCCCACATGTAGTAAATCCCATGCAAAATGTAGGCAAATGGTACCAGCCAAGAAATCCAAAAAAAATTCCCAAACCTGCTCAAAAAAAAATTCCTAAAACTATTTCACACCCTTAAACATGACATAGTACATGCACCCCTGATAATTGGGGCGACGCGGAGAGAGAAGGATGAACATGATGCTGAACTATTTTGAGAGAACATACATGTCATTATGACATGACATGTTTACTCCTGGAAGTGACACTAAGCGATGTTTCCTCAAGACCCCAAAGCGGTCGCAGCGCCAATCCGAGGCGAGTTGGCACCTGCAGCTCTTTGCTTCAGATGATGGGCTTCAACCAGTGGCCCCCATGAGTCAACCACTGCTGATTCAGGCCGAGGGTAGAGTTGGTAACATTTTTATGTAGAATGGTAAGGCTGGTGAGGTGACAGCTTTCCGAATTGGGACATGGTGGGTGTCTTGGCAAAGGTTTACAATCAGATTCGATTCATCATATAGCAAAGGTAAGGTCGCAGCCAGTCTTTTCATGTGGTTGCAACAGTTGCAACGATGTTTGGACTTTTCCGATGGCCTTATGTCGCCAAGAATCACTTGGGGTAGGTGATGTGCGTGCCACCTGCTCCACCTTCAGAGATCGTCTTGTGTGACCGGTCACCGGACTCACTGACCCTGTCCTGGATGGTTTCTTGGATTTCTTGGATTCAAGACAATCTCACAATTGAAGAACTTTTTGCCATACATATATCTCTATAATAACTTACATAAATACTGGAACTTGAATATGGTCTCCCACAATGATTCTCTTTAAAACATTTGAAAGCCACAATTCACCGAGTAACCCAATGAGACAAGTTGAACCTGAGCCAAGGAGACCCTTCAGGATGGCGGGCTGGAGGTTATCCACTACGAGCTCTGCTTGGAGCCACCAGACGGGGACGCAGTGCTGCGTGTCTGCAGGGTCAGGGCTACAGAGCATCAGGGGCAGAGGCGAGCTTTTCTAGTGTCATTACTTGGTTTGCTGGGTTTGCTTAATTGCAAAAAAAGGGTTTGTTGCACCTTTGAAGGTGTAGCTCAGTCAATGCGCTCTCAGAGCAAACTTGACTTTTTTTGACATTTTTTTGATGCAGTTTTTTCAGCTGTTCCCCAGAGGTTTCCGGTCGAGTGTGTACTTTGATTTCAGCCTAGGATTCATGAGGCCACTGTGTCTTGGTTCGAAGGATTCCGTTGGATTCCGTCGGCATTGCTGAGTGGTTTCGTTTCATTCCAGGGGCAGTCATGTGATTCAGCCGCTTTGGAAGCTGAGCATGGCGCCCCCAATTCATGAAGAGGGTGACACTGTTTGTGAGGAACCGCTGATTACCATCACAGACCTCAAAGCAGCTGCTTGGAAGCAAAGTAGGAAGGCACCACTTGAAATTGAATAAGATGCCAGCCACTGCAGCTTGCGATACAGGCGGGGCAGTTCAAGTGCAAGTCTAGTTGTCCTCAGGAAACAGGCTATGTTACTCGGGTGCGAGCCGTCAACAGTTACTTGGCGTGCGGTCATCATCCGTCAAAATCTTCTCTTTGGACAGATCGCGTCAAAACTTGTTCAAAATCCCAAGTTGAGCTTGGTCCTTGTCACCAGCTTGGATTTTTTGATGACTTGTAATCATGAATAACTATAGCGTACACAATTACATGCACGCATGCATACAGACAGAGAGGCAGGCAGGCCGGCAGGCAGACAGACGGAGATGTATATGATGTATGTAAATAAATAAACAAATAAACAAATAAATAAACAAATAAATCAATAAATATAATATGTGTGTGTGTGTATGTGTGTATTTGTGGCACTCCCATCCCTCATGGGTCAGATGTCCTCCATCTGAGGTCTTGGTTCTGGACCCTGGAGCTCTGCTTATCGCTTCAGCACGGGAGAAACCAGTGCTCCTGCGACTATGCCGGCACCCTGGGTGGTGCAGGTGCCAGGGGCAGCCCTGGTAGCACATCATGAAATTTGAGTCTGTTGCTGGCTTGGCACCAAAATTTTGGGGATTTTCAATTTCATGGTGGCAAAATTCGGAAAATCTAGCCCAGTTTCAGTGATGTTCATGGTCGTGAACTTGAGTGAGTCAGGGTCCTGTCCAAGCTTCTCTTCCCTTAGCTGCATCTGCCTTGGAAGGTGGGCATCTCCCAGGCGCTGCTGCGCTGGGTCCCACCCAATGGCTTCCGGGTCGGCAAGTATCACCTGAAAGCCGTCTCTCAGCCACTGCGCTGCATAGGTGGAGCTCAGGTTTTGGTGGGTTGAGCCGCTTGAGCTTGGTGTGAGACTACACTTGTGAGAACATTTCTGCCGGGCTTCTGCAGCTGAGGAAAGTTGGGCAGGAGGATGCGCAGAGCTTGATGACCTTCAGCTGCGCAGTCAGAGAGTTTTTTCTTTGGGATGGACCAAAATAGATCTTGCAGGCAGCAGAGGGCTCGGGACCAAGGACTTGCGAAGGCGACCAAATGGACGCTTGCCACCATTCAGTCGCTGCTACTGGTGGCAGCTGGGTGTGGTGTACATCCTTTGGACCAGCGTTATCCAACAATTCAGAAGTTTTTTTTTTTAACGGGTGACCTGCCTGATCAATACCATTTGTTGACCCTTGATACCATGCAATTCAGAGGCTGCGAGCTGCCTACTTTTTGGCGACTGAGCACTTGTCACCTCTTCCGATTGTTCAAACTGGGAAGTTCGGCTTTACGAAGCAACAAACCTGTTGAGGTAAAACTCCCGGAGATTCAGATCTTCAGTCAAATGATTTGGAAGTTCGGTGCTCTAAGGATGTGCTTTTCACAGGTCTGTCGAGCTATACGCCGTATCAGTTCAGAACCTTAGCCGCAAGATTGCCCCAACAATTGATCCAAGTTTCTTGGTGAATTCACGGCACCTGGAACAATCATTTAGTTATATAATTGATGTTAATTGTGCTGCTGTTTTCTGATGGCAACGTGCATTTCGAGAACTTGACGCTGCAGGCATCGCTGCAAGCAACTCTCTTGGCCAAGGGCCTTGGAGCCCAAGTACGGTGCAGGCTTGGCCAGAAATCTTCCACAGTCAAGGGCCCACGCACCCGCACCTGCAGTGTGAGTCATCCCCTCACAGCGAAGATGTGACAGGTCTTCACAGAGCCAGACTTGCCGGGACAGCCACAGGAAGTTGCTTGTGTATCATGGCAGCAGCTGGAGCAAAGGGCTGTTGATGGCCTGGTTCTTCGAGGATTTGACATGGGCTGACACTGGTGATCACTATATACTGTAGTTTGTTGAAGATTGCACAAGCCTTCCCTTCACCAGATACTGGTATGCTTAGTGGAGAGCACGCCAAACACTGGGAATCCATTTGAGCAAGGACCTGTGGGGATACCACCTTTCGCCTGAGATGGCCGAGCATGCCTCGCTCTGCGTTACCTGGAAGCCGCCAGAAGATGAAGGTGGGGATGGCTGAGTTATGCTAAGTGAGGTGGGAATCTGTTTTTTCTTGGATCTCCTGGATCTGGAGTGGTTTGGAATCGGTGACATGCATCGACATTCTGCTGCCAATGACATTGAGAGCATGTGACTGTCAATGTGACATTAAGGAGGCGCCTCCGTTCTGGAATACCTGGTCAAGGTGGAGTCCTTGGACAAGACCGCCCAGGTGTCTTGGCTCAATTTGTCAAAGCTGGTTGAGAAGGTTGAGCACTGCGCTGGCTGCTGGCATGAGGTCTCAGAGATGTCCATTGCCAGTTCGCCTGCCTGGATCTCTGGGCTTTTTGGCAACAGCTGGTACCGCAACTTGTCAGCATTGGATGCATTGACATGCATTGACCACTTTATCAAGACTTTACTCTTCACTATTTGCCTCAGATCTTCTCAGATCTTGAGACTTTCTAACTGACTTAGCGGAGACCTCTTCAAATGACAGGTGTGTCGGTGGCCGCGCGGAATGCTGCTGGACTGGGGGATTTCGTGGAGATTCAGGTGCAGTGCTGCCATGCTTTTCAAGTCCCACCTGGCAGTGGAAAATGAGCATCACCTTTTTGAATGGGAAACTTCCCTCTCTCTCTCTTTTTACGAAAGCTAGCTTGTGCTAGCTGAAGTTGCTCTTGCTTTAGCAAGGAATAGGCAGGCACCAGGACCGTTGGAAACCCTGAAACTTTCCATTTAGACCCCCCCCCCCCCCCCCCCCTTCTTAGATGCCCCCTGTACCTGCGCCCTGACCCCTCGACGCTTCTTAGATGCCCCGTGTGCCTGCCGCTGGACCATGGGTTGTCATCTCAATATTTTATTTTTCAGCTCGTCAGCAATCATTAGCTGGTTTTGGGGCAGGTACAGGTTTCCACGTCTTTGTTTTCGCCTTCTTCATTTTCATTTTCCTCGTGAGCAATGTCATCATCATGGTTTGTTGTCGTCGTCATCGTCGTCGTCATCATCATATCATCATCAGTATTATCATCAAATTCATTCCTACCCACCATCACAGTCATCAGTTCATCAGTTTACTCTTGCAGCTGCGCAGTCTCCAGTACAACATTGGTAGAGTCCTGCTAGCTTTCGTACCTCCCCCCTCTGTGCCAGGCTCAAACTGCTGTGCTGCGGCCGCAAGCTCCGCGCGAGCCGGAGCTGTGTTCTGCAGATGCAGAGGCGGTGATATTGAGGTGGGTCATGAAACGCTTGGTGAATCAGACAGGCGGAAGTAATCCCGCAAAGCCATCCAACCTACAATTTGGATCAATTTGGGGATGGTTTAGCAGTTTCAAATAGTTTCAATCCCATACCAATTGTGATTTGGAGGTTGATGACATTGGGAAGCTGCCACAGAGGATGAGTCCACAGCATGCAGGTGGTCGCCTCCGGCGGATGATGGTGGAGCGCCGGTGCTGAACTACGTCGTGCAGGCGTGGACGATGTGAAAATGGTGGGATGAATATTTGATGATTAATTTTGAGATAAGATAGAGAAGTGACTGATGCTGTTAATTGATGTGTTTTTAATATAATATATAGTTGATGAATCGATTAATGTTCATGAGATATGTCAAGTGCATAGCTAAGATTAGCTAAGTACCCATGTTGAAGCTGCAGGTTTGATCTGTCACACTTCAAGAAAATCCTGACGTTGCAATCCTGCACGGCTTTGGCTCATGCCATGTCCCTTTCGGCGTCAGCAGCAACACTTCCACCTCTTTGCTTGGTAGGTGGCTGGTCCTCATGGCGAAGGCGATTTGGAGCTTTGCGTTGCTCCCCATGTCGCTTCTGAAGGTTGCAATGGGCCCGACATTTCTGCATCCTTTGATGTTGATCCTTGCAAGGCTTCACTTTTTTGCCTTAACACTTCTGCAGCCTGTATGAATGCAAGAAATCCCAGAGACCGTCATTAGACCAACAATGTGGCAAAATTTGGCACTTGTGTGGCAGGGTTTTGCGATGCATGGAATGGTCGAGAAGGCCAGGCCTGCACACATCTAGGTGAGAACCAGTCACATGATCATGACATGAACTGTAGGATGCATCTGTATGCATTTATAGTATACGCTGAAAAGAATCACTCGTTCAAGGTCGTTTAAGGATGTTCAAGGTAGGTAAATTCTGGAGACTTCCAGCATTGTTTCTTGGGAAATTGTCAGAAGTTTCCACATCCGAGCTTGGCTCAAGAGAAAGTGTGAGCAGTGGAGCAGACACCAACAACCACCAATATATAATCTTTAGATGCTGTATCTTTTGCGCATCTCACTGTGCCTAGAACGCCACTAACTTTTTGGAATGAGACTCTCGCTGGTCAGAACAGGAGTGGAACCAGTGCTAGGCAGCAATCTAATCAGCTTGGGCGTAACCAGCCAGCTCGGCAGCTTTTTCTGACACACCAAAGGGTGTGACTTGTTGGGATGATGATGTCGTCCATTGCGCTACCTTCATGGCCTACCAGGCCTACCAGCCTGCCTGCAGGACCAAGTGGAGGTGGCTTGACCCTAGCAAGAATAGCTGCTTGGCCGCACTTTTTGCTGCACAGCATGATTAGGTCATTTATATTCCCGGTATAGAATCATGTCGAAGATGGTTTGTTTTTTCGAGCTTCTGCAACCTCCAGACGCTTTGCCATGCCATAACTATCCCATCATGAGGAATCCGTTCCACTGAGATCCACCGAAATCCACCGAGGATTCTCAGCATGCCACCAGCTTTGCCAGCACTCCACTGAGCCGCAGCACTGGTAGCCTTTTGCTCCTGGCGCTGCGGCGGTCGGTGGCATTGGCGGCGAAGAAGTCCAAGCGCGGCTTCGCAGCGGAGAAACCGAAAAAAACTACGGAGGTGGAGGTTTTGGAGGCCCAGGCAGGGGCCCAAACAGGGGAGACTCCACTGGATGGTTGTTTCATCTTGTTTCTTGGGGTTGATATTGGGTTTGAAATGGTTTAGATGACACTGGTTCAAATGATATTGAGATGCTGCTGTTGGGATTGGGAAGATCCCAACCAAAGTGCTGAGGTAGAAGCCGAGGTGGTCGACCGTAGGGTGGTGACACCCGTGGATGAAATGGAACCGGAGGTGCTGTCGGAAGACATGAACGACCTCCGTTCAGCCGCTGAGGGCGGTGATGTCCAGGCGATGTTTAAATTTGGCAAAGCCCTGCTGCAAGGCAGGGTGTTAAATGGTTTCAAGCTGGTGAACTATCCACTTGCATCATGTTCCATCATGTTCCATCCATTCATGAAAAGTCTATTGCTTGCTATTCTCTTATATATCTTATATCTGTCTGGTTCCTTTAAGACCATCATTTTTGCCTCTTTTTTAGGGCCTTTGTTTTAGGGCGCTAAAGTTGAAGTCCTGAAGGCTGGGATGGCCAGGAGGCCAACAAGGCCCAGGGCGCCCAGTGGTTGCTCCGGGCAGCCGAACAGGGACATCGCCCTGCACAGAGTGCGGTGGGGGAGATGTTCTTCACGGGCTTGGGGCTGCCACAGGACAAAGAACAGGCCTACAAGTGGTTGCAGCAGGCGCAGCTGGTGGTGTGAAAAACCTCATGCAATCCTTCTGACAGTGTGACAGTCACACGGTCATGTCTAGTGAAAACATCTGAAAACTCTAGCCACGTCCGTGTCTTCAAGGCCGCGGAGCCACCGGTGCCAGAGGCCCAGTTCAACCTTGGAGTGATGCTTCAGACAGGCAGGGGATGGCAGGGGATACCTGGGTTTTGGAGATCTGGGTTCGGGTCGAAAGTCTAAAACCACCGAAGTTTCATGATTTGGAACTGACATGACCAAATTTACGGGTTGTTAGGTGCACCATTGTGACCCACAACTAACAAGCGCACAAACACAAAGGGTTCGACGCTGAAGTCTTTGCAAAGGTGATTGATGGCACTGCATGTCATCCAGTGGATATAGCATGACATAGGGGCTGGCTTCTGTTTCTCAAGGTCGGTCCGGTCTTTGCTGTGAGATGGGGTCCTAGGGTGTTGCAGGGCGGTGATACTGTTTCTGCAGTGCAGTTCATTCTGATGACAGGTTGGGGTCCATGGGATCCTTTTACCTTCCTATCACCCCTACATTACCAACGCGTTCCTACATGTGGAAGTGGAAATCAGAAAGATCAGAAAACATAAAGTAAACATAAACAATAACAAACCTCCATGCGTGTGTGTATATATATATATACAAATATATCATCTCCATACAGTTGTTTTGAACCAGTGAGCGCCTTTTGGCCTGGTGGCCATCGTGGCCATCTATGGCCATCTGGTGACCTGGTCAGGAGATGGAGCCCCTGTGAACAAAAAGAAGGCCTTTCAGTACTACCTGGCTGCTGCTCGCGCCGGGGTGTCTCGTGCCATGAACAACCTCGGCTACATGCTGAGGGTGGGTGATGGTGTTGAGGAGAACAAGGAGGAGGCCTTGGAATGGTATTTGAAAGGTGCAAGAGCTGGGGATATGGATGCGCAGTATCACCTGGGAGAGCCCCGGCCTTTTGTGACACTTCGAAGTTTCACTTGGGAGTGCAGTTCCGCTAAATAAGTGGGTATTTAGTCGGCCTTACAATTGTGGGGGTTATATCCCAACTTATGGGATTCTAACTTGACTTAATCCGTTCAGCTGCACCCCTAAGATCCCCGAAGTACCGTGTGGCTTTGAAGTCAAACTGCACGCCTTGGTCATGTGTTGTTTCGCTTGGTGACCGTGTAACTCCACCCTCCGAATCAGGAGATGTACCACGAAGGCGAGGGAACCAAGATCAGCAAGCGACGTGCAGGCAGGTGGTTCCTGAAGGCTGCCGAGCAGGGCCGTAGAGAAGCCCAGTACAACGTTGCGATGATGTACCACTTCGGCATCCCGATTGCGGAAAAGGGGGAATATGGGAAATGAATGGAGGATATCCGAGGTACGGCGCGAAAAAAAACATGGCTTCTCTATTTAGTTCGATGTACATATGTTTGCAGAAGCTATATGCACATATCATGATATTCTGTGCATGTTCTGTGTATACCATACACATATTACCCACGCGTGTGCCTGTCTTGGATTGCACTGAGGTAATGGCCTCCCAGCTGATCGGGAGGAAGCATCCAAGTGGTACAAGAAGGCAGCTGAGCAGGGCTTGGACAATGCGCAGTGCCCTGGCAATGGATATAAAGTGTAGCAGCGTAGCAGCGTAGCATGCTGGTATACCTCCCAAATGGCACGTTTATTCGGAAGAATGATGATGCACCAGTGGATTTCGGGGTACCCTCTTTTCGGACAAACGTATACGCGGAAGACTCTCCACCACATGACTTCCAGACTTCTTGCTGTGGAGGAAGTGCCACCAAACGCCTCTTCTGAACCTGCTGGTTATTGACAAGTCTTTTGTGCACAGTTTTCATCATTACCTTACCTACTGTGCTGCTCACGTCGGATTGCTCTGAGAGTCGAGTAAACAACTGACGTCTTCTCAGTTGAAGGTAAAATATACTCATGGGTTGCCAATTTGCTTCTGTCATTTCATGTCATTTCATGATGGTAAAGCCCCTTCTAGATTGGAAGCCTTGCCCAACATCACCAAGAGAGAAATCAACAGGAAACGCCTAGCTTTTGTTCTTTTCATCAGTGATTGGTATTGATTTCTTACAAGCACTTTTGGATCAGACACTCGTACATCCTGTTCCTGATGCACCCACACAGATCACACATGCTAACAGGGGCCTGGGAGTAGTGGAGTGTCATGCTGCTGAGCCAGGTATGCTTTGGGTGTCATGTTTGAGCGCGGCGAAGGCATAGAGGCTGGCTCTTTCGACCTGTGCTCTTTGTGTCCAGGCATGTGATACGTGATCTAGGCTGCGCAATGAAGTACTAATTACTAACCCAAAAAACGTCATACAAGGACAAGGCCACTTACCTGGTCGTTACACGTCGTCGAATCTGGTCGTTAATGGTAAGAATTTGTTACCTCACGCGTCTCACGTGTTTCGCGGTCTCAGCACCTGACAGATTTGACAGAGGAACAGACTGGGCCATGGGCCCTCTAAACAAAATGACGAAATGATACAGAAAACATCAGAAAACTATCTGTCAATACCCTGCACTTTGGAGGTGGACATGGAGGAGTCTTTCAAATGGTACAAAATGGCAGCAGACAGAGGGCATGTGATGGCGCAAAACAACCTTGGAGCCTTGTATTATTTGGGGCAAGGTGTGCCTTGGATGATGTAACGATCCAAATGATTAGAGTTGAGTCACACTTTAATGTTTTTTTTTTTCCCGCAGATTTCAGCAGCTATGTGTTTTTTTGTCCTCCTCAACCTTGCCATATGCCACAAGGTGAAGGAAGACAAGGCCGCCGCAGCTAGCTGGTTTGAAAAAGCCGCTCGAGAGGGGCATGCACAAGCAATGAAGAACTTGGGCAAGATGTATGCTGCTGGTGATGGTGTTCCAGAAGATCCAGAGAAATCCGACTATTGGTTCAAGAAAGCTGGCATGGGTGAGCTCTATGTCAAGGGCAAGCGTGCCAGGAATTTTTAAATCACCAGTTTCTGAATGCTGTAGCGAAGCTCTGCTTGAAAAAGATTGCTGTACACGTCAGGATGACAGATCTCACGTCTCTTTTGCTGATTCTACCTAGTGAGGTGCAGAAATCATCTGATCACTGATTCGCAAGTCCCCATTTTCTACACAGGTCTTCCGTATTCCATCGAATTCCTATAGTGCGAAGACACAGTGCTCTAGAGATTGAGGATACACGCATCACACTATATCACACTTTACTCCATGTGACAGTTGCCCCTCGTACGCCAGGCGTCCAACTTCCACCGCTCCGCGGCGCCACTGCGTTGGAAGCTAAGATGCTGCACAATTCTGCCGTTGGATTTGTTGGATGGTTGCTGTTGCCACGGTTGCACCAGTCTGCACCATGGCACTGAGCAGGTACACGCTGCGCATCCGCGCCCGAAACGAAGCAGGGCTTTCGGAAGCGGCAGAAGTTACGGTGAGGACAGGTCCCACAGTCCCAGGCGGTGGGATTGTACTCGCGGGAAGACATTTGGCCGCCTCTCCCAGTATTTCGTGATCGATTTCGATTCTGATTTGATGATATAGTTGTTGCTGTATGGGTCAAAATCATCAACCCCCAAAAATGGATTGGACAAAAAATGCTAATTACACTTGACAACTTAGGCGTTGATTCTATGACCTAAATCAATCATCAATCATCAAACATCATCAAACATCTAAATCGTCTAAATCTAAACCTGACAAGGTGCTCCAGAGCCTCCGCGGGTCTCCCGGCGCCCGGGCCAGCTGAAGTTGCGCTGGGACTTACCAGAGGAGCTGAATCCCATACAATGTGCTGTGGAATCTGTGAATCACAGTGAAGGAGTGGGTCAACAATCATCAATATTTCCGAATGGACTGAACACCATTGACTTTTAAGACTCTTTTAAGAACATTTAAGACCCATGGATGATTCGGGATGGTTTAGCTTGTCCTCTCCATTGAATTTCCGAGATTTCCCATCCTTCGCCCACATGGCTCAGCCATGTGCGACGCCTCCAAAGCTCCACCGATGCCACGCGCCATGGCACGTGCCTCTCTCCTGTCGAAGATGTTGCTTGCAGCCGGCCTTGTGATGGCGCTTAGGCCATTATTTTTGTAGGTCCCTCAACTTCATCCACATTGAGATCCTATTCCCATAATTTTCATAGGAATAAACTTCTCAACTACAGCTATCGTTCGGTGGATGTATTTGGGGAATGCTGTGCTCAAAATCCAATGTGGCAGATGGAATGCTAAAACCCAACTGGGTGTGGATTATTACAACCCCAATTCCAAGACTGGGCATGTCGGGTTTACCACATCATTGATGCTTCCATTCCTATTCACTGTTGTACACGCAAAATTCTCGTTCAATAATGATGGCTAATTACCCCCAACATGGCCGTCTTGCTGTAAAGATTGGGAACATGATGATCAACCACTGGATTCGGGCGTTTTTTCTGGCCTGCCAAAAATAGAGGCCCAAGCTGCTAAGCTCTGATCCAAAAACATGCCCAAAAAATGCGTTGCCACCGGTTTGTCTCATTTTAAACTTGCTTCCTGGTCTCTAGGACAGGATGACCTGATGGCGATGGGCAGAGAGAGAGAGAGGGAGACCATACAGAATTGGTAGGATTTAGAGGGATTATATAGTACTATATAATATATATAATTTACATGATAATATTATATTAATAATATTATATAATATATATAAATTTTTGGGGAGGTTGCCATGACGATGCAGGTTGCTGTCTGGCACGACCTTCGTGACGCCCCGGCAACGCAACGAAGCCGCCGCAGCGCTCGCGGCCGCCATGGTGGCGGCATCTTCGGCGCCAGCCATGGCGGAGGTGCCGTGACCATGGGATGATGCCATGAGGGGTGGAAAGTGAGATGTTGCAAGAAATATATGGACAAAATATATGGAAAGATGATGAAAGATTAGTTTTTTGATGTTTTGGGGTTGATGTTGGTTGATCTTAAAGCCAACTGTCAACTACAAGAGTCAAGGAAGTGGTCAATGACACCCGGCCCTCATATTTTTTTTCGGTCTGGAAAGGTTGAAAGGGTTGAACGGGGCTTTGCAGGTTCCCACCTTCTCATTCTTCGGTTTCGGCAGCGGCCAATCCGATGCTTGGATAAGCTTGAATGGTCTGTCATGATACCTGCTCAGCATGCGCCAGTGTATTACTTTGACTTGAAAGAATTTGAAGAGTGCATGGCACCACTTCAGTGCATCGTGAGGATGCCTACTCCCAGAACGACAACCCCATCAACCCCTACTCTCAGTTCAGCGAGCCCGGTGCAGACACTGTGTACAAGGCGCGCAACCAGGATGAGGTCGACCGCAAGAAGAAGGCCCTCACAGCAGCCCTGGACCGCTTTGAGAAGACCCCAGAGTACATCTCCACCAAGCAGGCCCAGAACCTGAAGGCAGGAGATGGCATCAGCTGGAGTGCTTCAATCATCTTCAGTAATCCTCAATAGTGTTTCTTGCTCTTCTTGTTTTCAGGGCTCCACAGCACAATTCACGGCATTATCATGCATTATCTTGTTTGCGACGAGACTGCAAGGATTGAAATGGCATTTGCATGGGGGCAATTTGTATTGAAACGAATCTGTGTTATCTGCCATTTTGCACCGCTGGTCTTTGTTTAGAATGACTTCAGGGTCGATGCTTAGGCCTTTGCAATTTGGCAGGCAAACCTGTTGGAGGCTGGTGGCTCCTTGAAGGAGGACATGTTTTACTTCTCTGGTGAGGAAAGCTCCAAGACGTATGCGAAGGCACGTCAGTTCGCTCAGAAGGTTGGAACTCTGGGTGTGGATGGCCAGAACAAGCAGTGGGCAAGAGCTGCAGAGGATTTTGCTGCAGCCTCAGAGCTTCTCAAGGAATGGAAGGGGCTGGCCAACTTCTGAGAGCGGTGAGTGCGGATGCGGTGAGAGCCCGAGACCCGAGACATGGCATTTTTTGTTCGCACCAGCAGAGGATAGCACAGGTTTCAGCGCGCGCTGACAACACTTGTAGCGAGACCTCCGGTGCAAGAAAAAATGACAGGTGACCGCTGTGCAGTCGGCTTCGCAGCAATGGTTTGTGACTGACCTGTACCTTCAGCATTTGTCGTATCATTTCTGATGAAAGAGTCATAATGAGCAGATTTGAATCATTCGATGTGCGCAGGATGGGGGCAGTCCAGTGGTAGAATACGAGGCGAGGATTTTTCAAGCCTGTGGGCATGGATCAAAGTTCATTGAACCCCCAATGTTAAATGTGGATTGTTCAATGCAAGGCATGTCTTCATTGGTGTCCGAATGTGGGTTTCCACGACACGACCGCAATGGTATAACAGAAGGTGCTACATCAACCCTCTTGATACTTTGGGCTCTGGTGCAAGGTTCGGGTGGCTTTAAGTGGAGACTTGACCATCTTGGCGCAGCTGTGTGTCGAGGGCCGCGAGGTGAAGTTAGCAGGCCGGGCTGTGGCCGTGCAACCTTAGCTGCCTCGGATTGCCTAGGCCAATCATCCTTTTCCCATTTTTCTTGTCCAACTAAGTCACCAGAACACCCCAAAAAACAAAAAACTCATAGCCACCAGCTGCCAGCTGCCAGCTGCCAGCTGGGCCCTAGGCCTGGAGCCTGGCTGCAGCTACAGCGCCCAGCTCCGCGCCCGCAATTGCCGCGGCTGGAGCGTCTGGTCGCGCTGGAGTGCGCCACGCTCTCCCACGGCTGTGCCGGGCAGACCCGTGGCTCCCAGCAGCTTGGTGGAAAGGGTGGCCGGGTTCGATGTAGTTGGTTGGCTTCTAAGATCTTCTAAGTAGGTGCTGGCGATTCTGCGATTCGGGATTTTTGAGGGCTGTGGTTGGATGTGGTTGGAGGCTGTTGGATTGCACGATGTCTCCGTAAAGTTCCTGAGTTGTAGAATGTTGTTTTCATTGTGCACATTGGAATTCATTGGTTTGGGCATCGAAGAGAAGCAGCTCAGGGCCGCTGTTGCAACGGACTGCGCGGTCACTTTTGGTGGAGTGGGATCCTCCGGACAGCGACGCTTGACAGCACGTTTTAAACCAAGGCTGGGTGAGGCTGGTGCATCACAGAAACTCTCTGTTTTCTCGACCTTCGATGGTTTAGCCACAATGCATGCAAAATGATATGATGTAAATTGATATAACATGATATGAAATGATACCTTCACATTGCAGTACTAAAATGTTGCCTCATTCTTCTGAATCATCATGCATCATCAATCACGGTTTGTTGTCAGGACACGCCCCTGCTGGAGTACGAAGTGTGGTGCGGGAAGGAGGAATCCTTCTGCCACGGCCTTGCCCCGGCTGATGGACGGCGCACCCGGACCTCCCGCACCGTGGCAAAAATCAGCGGCCTCGCGCCTGGCAGCGAATACATCTTCCGGGTTCGTGCCTTGAACCTGTCTGGGTGGTCGCCTTGGTCAGCGCCGTCGGAGGTCGCCTGCACTGCAGACACCATGGAAGCACAGAGCAGTGAAATCATGTCGGCTGTGTACCGACGTTTTGGTGGTGTTGGAGCTGCCTTTCGTGCATTTGATCGAGATCGAGATGGATTTGTCAGCAGAAACGAATTCATGTTGGGCTTGTCCAAATATCGCAGCTCAATGGAGCAGCGTGCACGACTCTTTGATATGGCCAGTCATGAAGGAGGCCCAGCTGGCCTGAGCTATGGGGATTTTGCCAGCCTTTTCTGCCGGCCGACGCCCACCAACACCTCCAAGCCATCACATCCTGAAGCAAGCCGCTCCGCCCGGGGCCTGAAAGAGGCGAGAAGGCCCTCGAGGGGAAGACACCTCAGAAAAACGAGTCCACGAACGTCATGCCTCAGGGAAAGGGCTTTGCAACAGAGCTCAGAGACATTGGTCCCATTGGGGTGTGGGAACAAATCAGCATCTTGCGATTCTTCGCGGGCCAGCAGCCCTGCAAGTGAGTGCAAGCGGGATTTTCAATCAGTATCCGATACGGAGATTGAATTGAAAGACGGCAATTGTGACTCTGCCCGTCGACATGTAGATTGCCGGCGCATCACATCAAAGAGGCTGTTTCTTCACCGCACTTAGTCATAAATGTTGAGCCGTTGAGCTATTTCGTGAGTGAGCCTAGCGATGTGCTGCATTGCTGTGAGTCGATGTTCATTGGTCGACAGGATTTTGTGATATTTTGTGAAGGAATCTTGATGCGAATCAAGGCCTATTGCAGATCGACGAGTACGAGCCTTGTCGCTGTACTGACATGGAGCAGCCATTTTTCGAAGGCCCAAAGTGCCAGTTTTTATGGGATTTTTAGGGTGATAAACACCTCCATGAGCGCCAGAAAAACCATGGGGCCATGGGGATGACCGGGTGGGACATTCTGGGACTGGGGTGGATAATTGGTGGAGATGACAGTAGTGGCAGAGACTGGAGGTGTTGATGCCACAAAGTTTTAGTCGGCTAAGCACGACGCACTTGCGGTTTCTCAGGGCCATGGAGCACGCACATCAGAACCATCTGGAATGTCCTCGCCTGGAATGTTGGTGAATAATGCCCAAGCAAGGGCCGTAACTGTAGTAGTGTCGGCTTGAATGAAGTAATTCGATACTCCACAGGGCAACGTCATGCAACGTCCATGAGCCTCAAGACGCCAAATTCAGTGCTTTGCTGCGGGCGCACCGTTGCAAACAAGTCAATGATGTCGCATGGCAAAGGCAGCTGCAAGCTGGCGTCCTGCTGCAGAGGCAGCTACGACTTTGCCTAGTTTAGTAAGTCAAACATAGTTAATTCCTAGCTAAGGTCCAACACTTGGACTTTTGATCCGTGATTCAGGGGAAGCCGAAAACGTCCGGAAACTCTGGACAGCTGGGCTGGGGAGGCTTGGGGGTGTTGGAGTGGGACGAGTGGCCCCTTGGGCCCTTGGGACGCTCTGGGGCCGTACCATCACCGGCGAGGCGAACATTGAGCAGTGCTGAGTGAGAGCTGAGTGCTTTGTCCGAGTGCCCAGATCCCAGATCTTAAGGTCAAAATCACTGTGGCAGCCAGTTCCCCTAGAATCTCTGCAAACACGTGGGCACATGACAATGTATGTTCGGAAAGAAGACTTGCACAATTGTATCATATGGAGTCACACTCGTAAAGCCTATAGGGCCTATAGCATGTGACCTCAATGGATCGCACTTGGCAATTTTATGCAATTTTGGTGTTTTGCAAAAAACTGGATGTGCTTGAAAGTGATGAACGCCAAGCTGAACCGTGGCTTTTGGCCCAAATTGGATGAGTCTGGGGCCTTCAAAGTCCGCAGAACTGTTCATCCAAAGATGGCGTGTTTTGGCTGCACGCGGTGGGCAACGATAGACTGCTGGGATGACACCTGAAGTTAGTACAGTAGGTGGTTTGGAGACGATGAGCAAATGGGTATGACCGGGGCATCGGGGGCATGACGGTTGACATGCTATGACCCACCTACTGTATAACATAACATGTTATTATATGGCAAAAAATGCAGAACAAGAGGATCGGATCAAACTTGCACAAAAGACATTGGAGGACCTTGATATTCCAGTGACATGGTGATACTGTACATGTTGATAGATGTTGATACATTGAAAAACATGTTGATAAATTTTAACATATTCCAACCATCCTAACCTGACCATCTGGGACCATCTGGGATCCTAAATGACAAGCTTTTCCTCCGGCGAAGCGGCCCGGCATCCAGCAGGTACGCTGGGCCATCGGGCCATCCCACGGGCGCCCGTCTCTTCCGTCACAAACTCACGCCCCAGGAGGAGGTTCGGGAAACGGCACAGGGGTGAGTCATGGGTCATGGGTCGATTTTATGGCTGAGTTGTCCAGTTGGCTAATGTTGGCCATAGCATGCCATAGCTATCCCTCCGTGTCTTTTTTCCCGTCTTAATAAGAATGTGTGATATGATAATGTTATACCAGGTGTATAATACTATTCTGTATGTGTGTGTGATATTCTATAGTATATTCGGATCCTGTATACGGTCTATACCCTTATAACTTATATCTCTTTGTGCGCACCCACGCACACACACACACACACACCGTCTGTATAGCCACGCACACACACACAGACATCTCTATCTCTCTATTTCTCTATTTCTCTATCTCTTTATTTCTCTATCTCTCTATCCCATCTGATCTGATCTAAATCTAAATCTTAATCTAAATCTAAAAAACTAAATCTAAATCTGAATCTGATTCCGAATCTAAATCTAAATCCAAATCTAACTTTAAATCCAAATCCAAATCTAAAAAACTAAATCTAGTCTAGTCTAGTCTAGTCTAGTCTAGTCTAATCCATCTATCTATCTATCTATCTATCTTTCTTTCTTTCTTTCTTATCTTTCTTATCTATCTTATCAATCTTATCAATCTTATCAATCTCATCTATCTAATCTATCTAATCTATCTAATCTATCTAATCTATCTAATCTATCTAATCTATCTAATCTATCTAATCTATCTAATCTATCTAATCTATCTAATCTATCTAATCTATCTAATCTATCTAATCTATCTAATCTATCTAATCTATCTAATCTATCTAATCTATCTAATCTATCTAATCTATCTAATCTATCTAATCTATCTAATCTATCTAATCTATCTAATCTATCTAATCTATCTAATCTATCTAATCTATCTAATCTATCTATCTATCTATCTATCTATCTATCTAGCTATATATATATATTTATATATATTCTAATCTAATTCAATCTAAATCTAAATCCAAATCTAAATCTAATCCATCTATCTATCATTGTTTATATATGGGAGAGATAGTTGAAGATGCTGTAGAGAATCTACCACAGCACACATAGCGGCCGCTCGCACGCAGCGGCCGAAGAGGGACAAATGCCGAATCGAAACTTTCCTTAGTGGTTCCTTAGATAACCAGGAGCCATGACAGCCGCAAAGTGCGGCATTTGAAGTGGCCAAAAGCCGAGGGTGGCAAAAAGAAGCCGAGGCTATATCGTATACAATCATATACAATTATATATACTATAAATTAAATATGTACTTACATAATGTAATGGAACAACTATTTGCACACATGTGTAACATGCGTGCATGGAGCCAAAATCGAAGTGGAACTTTTGGGCCTAGGAGATCATCAAGGTGTCCTTCGAGTCCTTTAGCGAGGCGGGGAATCATCTAAAATGCCACTGTAACGAGGAGGGGTTGCAGAGTTGAAGGTCTAGCAGCACCAGCAGCTGCGCTTGACATTTTCTTCTGTTCGACTTGGACACGTTGTGCCATGACAAAGAAAGCCTATGAAATCCAGGAACGTGCTGTCCAACTCATCCGTGCAGCCTGAGGAGTCTTTGGATGCAAAGGGTGAGCCGATCAAAGATTCCAGGGGCGAGGTTATTCGTGTGATCACCATTGAGCCCTTGATGCATTGAGAAAGTTTCGGGGAGGCTTCCGGTGCTAGAAGTCCTTGAAACATCTTGAAACGCAACCGGAGAGAGAAGCAATTCTGGCGCGGATGTGGATCAAGACCTTTGCAAATGGATGTTCATTCGCAAAGATGTTCCCATAGAAATTGACACATCTCCATTATCATCATGATCCCCATGTGGCCAAGGACTCCTTAAAACAAGCGTTCAATCAGATTGGCGCTTCTGGTGACATTCACGACGTCCAGCTGATGGTGCGTGATCCGATTATCCGACTTGTCTGGGAGCATTCAGGAAGAGTTGAGACAGACACAGCGGCACAGTGAGTCACTTTAGGTATCTTTACGTTGGAATAATGCACTTATAGACTTATAGATACTCCATCCTCAATCCCTTGGTAACACACCCCTATCTTTTTAGATAACTGGCCTCGCATCGTGCCTCTCCACACGTGTCTCATTCTAAACCCAAGCCCCCGTGGTTTCCACTGCCAGATAGACGATATCGACGCCAACAACGACGGAAGGCCATGTGGGTCGACAGGATGTCTTATTTCGATCTATTTCACAATCAGTTCTGGGAGTGTGTGCAAATTCTCTGCGTGAATTTCATTGAATTTCCTGCCTCACACAGCCACAGCCATACCTAGTAAATAATTGTGCTTCAAGAGACTTTTGTAGACAAGCTGGACTTTTCACCAAGAGCTGGTGTGATTTCTGAGTGTTGCAGGATTGACTTTGATGAGTGGAAAGGCATCATGACACGTTCCTTGGACAGTTGAGCCGAATGCGCATGCAAAGTGCAGTCCGATTGAGTCGAATCGTTGCTGAGGTAAGCTGCTGGGTGAGGACAGCATGGGCTCAGCCCCACACACGTTCCAAGTTGGGAGCCTCATTTCAGTCATCTCCAGTCGCTCCAGAGCCAAGATGGTTCAAATGTCAAGTCCTGGCCGGTTTATTATTACTTTTTGCTTTGTTCTTTCATACCTGTTGCCTAGGTGTTGGATGACAACAAGGAGCCGGTGCTTCAAAAGATGTCACCTTCATGGCAACGCCAGCACATGGCAGGACGACTACATTCCTGCGGTGGAGTTGCGCTCCATCCTGATGAAGGAGGCTGTGACATCCCAGCAGTGACCCCCGGCCCCCCTATCCTGCGATTCCGATCTGCCCAGGGATTGGCGCCTCTCAGTGAGCAGGAGGTGGATGAGCTGCTTCTTTTTGCTGACCCGGATGCTTGGTGACACCACGTTTTTTTTTTCTTTCTCTTTTTTGGGTGAGGGCTTGTCGTTGGCTTTGGGGTGAGGGATGGCCCGGTAGAAGCGGTGAGGGGTCTAGGGCCTGCCCACTGAGGATCAGGATGGCCTTGTGAACTACAAAGAGTTCCTGAGGCCAGTTGAAGATTCCCAACTTTGGGACACTCCCAACCGACATTGGCCGCCTTAACCCCTTCATGGAGCCATGGATGAACTAACTAATCTAGATATTATGTATACATTTCCTTTATTTGTGCTTCGTCCCGCAGTGAACCAACTATCGACTTCCACCTTTTATAACCCCTCTGGGCAACCCGCAGGTGGCTCAGTAATCCATACTGGACTCATCAATACAAAGATTAGACGTGGAGCCTGGCGACCCAGCTGTTTTCCAACACGACTTGGTGAATTGCGCCGTGCTTCAGCAAATCTGAGGTGCCAAGATCAACCTGTCCTTGAGTCCCTTGAGTCCTTGGTTGATTGGTTCAACATGCTGTAGCTATGCGGTACCCCACGTGCAACCATGCAACCAGAACCGGTGATTCTGCCCATTCTGCCCAGAACCTGTTGCTCCCAAGGTGTCCCTCGGAGATGTCGCTCCATTGCTTGCGACCCTGGGACAACTGGGTGCTGTCGGATTTAACTGGGGATGAAGGGTCTCAATGGGGCCCTGATGTCATTTTATGTTCCTGTTTGTTTCGGTGTTGGGGGTGAGTATGACCTGGTGGTAAAACAGTTCGGTTAGCCGTTAGCCATGGTTAAACTATGCTTGAGCAACATTCAACATAGAATAGATAGATAGATATAGATATAGATATAATATAGATATAGACATAGATATAGATATTGATATAGATATAATATAGATATAGATATAGATATAGATAGAGATAGGTAGATAGATAGATAGATAGATAGATAGATAGATAGATAGATAGATAGATAGATAGATATATTATATAACAAAGAAAATCAGCACGGTAAACTGAGCTCAACCGGAGCGCTTGCCACCACGCTCAGGATGTCGAGCCCGTGGGGTGCTCTGAGGAAATCGGCCAAGACCGTCTTGGGATCAATTTGAAAATCAGTGTGCACATGGGCAACCACACACAGATAGATAGATAGATAGATAGATAGATAGATAGATAGATAGATAGATATATTTCACACACACGCACAAAAAACTGCATATAATTAAAACAATAGGGATTTTCCATGATGGAGTTTAGCATGATTCTGCTTCACTATCTCTCGGCAACATCTATCAGAATACATAATGAAGGACACTTCTGGAGTCGAGCCCGTGAAGCTTGCAAGTTCAGGAGATGACCATATCGCGAATCCCAAGCTGTCCTCACTTTTTGCAAAAAAGTTGGTGCTGAATTCGCGAAAGGCGGACGTCGCCAAACAGCTGTACAAACCAACAGCGCGCGGTGGCTCGATCGCAGGATATCTTAGTTTACGGTTGATTCAAATCTTGGTCAATTTTATCATTTGAACCATCCACTTGTTGGGTGCCCAATTTTCTGAACCGGCATCAAAAATGAACTCTGTCATTGTAGGGCCTAGTGCCCAAAATTGATCAGTGACCGTCATTGACCTCCCTCACTGTCCCGCGACATGCGAGTTTCACTTTTGCATCACTGTACCAGCACCGGACCTGGGCTTCCTTGGCTTCACAAGCTGGGTATCCTAGGCATGTTTCACAGCGCAGGTACCGCCTGCAATGGATTGGCACCTGTTACCTGCTGAAATCTTGGAAAAAGGATTAGCGTGATTAGTGATTGACTTCTGAAAATGGTCAGCCGTTCCTGAACCTCCAGGCTTTTGAGTAATGTTCACTCATTAGTTCCAAAGCTGGTATTTTTTGCCATTGTCAGTTGTTACAGTAAGTTGCTGTGCATTTTCGACACTGGCTGGCCCCATGCAGCTTCGCAGCACATGGTGAGAGACTGGCATGGTATGGCAGAGCCGTCCCACTGGAAAGGAAACAAGTTCCAAAAAAAAGACTCCGCAGATGGAAATGAATGGCACAGTATTCTGACGTGGATCTAACCAGCAATTTTCCAAAGGGCATGGGGATGCATTGGGCATGAGGCACAGAGGCCGGACATTGCCATGTTAATATCTTGCTCATTGCTTCAAGAACATGGCATCAGCATCATCACTGGTGCACCTTCCTCAGTAGATGCTGCATGCAGCGCCGCAGCAAAGGGGCCTTCTCTGCTCTTGTGGAGGTCCCATCCGAATCCATCTGAGTGGTTCAGGTCTTCTTCCACGAACTGCCCTGTTTAGTGTCACAGTTGATGCTACAGCTATTGCTGCTATTCCAATGCCAGGCGGACATTCCAGACATGCCGTCACTGTCTTCTTCTCCATGACTCGTTCTAAATCTGTCATCAATTTTGTCTTCTCGCTATCCGACAGCCACCAGTCCCGAGCTAATCATGTTCATAATCACAAGTTCCATCCTAGATTCTTAGAATTCTTCGAACATTATTTAGCATTCTAATTTTTTGTTACAAAAAATACGGCCACTCTCCAAATCCCTCAGCACATGGAGGTGGAGCAGGAGGCCAGAGATGAGTTACTGGCGCTCCGCGGCATCACTGCGGGGAAGGCAGCTGCATGGTGTTGCGGTTCTGGTCATAAGATTATGGTCACATATATATATATATATATGTATGTATGTATGTATTCTACAGATATAATCCCCGTCATACGGTATATTCCTATGATATATTCATATGTATTCTGTATATATATATATATACTGACCAATTAACCATATACACAGTTATATACATACATCATATATATATATATATGTCCATTAGTCTCTCTCTCTCTATGTCTACACATGCCAGTTGTATAGCATCATAGGGTCACGGGATGATGGTTCCAGTTCACTGTTTCGGCGCAGGAGGAGTTGAACTCCCGCAAGGACTGCAAGGGGCGACTGGAAGAGACGGGGGTCAAAAGCCATGATGTGTGGAGACCGGGGTGAAAAACCCATGATATATATTAATATATATATATATGCATACAGAAAGAGGAAGAGGAAGAGGAAGAGGGAGAGGAAGAGGAAGAGGAAGAGGAAGAGGGAGAGGGAGAGGGAGAGGGAGAGGGAGAGGGAGAGGGAGAGGGAGAGGGAGAGGGACAGGGAGAGGGAGAGGCAGAGGCAGAGGCAGAGGCAGAGGCAGAGGCAGAGGCAGAGGCAGAGGAAGAGGAAGAGGAAGAGGAAGAGGAAGAGGAAGAGGCAGAGGAAGAGGAAGAAAGAGAGATATATAATTATATATATATATATATATACATTAGTCAACAATACATACACGGATATGCATATATTTCCTTTGATTCAATGTGTATAAAAGTCTATCATCTTAATAGTAAGTATATATATATATGAATTCCCAGCTGTACCATGCAGCGATATTTTGGTGCCACGCATGCCAGGGCGATTTGACCCTCCCATTTCAGGATCTTCTCGATGAAGCTGGTTTCATTGTGGATGAGTATGCTCCTCAGGTTTGTGGACGCAGTGGTAGCTGCCAGCTGCACTTCGAACTCAGGAAGAACTCTTTGGTCTACGTGTCGGCAGCAGAAGAAAATCGACAAGATGGCATTGAACATACAGTGGTCTACAAGATGCTCGTTTGAACGTTGGCACTGACAAGAGTTGCTGTGGCTTTGGGCAGAACCTGGGTGAACGCGGGGGTGATCCTTCACTTTCGTATATGGTTGAAAATTACCGGTGGCAAGTGGTTTTTGCCCATTGCTATGCATATTATGCATTATGCTGCCCATTTACTTCCAAAATGGTGTTGATTTCCGATGATTTCCGACTTTTGGGACTCATCTCAATCAGCACCCGACATGTGAGGAAAGTGGCAGTCCGCAAGGGTCCAAGCATTGACTGTCATGTGCTGGGTGCCTATGAGCAAGGGCAGCAGTTGATGCTCTTTGCCACTGGTCCACAGATGTAAGGGATTGAAAGGGAGGAGGATCCACAAACTGGGCATGTTTTGATTGTTCTGATTGGTGATTCATATGGGTTACTTAGATGGAGTATGCATTATGTAGACATGTTAGGATTTTGGGATGTGATTTGGTGGCACGGTGCAGTGCCTCTGATCAGAAGATATCACAATCGGAAGAGTCTGGGCCGGTGAATCCGAATGCTGTTCTCTACCCAATGGCCACTGACTGATCCTGAGCGTGGTACACAGCTCGAATTGTGAACTGTGGCCGTCGGCTCGACCAATCCTCGGTTTGAATCTAGGAGTGACCTATGCTGTCGATAGAAGACATGGTCCCAATTTGATCAACCCTCAGTGGCCCACGATTGTGGCTATAAAATGCTATAAAAATCAGATGTGGCTACCACTATGGGTGGTTTGCTACCATATGACCAGCCCAGAAAACAGCAGTTGCTACAAAAGCCATGAAGTATCGATATCCAGAATTATGACTGGTACTGAACACTCCAATCATTCCCTATATCTCCCTATCATATCGATGGGTCCCCGGGTCCCGGATTTGGCACCTGTGCTATGAACCGTCGGCTTCCCCAGGATAGCGATGACACCGGAAGCTGGCGCAAACTCCACTTCCGACTCCGTGGTGGGCACGGTGGGTTGGTGGAGGCCGGGACATCGCGCAGTGACGCAGTGGCGCAGTGCAGATGAATTCAGAGAGGATCTTCCAGCAAGGCTTGGGTCATGCTCCGGCACCCTCAACTGGGAGTGCTCGTGTCTCGGGATGGTGAGGACTGCAGTGCCATATTCAGATGATTGATGCAGTGACAAATTGTGTGCTTTTTTTCTCCTCCCCAGGTGAAACAATGAAATTGAGCAAAACTTCTGCATGTTTCTTGGATGTGTCATATTTGTTTGTAGCGTAGTCATGCGTAGTCCATTTTGGAGATGCTGGCGGTGCGTTTGTCGGGCTCAAGCAGACGTGCCTGTTCCAATTTGACACGACATCCCGGGCGTGCTGGGTGGTATGGATTGTTGCATACCAGTCATCACCACATGCAGTGGTGTTGAGATAGGGCCAAAAAAGATGCCTGGCCACAGTGATAAGGAAGATGTTGCAATCAACATCTCCCTCAACATCGGCATACCGGTCAAAGAACTCTTGGCAGCTCTTTCCAGTTTCCAGCTGCCATTCTCCCCAGCTCCGGGTGATGTACCAAACTGCTCCTTTTCAGTTACCAAACCGCGCCTAGGCGACAAACTGCCAGGGCACACCGAAAGTCTTTGTAGCGGCAGGTGGGAAGTTGTACCAGAGCATGTCGGACCACACGTAGTTCTCGGAGGCGTCGACGCCACAACCAGCACCACCAACACAGCTGCTGCACTGGCGCCTACGCTAGCATCAAGGCAGCTTGGGCTCACCGTGAAGGTCTCCAACATTTCCAGGAGGGTGATGCCTGATGAATTGCAACAAGTCTTTGAACAGCAGGTTGGACCCGTCATTGACATCAATGTAGTCGAGGACACAGCCAGACTCACCTTCCACAGCCAGGAGAGTGCCAAAAAGGCAATCGATGAATATGATGGCGGCATCTTGGAGGTTTCCAAGAATGAGGAGAGTCTCGGCCCAGGCCTCATCCTACATCCCAGGAGTTCCAGTTCCTCGCTCTTGGAGGAGCGCTTGGGACCACTCAACAGGTGTCACCTGAGACGTGGAGGAGGATGGATCACCATTTTCCAGGCAGCCATCATCAAGCAGCTCAAGAAGGAGAGCTGACTAGGAGGGTATCGGTATCACATGGATATGATATACCTTATTAAACTAACCACAGTGGCCATATGATATTAAGAATACATACATCATATACATCAATATACCATTGGGGGGCATTATTTGATTGGACTAGGCAGCGGTACGATGCTGCAGGGATTTGTCCAAACATGGGAAATTCGCACCCCAGTTTATAGCAGTCAAAACGTGAGGAAAACGAGGTCCTGAACTTTCTAAACAATGGCACCCCATTTTCAGACACACCCAAGTGACTTGAATGATAGGTGGATTGCTCACATCCTAGGGTATCAAAGCATCAGAACAGTGGCGCAGGAAGATGGCATGAACCTGGTTGACTACAAGGGAAGCTTTCTTGAAGTGTGCTTCGATGCTCCAAATGACCTTTCACTCAGAGAGAGAGAGAGCTTCGGTAGGCTTTGTGGTTGGTGGGAGTCCTGTTGAGCTCTGACCGCATTGACCGCATCTCCCTCAAATAGTTCTGTTGGCCCAGGGCCCTGAGGGCCCGAGCAAACGGACATCTCTCGTTCCAGAATACTATAATACATCTATATACCCATCCGTTCCTAAAGGTTCCCCTACGTTCCCGCATGACTAGCTGCCTAGCTCTGTCGTGAAAAAAACAAGCTCTGGCATGCTGCGGCAATCTGCTTTGAAGCCCTTGGACTGGAGTCAAGCTGGAAGCCGACAGTGCTGCATCATGTTGTCATTTAGTTTGCTGATGTTCGCCAGGAGCCCCCAGCTGCAGCTCCTGTGGCAGCACCAGCTGCGCCAGTGGTGCCAGCTGCAACAGTGAGGGAGCCACCGAAGGCATCTCTTCACCTACCAGAGGAGGGCTTTGTCTCAGGAATAGGGTACCCCTAAATCCGATGGTTTGGAACCTCATTGTAATCTTCGCCACAAAGATTGCTAGTGTGTGGTATAGACGTGATATATACCCCATGTCTGGACAGATCAATACTGTATATTGAAACTTGAGGCACACAGAACACATAAGAACAAACTATGAAAACCGACAAACCAATCAACACCATCACCATGAGGGACTTTCCTGATGGTGCCAGAGAGCGAGAGAGAGAGAGAGAGAATCAACACGATTTCTAGGCCACAAAAATCATGCGCCAGGAGGGGGATCGTGCAGCCCACTTGGCGGCCTTGGCGGCTGAGTTTGGGGAGCGACTACAGCTTATGGCTGAGGCCCTGTTGAGCTGGGGCCTGGGGCTGCGGAGGTGGTTTGCACAACCATCCCTCCCTGCAGCCTGCAGTGCTCTGCAGCGCAGGACCTGCATCCCAATGTCATGAATCTCAAGGAGACGTTCCAAGTGGTGCGGAAGCCCATGGTGGCCGTGAGGAGTCAGCCCAGCACCGAAGGCCAAATTGCACCGCTGCAGCACTGGTGGGTGGGGGGTTTGGGTCGCCTCAGAGGGTAGGACGCGCTGCTGTTTAGTTCCATTGTAGTCATAGTCTTAGTAGGCCCCGGGGGAAGTGGAAAGCAGCGGCCTTGGGCAATTAGAAATCAGCTGAGGTGTTTTCGGTGGAGTATGGCACAGAAGTGGACACCTTTGGTGTGGATTCATCTGGTCTTTGGCGCAGGGTTTTCTGTCAATGCACTCGTGTAGCCAAACAGGACACAGTTGCCAGTTGTCAGTGGGTCGGGGATCGAAGTGGAAGCAAATGCTAAACTTTGCGCGGCTGGGAGCTTTACAAGGCACATCCGAGGATCATGGGGGTGAGGAGCGAATCAACTAGCCATGAAATGATAGCAGTCACATATCACCACAATTCACGGGACCAATATCACCGCAGATATGACTATTAAATACTATTAACATCTATTAACTATGCCGTTAAAATCTATTCTACCGAATCTATTAGAATCTATTGGAATCTATTACCATCAGGGCATATCAGGACGTAGGCTCACCACCACCATCAACACAGGACGCTCCTTTGCCCCGAGAGCCCGTGGAAGCCTGGATCATGGAGGAGCATCCTTCCCTGGGGCCCTTGCTGAGGCAGGGCATGGGGGTCATCCATAACAGCGATTGAATCGCTGATATATTTTGATGTGACTTCACCACGGCAGAGATCTACGAAATGGATCAACATGGTACAATTTGTGAACAGTATCTGTTGCCTACAGGTTTCGGTGGATTTTGATGATACAGACTGCAGCATCTGGAACTGGAAAGGATGGACCACGGGTCAGCTCCGTTCGCTGAGGCTCCTCCACTGACTCAGGCCCTGGCAAAAAAGCGGCAGCGCGTCGTGCAGCCGAGGGATTTGACATGCAAATTCCGATTTTTTAATTTTATGGTTGGTTATATTTATCATTGTATAACGTGTGCTTATGTATATATATACATACAATGTCAACCCTGGATTGGTAAACCCCTAGGTGCGTATATATATATATTTGTAATGTAAACCCTGGATTAATAAACCCCTAGGCTGTTTAATTGGGAAAGGTGGGGGAATACCCCCTAGTTAATAAGCCATGGTTTATCAATCCGGGGTTGACATTAATATCATACTATATCCCCATTCATACTATTAACCACCCAGTAAACCGCTACAGGATTACACAAAGCTCTGACACCTTTGGCGCCACTGAAACCATCTGAAATTCAATTTTGACGCAGCAAGGGCCGCAGATATCCCGCATGTAGCTGGTTAACGGTTAACGTGTCATGTTACTCATGGCCAGAGCCTCCCTGCAGCCCATTGATATCCCATTGATTCACGAGGTTTGGAACAGATGGGACAGCGTGGCAGAGAGGTGGGGGTCTCGTTGACAGTGCCACTGTCTGCGAGTTGAGAATGACGACATCACGAAACTGCGGTTGACACCCAGATGACCAACGGATCCAACGGCCCTTGTCAAGGCTTTGCATACACTGCACTGTTCGCCGCACTGCTGGCTCAGTAATTGCAGCAGCCAGTCTAATATCTGATTAGATGATATTAGATGTTGGTTTACATGTATAGCTGTGCAATTATATTATTGACTTACACACTCAAACATATATAATCACAATAACAATAATAATAACAATAGTAACAATGATAACAATAATAACCATAATAACAATAATGACAATAATAACAATAATAATAACAATGCTAATGATGATAATAATAATAACAATAATAATAGTAATAGTAATAGTAATAGCAACAGTAAAAGTAATAATCTTAATAATAATAATAATAACAATATATGCGATAGATATGGATGTATATTGTTCAATTAAATTACTGTACCATGATATTCACCATAGATTTTCCAGAGCCATCACCGACTTCGCTCCTGAAGCCTCGCTGAACCTTCCGTGGTAGCCATGGAGGACCTTTTGGACGCTGCCTTGCTAAGTCGCCTTGTGACTTGTCAGGCAACTGGATGCCACATCTTTACATTCATCAATAGGGAACTCTAATGTACTACAGTATAATGGGCCAACATATGGAATCAATGGTGGGATGACCACATGCCATATATCCATATACGTCCCATCCAAGGCCGTAGATCAGCAGCGCGCAGTTGCCAAAGGACCTTTGGCGCAGGGGGAGCCGTTCTTGGCGCTGCCTCTGTCGCGGGAAGCTCAGGGGGTGCCAGGGGGACATTCCCATCCTGCGATGCGCACCGACTGGCACCTATCAGTGTACAACTGGATTGACTACTTCGGTTCAAATCGAAAACGTATTCCACACAAATCCTTGAACGAGGCCCTTTCAACCCCAAGCGCGAAAATTGTTTTATCATGTGTAGCCTGTAGGGGCCCGTCAATGCAGGTTCTAATTCTTGGGCTTGAACTGAGACTGACTTAGAGCAACTGGTGCGAGGAAGTGTTGGACAGCAGACACTGCAAAGGCTTGCAGCAAGCTGTCAAGTTACCTCGATGCCCAGCTGAATTTGTTGCTAGCCCAACTGGAGAGAGTTTTGAAGAGTGATTTTTCGGTTGCGACTGACCCCATTTAAATTTTGAGCATTGAAGAAAGTCCGAGGGCTCAACGATAAGAAACTTAAGCACTGACAGAAGGCATGCTGCAGATTGAGCATGACAGAATGATTGAGATTTCGTTTCAATAGTTTGAAGGCTGGGCAAATGCAAGGATCAGGCAGACTGAGCTGTGTCTGTTGAGGATGCCGATGCGCCAGACTCCACATGGCTCGCCCTGCACCTGTTGTTATTGAAACAGGAGCAGGGCAATGCCTTGCAGAAACAGTTGCAGCTCCTGGACGATTCGGCAGGTGAGGAACATTCATGTCCTATTGAGTCAATCCAACAGGCCTTCAAAATAGTTGTGTGTTTCCGAGCTGTTTGTTGGGACGCACCAGAATCCTGCTAGAAGTTCAATTTGCGCAGAGGCTGCAATGACAAGTGCACCCAAACTGTTGAAAGTTATCTTTGTATTATTGCTTGGATGGCTGGGCTTACAACTGGAGTGCTCGGACCTCTCAGTCTCATAACTGGTCTCAATTTTTTTATGCAGGTCTTCTTCGTTGGGATGACACAGAGCTTGCCCTTTTACAAGGAAGCCCTTGGATGCTGGTGGCAGGGCAAGGCTCAAGTTGATGCATCCAACTTGGCATGGGTTATATGTTATATAATGTTATATAATGTTATATTATGATTATATATGTATAATTATGTATATGTATTTGTAGTTGTATATGTGACTGATATGTATATATATATATATTTATTTGTTGCACCACGCACACAAAATAAAGTACAATTTGCATTCACAGGTGTGTTAAGTTGCTCAGCGCTTCCAGGCCGAGAGGAAATCCAAGCCGAGTATGAGGAGCTCCTGGGCAACCCCGTTGCACTGGTCTCGAATCTCCATTTTTTGCCCGGCGAAATCTGGATTGTTTATTCGTAATATTACGTAATATAAGTATAATCAGCATAATTCTGCATAATCCAACAAAAAGTTTTAGTGATCATATTAGCATATTCCCATCCTGTTTGCATACTACTTACCATCCTATACCCTTACTTCCACACACACACACACACACTTGCGAAGTCATGAAAGACGGTCTCTTTTCATGAATGCAAAGTCTGATTACCTCATGGTAGATTGAAGGCATCACTCGGCCATACCGAGTTAAAAAAGGCCAAGCTTATCCGTTGACATTTGAATGTCAGGTTGTTTAAAAGAGAAACCAATACGGCTCAATCAAAAGTGATCATGAAATGACTGAATGACGGCATGCAGGTTCTTGGGTTAGCCTGATCCCATAAAGTACTAACAGATACGAATATGACCACCAGCTATGACCCCAACATATTGGGTATGTCATCCAGGTGCATCATGCAGGTACGTTTTCACAACCTAAGGTGAGCGTCTTCATTGGCACAAGACTCACCAAAGGTCCTTGTGCCCCCTGCTGTGAATTAAGGTGCAATGGTATCCATAATTTATGGAAGAAAGCAGTTAAAAAAAACTAGTTGGTTGAAATCAGCCGCAAAAAGTGAGGAACTCTTCGGTACAGAGCTTGACACACACAAAAAGGCACGTAGCCGGGCTTGTATTCCTTTAAAGGCGAGAATGGAAGACATCATCAAGAGATTTGTGAAAAAACCCGCAGAGGAACATTTGCAACCTCATCAGCGTGTCAGTAAATATTTTTGCCACAGCCAAAAGGTTAGGTATGCTTGAACTGCCTTCTGTACAGGACGCGTTGGCAGTCTGTTTTGGAGAACCCTTTCTGTACATACAGCTGAATGAGTTGGTTGAGATCATCACGGACAAATTCTTTGGGAAACGTGTATCTGCGAATTAAGGTTGCACGGGACTTTAGTCCGGACAAGCGGAGACGCATGCTGCCAGCAGAATGGAGATGACGAATTTCCCATAGTGGAGGTACTTGGTACCTTGCGGTTCGTTGCACTACGTCAATGGTGAACCCAAGGAGTGTACCATCTTGGACGGTTTCCAACTCCACCGGCGCTTGATAAAAGAAACAATCGGAAAGCACTCGCATGGGCAGTGCGGAGCGAAAACGGTGGTCAAACAAAATGAATCTGTTGTCCACATATCTTGTGAACAGAAGCCTTTCTGTACATATAACCGAGATAGTGCGTGCAACGAACTCTGTGCTTGACAGGACGGAAATGAATATTTACGAATTAAATGAGCTCGACTCTTCAGTCCGCTCAAACGCAATCGGAGGGTTCCGGCTGAAATGATTGTTCTTTCAGAAACATCAGCATAAAAGCCGAGAAGTAAAATTGTCGGCAACCAGCTCCAGTTCGACTGGACTAACATAAAAGTCCAAGTCTGTAAACACTTGGAACACTGGAGCCTGAAGATGGTGCTTCTGTACAATGACAAAACGGCTGTCGACGTACCTGATTGCAAGATGATGAAAATTTGGTTGGGTCAGAACTTCTTGATAGGTACTGCTCCACGATCTCTCGATAAGCGTCACGGCCAAGTTCGAAAGTGTTGGAGAAATCTGACTTCCTATTCCAGCGCCCCTGATTTGGCGCCATACAACACCAAGTGCTGTGAAAAAGTGAGTCCGCTGTACACGTGGGTCGACCCCCTGCCTTAAAACTGAAAAATTGAAAAACAGAAAAACAGAAAAAAACGCAAATCCCTTGGAAACAGGGGTTGACTCTACACACAAAGGCCTATCGCCGCTGGTATTTGTCGGCCACAACGCACTGTGAATATCTGACAAAGCGAAGCCTTTCTGTACATATAACCGAGATAGTGCGTGCAACGAACTCTGTGCTTTACAGGACGGAAATGAATATTTACGAATTAAATGAGCTCGACTCTTCAGTCCGCTCAAACGCAATCGGAGGGTTCCGGCTGAAATGATTGTTCTTTCAGAAACATCAACATAAAAGCCGAGAAGTAAAATTGTCGGCAACCAGCTCCAGTTCGACTGGACTACCATAAAAGTCCAAGTCTGTAAACACTTGGAACACTGGAGCCTGAAGATGGTGCTTCTGTACAATGACAAAACGGCTGTCGACGTACCTGATTGCAAGATGATGAAAATTTGGTTGGGTCAGAACTTCTTGATAGGTACTGCTCCACGGTCTCTCGATAAGCGTCACGGCCAAGTTCGAAAGTGTTGGAGAAATCTGACTTCCTATTCCAGCGCCCCTGATTTGGCGCCATACAACACCAAGTGCTGTGAAAAAGTGAGTCCGCTATACACGTGGGTCGACCCCCTGCCTTAAAACTGAAAAATTGAAAAACTGAAAAACAGAAAATTCGCAAACCCCTTGGAAACAGGGGTTGGCCCTACACACAAAAGCCTATCGCCGCTGGTACTTGTCGGCCACAACGCACTGTGAATATCTGACAAAGCGAAGCCTTTCTGTACATATAACCGAGATAGTGCGTGCAACGAACTCTGTGCTTGACATGACGGAAATGAATATTTACGAATTAAATGAGCTCGACTCTTCAGTCCGCTCAAACGCAATCGGAGGGTTCCGGCTGAAATGATTGTTCTTTCAGAAACATCAACATAAAAGCCGAGAAGTAAAATTGTCGGCAACCAGCTCCAGTTCGACTGGACTACCATAAAAGTCCAAGTCTGTAAACACTTGGAACACTGGAGCCTGAAGATGGTGCTTCTGTACAATGACAAAACGGCTGTCGACGTACCTGATTGCAAGATGATGAAAATTTGGTTGGGTCAGAACTTCTTGATAGGTACTGCTCCACGATCTCTCGATAAGCGTCACGGCCAAGTTCGAAAGTGTCGGACAAATCTGACTTCCTATTCCAGCGCCCCTGATTTGGCGCCATACAACACCAAGTGCTGTGAAAAAGTGAGTCCGCTGTACACGTGGGTCGACCCCCTGCCTTAAAACTGAAAAATTGAAAAACAGAAAAACAGAAAAATTCGCAAATCCCTTGGAAACAGGGGTTGACCCTACACACAAAGGCCTATCGCCGCTGGTATTTGTCGGCCACAACGCACTGTGAATATCTGACAAAACGAAGCCTTTCTGTACATATAACCGAGATAGTGCGTGCAACGAACTCTGTGCTTTACAGGACGGAAATGAATATTTACGAATTAAATGAGCTCGACTCTTCAGTCCGCTCAAACGCAATCGGAGGGTTCCGGCTGAAATGATTGTTCTTTCAGAAACATCAACATAAAAGCCGAGAAGTAAAATTGTCGGCAACCAGCTCCAGTTCGACTGGACTACCATAAAAGTCCAAGTCTGTAAACACTTTGAACACTGGAGCCTGAAGATGGTGCTTCTGTACAATGACAAAACGGCTGTCGACGTACCTGATTGCAAGATGATGAAAATTTGGTTGAGTCAGAACTTCTTGATAGGTACTGCTCCACGGTCTCTCGATAAGCGTCACGGCCAAGTTCGAAAGTGTTGGAGAAATCTGACTTCCTATTCCAGCGCCCCTGATTTGGCGCCATACAACACCAAGTGCTGTGAAAAAGTGAGTCCGCTGTACACGTGGGTCGACCCCCTGCTTTAAAACTGAAAAATTAAAAACAGAAAAACAGAAAAATTCGCAAATCCCTTGGAAACAGGGGTTGACCCTACCCACAAAGGTCTATCGCCGCTGGTATTTGTCGGAAAACCGAGATAGTGCGTGCAACGAACTCTGTGCTTGACAGGACGGAAATGAATATTTACGAATTAAATGAGCTCGACTCTTCAGTCCGCTCAAACGCAATCGGAGGGTTCCGGCTGAAATGATTGTTCTTTCAGAAACATCCACATAAAAGCCGAGAAGTAAAATTGTCGGCAACCAGCTCCATTTCGACTGGACTACCATAAAAGTCCAAGTCTGTAAACACTTTGAACACTGGAGCTTGAAGATGGTGCTTCTGTACAATGACAATAAAGCTGTCGACGTACCTGATTGCAAGATGATGAAAATTTGGTTGAGTCAGAACTTCTTGATAGGTACTGCTCCACGATCTCTCGATAAGCGTCACGGCCAAGTTCGAAAGTGTCGGAGAAATCTGACTTCCTATTGCAGCGCCCCTGATTTGGCGCCATACAACACCAAGTGCTGTGAAAAAGTGAGTCCGCTGTACACGTGGGTCGACCCCCTGCCTTAAAACTGAAAAATTGAAAAACTGAAAAACAGAAAAATCGCAAATCCCTTGGAAACAGGGGTTGACCCTACACACAAAGGCCTATCGCCGCTGGTATTTGTCGGCCACAACGCGCTGTGAATATCTGACAAAGCGAAGCCTTTCTGTACATATAACCGAGATAGTGCGTGCAACGAACTCTGTGCTTGACAGGACGGAAATGAATATTCACGAATTAAATGAGCTCGACTCTTCAGTCCGCTCAAACGCAATCGGAGGGTTCCGGCTGAAATGATTGTTCTTTCAGAAACATCAACATAAAAGCCGAGAAGTAAAATTGTCGGCCACCAGCTCCATTTCGACTGGACTACCATAAAAGTCCAAGTCTGTAAACACTTTGAACACTGGAGCTTGAAGATGGTGCTTCTGTACAATGACAAAAAAGCTGTCGACGTACCTGATTGCAAGATGATGAAAATGTGGTTGAGTCAGAACTTCTTGATAGGTACTGCTCCACGATCTCTCGATAAGCGTCACGGCCAAGTTCGAAAGTGTCGGAGAAATCTGACTTCCTATTGCAGCGCCCCTGATTTGGCGCCATACAACACCAAGTGCTGTGAAAAAGTGAGTCCGCTGTACACGTGGGTCGACCCCCTGCTTTAAAATTGAAAAATTGAAAAACAGAAAAACAGAAAAAATCGCAAATCCCTTGGAAACAGGGGTTGACCCTACCCACAAAAGGTCTATCGCCGCTGGTATTTGTCGGAAAACCGAGATAGTGCGTGCAACGAACTCTGTGCTTGACAGGACGGAAATGAATATTTGCGAATTAAATGAGCTCGACTCTTCAGTCCGCTCAAACGCAATCGGAGGGTTCCGGCTGAAATGATTGTTCTTTCAGAAACATCAACATAAAAGCCGAGAAGTAAAATTGTCGGCAACCAGCTCCATTTCGACTGGACTACCATAAAAGTCCAAGTCTGTAAACACTTTGAACACTGGAGCTTGAAGATGGTGCTTCTGTACAATGACAATAAAGCTGTCGACGTACCTGATTGCAAGATGATGAAAATTTGGTTGAGTCAGAACTTCTTGATAGGTACTGCTCCACGATCTCTCGATAAGCGTCACGGCCAAGTTCGAAAGTGTCGGAGAAATCTGACTTCCTATTGCAGCGCCCCTGATTTGGCGCCATACAACACCAAGTGCTGTGAAAAAGTGAGTCCGCTGTACACGTGGGTCGACCCCCTGCCTTAAAACTGAAAAATTGAAAAACTGAAAAACAGAAAAATCGCAAATCCCTTGGAAACAGGGGTTGACCCTACACACAAAGGCCTATCGCCGCTGGTATTTGTCGGCCACAACGCGCTGTGAATATCTGACAAAGCGAAGCCTTTCTGTACATATAACCGAGATAGTGCGTGCAACGAACTCTGTGCTTGACAGGACGGAAATGAATATTCACGAATTAAATGAGCTCGACTCTTCAGTCCGCTCAAACGCAATCGGAGGGTTCCGGCTGAAATGATTGTTCTTTCAGAAACATCAACATAAAAGCCGAGAAGTAAAATTGTCGGCAACCAGCTCCAGTTCGACTGGACTACCATAAAAGTCCAAGTCTGTAAACACTTTGAACACTGGAGCCTGAAGATGGTGCTTCTGTACAATGACAAAACGGCTGTCGACGTACCTGATTGCAAGATGATGAAAATTTGGTCGAGTCAGAACTTCTTGATAGGTACTGCTCCACGGTCTCTCGATAAGCGTCACGGCCAAGTTCGAAAGTGTTGGAGAAATCTGACTTCCTATTCCAGCGCCCCTGATTTGGCGCCATACAACACCAAGTGCTGTGAAAAAGTGAGTCCGCTGTACACGTGGGTCGACCTCCACTAGAGGGAAGGCTGAAAACGGTCTCAAGGGAGGAGGAGCAGGAACTCTGGGAGGAAGAACATGCGCTCTGGGAGGAATGTTTCCAACATACGGGTCCCAAAGACCAGTATGAATGTCCCATTGACCTGGTGGAGGACGGAGAGCTTGAGAGAAAGAAGAAAGAGCCGTTCTAACTGACCTACCTCTTTCAGATCTCGAAGTGGACCTCAGAGAATGGTGATCACGATGATGGTGACGGTGATGGGATGCTCGATGACGACGTCTTGTTCTGGATCTGGAGCAACTTGATGTTGTGCGTCTTTCCTGTTTGTCATCATCTGTTCCAACCGGCACCTGAGGTTGGACTGCTGACGGTCGACGAGGTACGGAGATCGTTCCTGGAATTGCGGCTGGGGCTACTACCGGAGTTGCTGGAGGAGCATGTGGTGTCAATGCCAGTCTTACTGCTGGCTTCGCCGGTGCCTTGGGTGGCCGAGGTGGAGTCGGGTCCACGTTGCCGGCCACAAAATAAACATTATACACCGGAGTCGACATGGCTCAGAAATCTAGAGAAAGGAAAATGGAAAATGTGTTGTCTAATATGACAACTTGCTAACTGTACAAGGATTGATCAGTTAGACAACTAACAAATGATAACGTATTGTTGCTTGCTCAACTGTACACCAAAAGGCATTCATGTGTACAAACACAATTCATCCATTTGGAATTCAATGCTGAGGCTTCAAGTGTGGAATTCAGAAAATTCATCTTATTGGTGACTATCAGTCGCCAAAATTGTCAAAAGTCAAATTCAAGTTCAAACTCAGTGGATTCAAGCTATTTTTGCCGGATAGCATACCGGGATCTATTCTCTCAAATGCACGCTTTGTGTCAGAGACACACGTTCAATCATTGCAATGAGCCACCGTGGCTGAATTCAAGAGTCAAATTCACTTGTGGATTCTCGCACTCCCAGGGGAGATACGACGCCTGGAATTCCAGGATCACGACCGGACTTTGACAGATCCCACGGCCGAAATACACACTTGCGAAGTCATGAAAGACGGTCTCTTTTCATGAATGCAAAGTCTGATTACCTCATGGTAGATTGAAGGCATCACTCGGCCATACCGAGTTAAAAAAGGCCAAGCTTATCCGTTGACATTTGAATGTCAGGTTGTTTAAAAGAGAAACCAATACGGCTCAATCAAAAGTGATCATGAAATGACTGAATGACGGCATGCAGGTTCTTGGGTTAGCCTGATCCCATAAAGTACTAACAGATACGAATATGACCACCAGCTATGACCCCAACATATTGGGTATGTCATCCAGGTGCATCATGCAGGTACGTTTTCACAACCTAAGGTGAGCGTCTTCATTGGCACAAGACTCACCAAAGGTCCTTGTGCCCCCTGCTGTGAATTAAGGTGCAATGGTATCCATAATTTATGGAAGAAAGCAGTTAAAAAACTAGTTGGTTGAAATCAGCCGCAAAAAAGTGAGGAACTCTTCGGTACAGAGCTTGACACACACACACAGCTTAGGTTGATTTGATGATGATGAGAGTAGAACTTGCCGTCGCCTGATTTCCTAAGTCACCTTCGATGGGGCACGGTTGCAAACGGTGAAATTCGGTCAATCGATTCTTGCCAAAGGACTCAAAAACAAGGTAATAGAACAGCTTGTGCAAAAGTTCGAACCAACATTGCAGGTACGTCAACCTAGCGTCCCAGGTTGATATCACTGTGACATCAGAAGCGTCTTCGTTGGCTGGAGACTTCTGATTCACACTCCAGCCCCTGCATTTCTGAATTAAAGGTTGTGGTCTGAAGAACTCAGTCCCTGTTGTCGTAGCATACAGTTATATCAAAATTCCGTATGTGATAACGGGTTTCACACACACACAAGCCCCGTAGGGCGATGATAGACAATACGAGTAGTTAAATTGTCAGACTCACCCTCGGAGAGTTGTTTAGTAAAAAGGTGAGTGCCCAAACTGCGGCCAACTGTTCAACACCAGAGCGACCGACGGGTGAAAAGCTGAATAGGCCTACTGTTCCACTTTACTTAGGCGTGTGCAAAAAGGTGAGTGCCCAAACTGCGGCCAACTGTTCAACACCAGAGCGACCGACAGATGAAAAGCTGAAAAGGCCTACTGTTCCACAATGCTGAAAGGTGTGCAAAAAGGTGACTGCGGCCAACTGTTCAACACCAGAGCGACCGACGGGTGAAAAGCTGAATAGGCCTACTGTTCCACTTTACTTAGACGTGTGCAAAAAGGTGAGTGCCCAAACTGCGGCCAACTGTTCAACACCAGAGCGACCGACGACCAGTTGTGGTTCTGAGTAAGGATCGGACTTGGGTAAGACAACGGGTGAGACCCCCCGAAGGGTTAATCCATCCCTATAGGGATTAATCCTGGTCCTCCGAAGGGACTAATCCGTCCATCGGTGGGACTAATCCGTTGAAGTATGACAAATTGTCATAATTCGCTCCTAAAGTGGAGTAATCCTGTGGTTGACATAACAACCACTTCGAATCCAGACTGTCCCAACTGGACATTCCACTATCCACCGGAGCGGCCGGTGACCAGATCTAGACCCGCACGAAGCAGATCGACGGTGCTCACAAGTCAGTGAGTTCACCCAAACACACTGCTTAGGTTGATTTGATGATGATGAGAGTAGAACTTGCCGTCGCCTGATTTCCTAAGTCACCTTCGATGGGGCACGGTTGCAAACGGTGAAATTCGGTCAATCGATTCTTGCCAAAGGACTCAAAAACAAGGTAATAGAACAGCTTGTGCAAAAGTTCGAACCAACATTGCAGGTACGTCAACCTAGCGTCCCAGGTTGATATCACTGTGACATCAGAAGCGTCTTCGTTGGCTGGAGACTTCTGATTCACACTCCAGCCCCCTGCATTTCTGAATTAAAGGTTGTGGTCTGAAGAACTCAGTCCCTGTTGTCGTAGCATACAGTTATATCAAAATTCCGTATGTGATAACGGGTTTCACACACACACACACCCCCCCACACGCACACGCACACGCACACCCCCACACGCACACGCACACGCACACGCACACGCACACGCGCACGCGCACGCGCACGCGCACGCGCACACGCGCACACGCGCACACACACACACCACACCTATCTATCTATCTATCTAGCTATCTAGCTATCTAGCTATCTAGCTATCTAGCTATCTAGCTATCTAGCTATCTAGCTCTAGCAATCCAGCAATCCAGCAATCTAGCAATCTGGCAATCTAGCAATCTAGCAATTCTAGCTATCTAGCTATCTAGCTATCTAGCTATCTAGCTATCTAGCTATCTAGCTATCTAGCTATCCTATCTATCTATCTATCTACCTATCTATCTATCTACCCTATCTATCTATCTACCTACCTATCTATCTATCTACCTATCTATCTATCTACTATCTACCTATCTATCTATCTACCTATCTATCTATCTATCTACCTATCTATCTATCTATATCTATCTACTCCTATCTATCTATGTCTCTATCTATCTATCTATCTATCTATGTATCTATCTATCTAGCTATCTATCTATCTATCTATCTAATCTATCTAATCTATCTAATCTATCTATCTATCTATCTATCTATCTATCTATCTATCTAATCTATCTAATCTATCTAATCTATCTAATCTATCTATCTATCTATCTATCTATCTATCTATCTATATCTACACACATTGACATGTACATGTCAAAAACGTTTATAGAGGCTTAGTATATTTAAATACCTTGCCTCACCTCCCCAATCGCCCCAGGAAAGGGACGCTGTGTGGGGTCCCAGTCGGGCGATGCAAACTGGGAATTTGTATCAACCTGTGACGTAGAAGGGGATAACATCGGATTTTAGGCACTTTTTGTTTAAACGAAGGTACTGAAGCCACTTGAAGAGTTGACCCTGCTAGAGTACAGCTGGGTGTTCATCCAGCTCTCCGGAAGAAAAGAGTAAACCCATAAAAGATGGTGCCCAGTTAAGTTTAGATTCTACAGATATTTTTCCCCACAAAGCCATCCGTCCGCCTCGTTGGAAGCCCATTTAAAAGTATCTGATGTCATGTCTGTCATAGTCAAAACATGGATGATTTCCCGCAAAACGGGATAGAGATCAATCCAATAGTAGGGGTTGATGCGTTATATACCAATTTTACGGAATCCATATTATGAGGCTTCACATCTGCGCTGGGCCGCTTGTGAAAATCCCATGTTTCATCTTTGCGGCTTTTGGATGCTTTTGGTCCTCCACTTTATTTAGCCCAGTCATTCAAGTGTCAAGTTCGTAGTTGTGTGGATCTCAGATAATCTTAGACCAATGAAGCCTTCAATTCTCGAATAGTTCTGCCTTAAAGCCACAATTGATGAGCAGTTTTATACACTTTTCATAGAGCAGCCCGAAAAAAAAACGAATTTGGTCACATCCAATCCTAAAATCCTAATAAACAAGTATAATTACAGTACAAACCAACCCAAGAATCCGAATAAACAAGTACAATCCAATTCCAATCTAGAAATCCTAAAGGATCCATTTCTAATTCCATTTCCATTTACAATCCATTTCCATTTCCAATCCGTTAATTTCACCTTTCTCTTTTTTGGGATTTCTACACATATCTTCAGGATGAGGCGGCGCCGGGGCCTGGGAAGTCTCCTTGGAAGCAGACATTTTGGAGCTGGATGTTGGGGTGTCTGGTGCTCGAAACATATATATATATATACATATAATTATATAATATGACATATATATATATAATGACATATGTATATTGTATAATATGTACATATATGTACATATATGTACCATATATATATATGATCTAATTCTATATACGATGTATAATAACATTCAACCGACGGTTTTCAAAGTTTTGTTACCCTCCCGCTATCAAACGTGGCAACGGACATTTCCCCATTCATCGATGATTTTCCCATGAATACCTCCATTTATATCATTTATGCTGTAAGGGATTTTCCATTGCCACGTTTGATTACCGGAGAGTATTTTCAATATATGCCAGGGTCGAAACATAGGTTGTTTTCCTATGTTGAAGGATGGTCATCAATCCATTAATAGGGATTTATATAACCATCACAAGTATTCCCATTATGGGATGGATGACCATAAACCTTATACCGTGTTTTGACCCTGGCACATATGAGGATCCCACTTGAAGGATATTGATGGCTTGAAACCAGCAACCAGTGAAACATGGCATGGGAATCTGTATGATTCAGCACATCATTGAAGACTGGAGCGGAATTCATTATTGTGGAATTGAGGATTTTCCGTGGGCATAATCCATGATATGATATATATATATGGCATAATTATATGATGTTCTTGATGCATTGCTGTATATATATATATCATATTACATCATTTTATATCATATCTGGTATTCGTATCTATATATGTTTTCAGGCAGAAATTTTGGCCTTGGGTCAAAATCTCAAAAGGATCGTATCATCCTTCGTGACCAAAAAACATCACTTGATGTTTTGATTGCCAGATGCTTCTTGGTATGTATATATATAATATATGGGTAAAGTATAACGACCTCACTACGACCGAGCCCTGGAATCATGGTTAGGATTCGGGGAATCATCCCCAAATAGCCGCAAGTTTCAGGTTAGTGACATATTATAATTTACTCAGATATATGTTGGCAACCCCCAAGAAGATAGAACAGCAATTCATCAGTAGAAAAAATGGGATTTCACTTTTTCTATCTTTTCTTTTTCGGGGAAGGGGGTTGTATTATAACACTATATTCACATATATATATATCATTTTTGAATAAGCTAGATATGATATACATCTTAAAGATATGGTGTTATATAGAATACCAGACATTGAACATATGGGACTATGGTTTTTGATACCTTTATTCTGCGCACATACAGAGGTAAAGACACGCATATGGGTGGGACTTAAAACTGGGGCACGATTCTTTTTTACCAATTACGCGGATGTACATCTTAGTTGGTAATTCTCATTTGCACAGTCAAACTAAGTACGAGACATAAACCCATTGGACAAAGCCATGACTCCATAATGTTAACCTGAATAGAACTGCCTCAAACTCTCGCTGTAATAGGTTGTGTTGCTGCATCTGTGGTGATGCTGTTTAGTGGCCCATTAAAGACGATTTCGTAAGTCAACCTGCGCATACCCGTGCAGAATACCATTGAACTGTTTCCCAGTTGAAACTGATTGAAACACCTGTGCATCTGAATTTTCATCTTCATCTCCAACATTCCATGGCCGGTCAAAACCTATCGGGATGAACCCAAAGTGCGAATCATTTTAGGCTGGGTGAAACTATGATGAAGTTCCCCAGATGTATCATACCACCATTATTGGGCCCTTTTTTATATCTATATTTCATGGTACCCACATTTTTCATAAGTCCTTCATTATACTCCCATTGTCATTATCATTACTGTATACCCTGTGGTAAACTAACATAACAATGGAAAATCACCATTTTCAATGGGAACATCCACTATAAATGGTCATTTTCAATAGCTATGTTAGTTTACCAGAGGGTATATGTTAGTGAATTATGATAAAATGCAGCCAGACCCTTTCCGACCGAGGTATGGTGTTCCCAGTTGTGAAGTCAAGTACCGAAGGCACGGCACTGTGACAGTGGTTTTAGGGCGCTGAGATGAGACGTATGTTACGAAGATGTAGAAATTGCAGCCCAAATATCCCAAAATACTCTAGCTCAAAATCGATGTCCAGAAAATTTTGGTATTTCTGAATATCCCAAAGTTTGAACAGATTCGAACTGGATTTCCAGAATACTTCTTTTTTTGTCCAAATTTCAACTTGTTTGGGCGGCACCAGACCCTAATTCTGGTCGGTGATTACAAATATTGGCCCGCGACCCCAGCGTGAGATGCTAATTCCTATTTACCCTGATATCACAATCAACAGATCTTTGTCGGTCAATACCCCATATATGTTTGCTGCTTACACATATAATGCCCCATGTATATCAACGTTGGATGTTGGTCAATCTCCCCTTTTTTTTGTTGACTTTTGCCTGAACTTAAATCAATCCCCCCTCCAAAATCCTCCAAATACATACCGCTGCAGAACCTATATTTAGCACGGGATTTGTTTATATGCTGTACTGGTGGGTTATCCCCCAAAATGGGTGGGTTAATCATTTCTCGTTATGATCAGAAAGAAGGTCTTATTTCTGGCACTCCCTTTGCGATTGGTGGCTCAAGCCCTAATCGATCTTCGTTGATCATCATAGGTTTGCACAAAATGGGGCCCCAAGAATCTCAAAGATCTCAATGGTTTATAACATGCTTCTCGCCTCAGTATTTTCCCACAACACATCATCTCCGTTTTTTGGTTTATTCACCCTGGTTTATTATTTTTCAATGATGTCATTGGCGATTACATTAACCCTCAAACAGATCTCAAAAAGATATAAAAGTGATTTATCACTCGCGATTCGGGGGGGTTTTACTTCTCTATCTTTTTGGGACCCTTTTTCATGGTACCCAATTCAGCGACCAAAATCGCTTTCCAGGACACTGGATGTGTCGTTTGGAGCCTCATCCAGGCTGATGAACAAGAAGTGGAGTGGTGTCTTTGGCGGAAACCGGCCGATTTTCCCAATCCGATGGAATCCGTGTGGATTTTTGAAGCAGAACTGGGTGAAGATATGGTCATAGTCATAGTAATTCTGCAGCTTTCACGGCTTTTCTGGCTATATATAATGTGTGTATATATATATATCTATATATACACATGTACATTTGTGAAATGCCTTAAGCCAACTTCTAAGGATTCAAAAAACAATAACAAAAAGCGAAAACTAATGCGAAAAAAAAACACTGTCTGAAGAAAAGGAAAAACAAAAGCAAAAACAAACCAAACAACTATTTTGAAAAAGCAAAAAAAACAAAACCAACAGCAAAAAAAAGCAACCTGGATATACATTTATATGCGGTTGTTTTTTTCTTCTGTTTGTTTCGCTTTTTTTTCCGTTTCTTTTTCCGTTTTTTTCTTTCGCAGGTGACCTGATGACGCGGACCTTCGAAAATGTAAAACACTCGAGGAAAAAAACAAACAAAAAAAAGCGAAAAAAACAGCCGCATATAAATGTATTTTGGGTTTGCTTTTTTTTTTTGCTTTTGGTTTTGCGTTTTTTTGCTTTTTGTTTCGCTTTTGAGCTGTTCTGATTGTTTTTTTTGTTTTGCCTTAAAAAATTGGTTTGTATTACGTTGTGTTTTTTGTTAATATATAGTTCATTTTATGTTTTCATCATTTTATAGAAGTTGCCTGTAAGCCGCATCACAAATGTACATATAGATATACAATCATATACATACATGTTGTGGGGATATTCATATACTAACCAGCATGTGTTTGGGTTTGTCGCCAGCCATGGTGGATTTACACCCATAGGTGTGGTAGCAGCTAGCCAAAAACAGCGAGTTTTTTTTCCGCAAAACTGGGGCGGATGGCAACTGACAAGCGGGGAACTTTTAGCAGTGAAACAAGAGGGAGTTGGGCAACAGGACAGGCGCATGTTCCGCAACAAACATGTGGATTTTGGCCAGCAGAAAAGGGGGGAGAACCAATACATTTACTGTAAGCCAGCAATACCACCAAACAGAGACAATCGAACAGATCTTTCCCAGAATGGGAATGGTGGCTGTCTTTGGCACCAACAGAAAAACGCTTTCCAAAATCAGTGACAGAAATCATTCATCAGTTCAGGTTTGTCCTGCCAAGGACCCAAGGATCCACTGATCCAGCATCCAGAATTGTAATGACCTGACCACGATGTCACTGGAAGGATGGTTTGTAGTCGTAGGCATCGTCCCCAAATAGCCAGACATTTCTGGTTGGTGGATTTTGATGTCACAAAATTCAGCCAGACCGGCCAGATATTCAAGACAAACATCCCTAGTTGAACAAGGTGGGACCCCAAACGATAGCCAAGTTGGTGAGGATAACTCCAATGTGGTAGACCCAATAATAGATTAGTAGAGTCAATAGAGGTTTATTGCTGGGAATACCTTTATAATGGCCTCCAAATGGTTGATGAATGGGTTGGTTAATAACATGGGCTTTACCACATTAACCCAGCTTTGCAACCCAACAGCAGTGACGGTTTCAAATGCAAAGCTTAACATGGAAAACACACATCAGAGAATAGATAGAACTATATTCAGTTGACATGAATTCAAATCAAATCAACTGTCCAACAACTCGAAGTTGAAATCCGAGTGAATTTCTCTTTCTCTAACCTCATTAGCTGTTTGGGTATTTTTTTTTGGTTGATGGTTTAACCACATTTAACCACTGTAACCCCCACGAGGTGGTGCACCTGGGCCTGGGGCCTATACCCCCTTCATGCCCAACCAGTCGGGTCGCACGTGCGGGGCCCTTTGTTGGAGTCCCGGGAGGGGACCCAAAAGGGGGACCGTTGGGGGCCCATTAGGGGCCGAAAGGACCTGGGGGATGGAGAAAATCATGGGAAAACTGGGAAAAAACGATGGAAAAAAAACATGGAAAACGGATGAAACAGCGATGGTTTGGGAAAAAAGAAACATGATGAAATTGGAGGATTGTAGGTTCATCAGAGCCCCAATCTTGTAGGATGAAGAAACTGGGAATGACACATGAGCACGGCTGGGTCCAACAGGGTCAGACCAATGATACCCCCATTTGAGGGATGAACAGTGAACGTCCATCTTCATGTTCTACCCTGGAATCCGTATTTTTTCTTTAAATGAAATACCAGCATGTGGCTTTGTCTGAAACAGAAGTAGCCCAAAAAATTCCAGGCTCATCATCACATTTTCCAGATTAACTGTCAATTTGATGAGGCCCACCCCCCCAGTTTTGGGCACACACCCCGAAAACACTTTGGAGACTGGCAACTCCCCAGTTGCCCCGCTTCATACTTGGAGTATCTCAGTCAGTGTTCAAGAAGCTCTTCATATAACTTACACACACAGCAATAATATTAATATTAATAATAATAATGATGATAATGATAATAAAAATACATGTGTAATCATATGGGATCATATGTATAGTGACGATATTCCATACACGTGGGGAACGTACTCAGTTTACCATCCCAGGTGTAGCTTTGGCACTGGGCCACGCTTACCCAAGGCGAAGGCGGAAGTTTGCTGGGTCAACCCTTGGATGGGGAGTTTAGTAACTTCATATGGGGTTTCCATAAATGGGGTATCCAAAATGGGTGGTTGGTTTCATGGAAAAAATATGAGAAAATCCCATCTACAAATGGATGATTTGGGGGTACCCCTATTTCAGGACACCAGCATATGTGGGGACATAGATTCGCAAGGGGGAAGTTCATCCATCTTGACATCCATTGATCGGACTGGTGATGCATGTTGACCTGCGCTAGGAGTGTTGGCATGTGCAAAAGATTGGACACTCACCAGCTGTCACAAGCCCTGCATGGTTTTTTCCAAGTCTGCGACGTAGCTCAGGAATCAGACGTGTCTGCTCCCAATATCGGTCTCGAATCTCATACTATGCATCAAAGAAGCTGCTAGAAATGGAATGGCTGAACGCTTGGAAGATGATGCCCTATGGAGATTTCTAGATATTCACCTGCAAACAGAGGGTAGGGTCCCAAGTTTGGGGTTTCACCGTCGGGTTGATGACATCCCGATGTTGGTCGACGTCAGGAAACCGATGGGCCTCCGCCCGGGGCCCGTCCTCTGGAGATGTTGGTCATTTATCGGTATAACCATGATGATAACCTCCATAAGTTGGGATATATCCATATATATATATATATCCATATATATATATGGTGTGTGTATGTATATATCCCGTATCACATCCTGCAACTATGTGGTTCCATACTATTCTAGATGTACTTTTCACTGGAACCAATTGGTTTGGGGTACCCAGAACCCATAGCCTCACGACAATTTGTTCAAGGCCTGGGAACTACCCCTTGCGGAGCAGCCTGAACACAAAGGCAGGACTGTGGGGTTGGACTTGTCTTGGAAAGAACCAGGTTATAAACACATATACCCCATGTTGAGGACGTCAATGTATGAATACCTCTATACATATATATATATATGCATATGTATGTATGTATACACGTATAAAGGAATAAGAAATACCTCCCCCCAGAAAAATCGTGCCGGGCATTCACAATCATTTCAACCCAGTTCCTTACTGTAGCAATGGGATTTCTCGACGAGGCAGTTTACTTCGCAGGGAAACCAGAAGGCTGGGAGAGAGGGGAGGTGCTGAGTATGTCAAAGGTGCAAAGAACTCCTTTCTTTGACATACTCTTCACATGGAGTTTGGCTAGAACACATACAAAGGCATACAAAGGGCACATCTACGGGGTACCAATGGACCCTCAGAATTGCTCATTTTTAGCACCTATTTGACCTATACAAAAACCGAAGTGCAAACCTGACGCAGATGGACGACACCATGGTGCTACTTGGGGATCAACATGGCAGTGTGTCAAAACCAATAGTACCCCTGTAGTTCACATCATAATAGCTGGGATTTATGGATGTTCATCCCACTAAAAATGGTATTTTTATAGGTATTGATCCATACCCACATCCAGCCATTTCGAGAGGCTACCCTCCGACAAATCTTCCCAGGAAAGGAGGGCACTGGCAAGAGTCCCGACCCGGGCGCCTACAAGCTGAACATGACCCAGGCCCCGGGTTTCGTAATTAGTGAAGGTTGGTCCCAAAAATGGGGAAAACGCCGGGAAAATCAAGGATTTTATGGGATGTTTCTCGAATTCCTCATTCCACGAGTTTTCAATCATACCCATGGCATATCTTTGATGATTATTTGTTTGACACACTTGTTGATGGTTGAATCCCCACTCACTTATTGCTGAACTCCAGGTCTACAAGACCCAGCCTGTGCCGTTCTTTGGTTCAGAATCCAGGTGCCGCGGTGCAACGACTGTTGTGAGTTCAAACTCCATGGATCTTGTTATGGAGAAAATTGAAATGGGATATATTGACCATTTCCCATGTCACCTATGTTTCAGATTCAAGAGGAACATATAGGAGTTGAATGGATTTGATGTGGTCGCATATGGTTGAGCCAGAGAACATGGGTCTTGATAAACCTAATAAGAAATGGGGAGGCTTGAGCCAACTTGAACATACAGGAAGAAGGGTTGAACCAGCACAAAAGGGGTGACACCGACCAACAAACCTAAATTTGAACCAGCAAAAGAGTCTTCAAAGTTGGGTTTCAAGGGGCAAATAGAGGAGAATTGAAGCATGAAGCTCGGCAATGTGTGAGTTGTTTGAGGATTGATATTCTCATTCTGGTAGACGAGACCTACCCAGCTAGCCAGATTAGATTCCCAGAGAGTATCTATGATTGGCGATGTTTTTTCTGAACAAACCAGAAAATAGAATTCCACATGGCCAGCTTGCATTCACGGAGGATAGTGTCTTCATCTTCTATGTAATATGTTAATATGTTTTGGTCTTGTATGAAATAGAGTGCCTCCAAGTAAAATGATATATCTTAATTATCACGATTCGACATATCCAAATATGCTTTTTGGTAAATCCAGCATTTTTGGACAAACCCAATATACATTTTTTGTTGGTGACAAATACCAGGAGTTTGAAACACGGTTGGTATCCCGATACCCTCCGGTAATTTAACATAGCTATTGAAAATGGCCAGTTATAGTGGATTTTCCCATTAAACATGGTGATTTTCCATGGCTATGTTAGTTTACCAGAGGGTATATCATGGTTTGTCTAACAAACCCCAAGCAGCGCAGTTTGTACAGCGCGCGAAGGGATACGACTCGAAATCTGGGCGCCCAGGGAAAAGGCGCTAATGAAGCCATCCAATGGTGCGCCAGGGTTGGGTCCCCAGGAGGCTGCCAGGAGGGCTGATCATTTTGAGCCCAACATATTACTGGTGCGTTTTACGTAGGGAATGGATGGGAATGGATGGGACTAGGGGTTGCTGGGATGATTATTGATTATTGTGGATCATTCCTGAAAATTCCCTGCGTTTAGCACCAGTAAGCTATTCTTTCACGGTCTCCAAGGATAGTCGGACATGTGCCCTGAGTGGCAATCGATTTTTCAAAGGATGGAGTATCTCACAGATCATACCAATAATTTTTCCGAAACTGGGGAGGGGTGCACATTGCCCCCCACAACTCCGAGAATTGGGTTTCAAGGAAGATTTCAGGTTTTTTCCTCGACATTTTGGGGTCGAAAATCCCATGGGTTTGGTGCAGATTTGCTCAAAAAAACACCATCAAAACCAAGGCCAGGGCACTACCCGCTGATGAAGGAACTTGGTGGCAATGTCACCACCCGAATCAGTGCGGGGACCCGACTGCTGGCAGTTTGCGGATTCTCAATGTTGATATTGGCAGAAAAATGCTAGAGTTAGCGTTCAGATTCGGATCCCATGCCCAGGGTCGGTATACTTTTTGAAGCGTCACTTTGATTTTGCTTGAAACCAACTACTTTTTTTCAAGTTCGCCTGTTGGCTTCAACCTTGGAAATGATCTGCCTTGATAGGATCTGATAGGTATGGCAGTTATCTTGTGGCTTGTGCAGATTTTATCACTATAACTACGACGATCGATCTATAATACAGAACTACGTCCCGAACTGTGACTGAACAAGCTGACTGACTGATTGATCAATCCCATTAGCAGGTTAACAAACTAACTACTGGTTGGTGGTTTGGAACATTTTTTATTTTCCCCAATAGTTGGGATGATGATCCAATCTGACGAACTCATATTTTTCAGGGGGGTTGAAACCATCCATTAGAGGGAATAACCATCCATTAACCATCCAATATTAGAGGGAATAATCATCCATTAGAGGGATATTTGGGGATATGGGGGTTGAAACCACCAACTAGCTAGGTATCTAATTCACAGTTTTCACTGGTGATTTCTCGCACGGATCATTGAAGCCTCCAAGCTTTTAACTGAGGTCCCTCATTCTCCTTTCAGGGTCGGCGGAAGCCGCCGAGGTCGTTGGCCTAAGTTGTGACACATATTCCACAGGAAGATTATGATTTGAAACGACATTTTCCATACATTTTCTCCATGTTCCCCCAAATGCATCTGGGAAGAAAAACACGTTTTTGGACAAACCAACCCCAAGGTTTCTGTGATTTTCCGCCCTAGGATGATCAGAATTGCATTAAACAAAAACACAAAATCGGGTGGCGTAATCTGAGAGTTCGACCAGTGCAGCCAAGGGGGCCAAGCCCCAGGTTATATGTATAAATGACTTTAGACATAACCCGGGCTCTCTAACAAAGCTAGATATTGTTAGTACTGTCTTGCTGAGCAATAGGGCGCTAACCCCCATTGAACAACGAACAAGACCAAGAGGTATATATAAATGATAGTAGATAGATGTAGATAGAATGCCAAACAGGCCCCTCAATTTTCCCAAAAGAACATGATTGCTAGGTATGGGCTAGACGTGGGTATTCCGAACAAGAAGAATGCATGGAAGAAAAAATAAACATTGGATGGGGATTCAACTATATACTGTAATTGGGAATGGGACCAAAAGAATGCCAAATTTACATGATGCAAACTTGATGTGTATGCAATCAACATATCTAAAGTATTCTGAAATTGGATGGTGAGAATGGTGAGGCAAAGGTTCAGAGAATTTCGGAAGATCTGTTTGTCGGGTTGCGAACTTTAAACGAAAAGCCTGTCAATCATCTCAGAGTCACTTAAAAAAGCAGAAGCGAGATGTACCCCCAAATCATCCAAGTCATTAAACCACTTTAATATTGAAACCTAGGGTTTTGGCGATCCATTTTAAGAAACACTTGTTGCGTGGTCCAACCATCCGAGGTCGGACAAGGATACGGCTCCTGGGTTTGGGCCTTGGATGCCTTGGATGCCTTGGACGAGGGGCGGATGGGAGCTCGTTCACAAAAAACTTGTGTCGTGCCAAGCAGAAATCCATGGGGGGATTTCATGTCATTTACCATGTCCTGGTTTGATGTATCATGTATCTTCCTTCGCTTGGTGCAATTGGTGCAATGACATCTTCAACGAATTGCCCAAGTACCATGAAGTACCATGACTGGTTGGTGGTTTGGAACCATGGAATTTTATGACTTTCCATATCTTGGGAATGTCATCATCCCAACTGATTTTCATATTTTTCAGAGGGGTAGGTCAACCACCAACCAGATATGTTCCCACTCGGACATCACCTGGTGAATCTTCGGGAGTCATCCCAAAATGGGGTGACTTGACAGGTGACCCATTGCTGAGGCCTTCATTTACGGTGGTCACCTGCTTCTGAGACGGAGGTCGATCAGGTCGATCTTTTTTTTTTGGGCAAACCTTGGAGATTTCCGCTCGAAAGATGTCAATGTCAAGTATACAGATAGACTCGGATAGACCGTCACAAGAGATCACAGCAAGATGTTACAAGATGTTACAAAATCCACATGAACTTTTGAAGTTCTAAGATAGATAGTCGGCAAATGTCGGCAATATCAAGCACCAAGATCGAAGCTTAAATATTCCATTTGGAACACATATAGAGATTGGGTCGGGGTCCAAGGTTTCTTCTGATGCCTCGACAGAGTCGAGGTGTCCTCGTTTCGCCAATGGGGTTCCGTTGCCTTCCGGTTCCAGCGATCCTGGAGAGAAACGGCGGAGTCAACCATGGAGACGGGCAAGGTTTCTGGGAAAATTTTCGATAATGTTTGGTTTGGCGAATAACATGATTAGTAGCTTGATTTGTTGATTTTTGGCTGATTCTCAACAGAATAACATTCACAACAATTGCTGGGTGTTTGAGATTCGTCATTTTCGGAGCTGCGTCGCTGGTTTGGTGCTTTTCATGGGCAAATTCACCCCATCGGATGGTTCAGTCCTCAAGATGTTTGCTGGATCCGTGGGAACATGCTGCAGACACTTCTTAAAGAAGCGTCTGCAAGTTTCGGAGCGTTTCACCGCATCGGTTTTTGTACGATGCGGAAAACTCCCGGATCTGACAGATCCAGGAGGTCTATGCAAAATTGCCAGCTTGCTGTGAAGTGGTTTGCTGTGATAGCTCACCTATAAGACTCTATGGTGGTGGTGTATTTTTTCCAGACTTTTTGGGGATGGTGAACTCGGGGACGGAATGGGAGATGGGTGATTTTCCCATGGTGAATGGTCATATCAATATCTGCAACAATAGGGCTTTTATACTAACTATACCTATATCTCAAATCCTGGAAACAGTTGATGCTCAGAAATACTCTCAGCGGAGCCAAAGCCGTTGGATTTCAACTTATCATTTTGTGTCCGTGTCTTGTTCAGCTGACTTGCGTCCAGAAGCTTCCAACTTCAAGAAACCAGACAGAAGCCATATTCCAGCTTTTGTCAATCCCTTCAAAAAGGAAAGGGAGCACAATGATCTGGACATCTTTATTGCAAGCATGATTGATGCTTCGGTACTATGAATTGAGGTTTAGGCATTTCAGAAGATATATATATATATGTATATATATAATTATATGACATTTGATGATTCGTATCTGAACTTGGGTACCCCCAAGTCCCATGGTTCATCACCTTTTTCCCCCATTAATATTGCCACAATTTGGTTGTAAAACCACAATCTTCAGAGAAACCCAATTCATATACTGTTGATGATAGATTTCTGTTACATCCCCATATCGATATCATGAAACTCTCACTTCCATATGAATTATATGGCATCTCATGATCCATAGGATACAGTATCCCTCAACGTTCCTATATCATGGTTTGTTCGATACCACAATCAACTGCAACAAACACATCCCAAAAAATATTGGTCCACACTTCCCCAATTGTGAATTTTCCGCCAAAAAATCACCTCTCCAGTGGATCCAGCCATGGCAAGACTCAGCGAGGAACAGTATCGATCGTTGCCAGATTTTTACCTTCCAATGTTGGAAGGGTGTGGAATGCGTGACTGGTATAGCCGGGCCCGAGTTTCGGCCTTTCGGGCTTAGTAAACTAACATAACTATGGAAAATCACCATTTTTAATGGGAAAATCCACTACAAATGATCATTTTCAATAGCTATGTTAAATTACCAGAGGGTACATGGTGATGTCACCATGTTAATCTAGGATGAATGAAACGACCCCTTGAGGTCCAAGGGGTCGTTTCATGGGGTACAAAAGTGCTGATTTGTGGAGAGTGCCAGACCTCCAGCAAAGCTTGAAGGGGTTAGAACCCGTTGGGCTGACTTTGAATTATTGTAACATGTGTTTTAATACAGCGGCTCGGCATATTTCTGTCATATATTGTCATATAATTACCTATCCAAACAACATATCCAAAACAACAGCTTCCGGAAAGATGGCGTTTGACACTGGTTCCAGCCGCTGGATGGTCCCTTTTTTACAGCGTGATTTTTCATGATGGCGATGAATCGAGCTGGGACACCATGACGTCAGCCACCGTGATCCAATGACAACCGGTGAAGCGAAAAAAGTCTGAAAATCATATTCAAAAGGATATAAAATTGGTCCAATTTTCACCTATTTTTTGTAGAAAAAACACATGGTCGTCAAATTCTCAACGCAACGTGATTTACGCTCCCAGGTTTGGTACTCAGATCTTGCCTGAGCTGTTTTTGACCAGTTCCTACGAGGCACCAAAAAGCTTCCACGGATCTTATCTTCATATGGCAAGCATACGAAAAAGGAAACATCTCCAGGAAAGAAAATGTGTTTTTCTATGTTTTTCTGGCATATTTTCGAGACAAAACCAAAAAAAGACTGGGACGGGCCAGGGGCAGGGCCACAGCTTCGAAGGCCAAAGATGCCGCGTGGCTGAAGAAACACCGCATTACGCCCCTTGGCTGGGTCTAACGTGTTGACCCCCTAATGCCCAAGAATCCAACGCAATGAGATGCAGTTAGGCTGTCCATTTTTTGTTGCCGCAGAAATATTCCGAGTTTCATCTCAACCACTCACCTGGCAGAGGCACTTGGTCAGTGTGGCCGAGGAGCTTGGGAAAAAATGCAGCGGCACAGCGAGCTTTCACTTCTGAAGAGACCCCCTCAATATCCTCAACCAAACATCTTGTGAAGAAGCGTTTTCTCCAAAGAGTTTCTACTCGCTTCTTACATTTACTGCCAGTATCTATGAATGGGTCTGCTGTTTTGTATTTGAAAAGCACAAGCCGGTTCTCGGGCCACGGCCAGGAGTGTCCTCCCAGTAGTGCTCTGGCGTTGAAAAGTTTGCACATCCCGTTGAGAGATTCGCCCCGCACTGATGTCACTTGGCAAAAATGTTGTACCTTGGAGAGCAAAGCGTGGGGGCTTGGGGGTGGCTTCACTATCTTCCACGAGAAACTATTCCTACCGTTTGTCTTGATCCGAAAGGAGATTTCAGTGCTCAACATGTAGGACCCATGGACCTACCCACACGATCTGGGCCATTTTGCGAATAAGTCATCCTAGTTCAACGTGACCACGGCCATGCTTCATTTCATCAATCTGCCATTTATCCATTCGTTGAAGCAGGCTTTGCTGATTACACTTCCATACATTTTCATCCTGGTTGAGTGTAAATTTCACCAAAAAATACTGGGGAAATAAAGCGTTTGGTCATACCACGACATAGAAACGCATACCACGACAAGGGTTCAAAAACCACGACAAGATACTATGATGCATCACGAATAATATCGTATATATTAGTATATTAGTATTACATATACATCATTATACATCTGAATCTACTGCATATTCATACATACATATATTACATTACATTATCAAAGGAAGTTTAGAAGTCAAACTTCCGACAATATGGACAGATGAAAAGCAGAGCTGGGCAGAGCCAGAGAGAAGAGAAGAGTAGAAGAGAGAAGATCAGAGAAGAGAAAGAGTCAGAAGAAAGCAGATGCAGATGCGCGAAAAGGTAGGAAAGTCGCGAAACACTATGTTTTTCCATGTTTTTCCAATGATTTGAGGCTCCGGAGGGTCGAAAAGTAGGCTCGCTAAAGCGGCGGGTGCGGAGCCATCTGGCCAGACGAGAGATGAAAAAGTGCACGCCGTTGTGGCGCGAAGCACATTTCCAAGTCAAAATGTACAAAACATCTCAGCCTCGGACCACTTTTGGAAGTTGCGATGTCGAAAAAGTGCACGCCGTTGTGGCGCGAAGCACATTTCCAAGTCAAAATGTACAAAGCACACCACGTTCGGACCACTTTTGGAAGTTGAGATGTCGAAAAAGTGCACGCCGTTGTGGCACGAAGCACATTTCCAAGTCAAAATGTGTAAAACACACCAGCTTCGGACCACTTTTGGAAGTTGAGATGTCGAAAAAGTGTACGCCGTTGTGGCGCGAAGCACATTTCCAAGTCAAAATGTTAAAAGCACCAGGGGTTCGGACCACTTTTGGAAGTTGAGATGTCGAAAAAGCTTGACACCAACAAAGATGGGGTCATCAGGGTCACCCGAGAGGAGAATCTGTGCAACCGTTGACGAGCGCCGAAGAACCCGGTATGTTGGTAAATAGGCTAGTATTGGCCAGCATCTGCCCATGGTCATTCCATGAAAACCCGAACACTTTGACTCAGGTTGCGTCGCACTTTGCGGAAGTCTTCGACTTCATTGATGCGGGCCGGAATTCGGCATGTTGCGCAGTGCTGGTGCATTGCTTCGAAGGGAAGAACAGGACGTGGGTTGAACGCGGTGACATTATTTTTCCATTAAAAATTGGTATTTCACAACGAAAAATTGTGAGCACTGATGGTTTAACATGGTGTAACTAAGCATCAACAATGGGGATTTAAGTGCGTTTTTGGGTATTCATCGAGGATTTGAACTAAACCAATACTGATGGGCACATGAATTGGAAACTTTTGGATATCATTATGTCAAAGAAACCAACCATTTTAAAATTACCCTCTGGATCCCTGCATTCATTCAACATGGCAACAAACAATCCCAACTTTTGATAGGAAGATGATTGGATGATCAAAATGAATTGGTTATTTTCCACGGCCAGGTCAACGTACAGAAAGATAACTGAGGATGCAACCAGAATATAGACGGATTACATTACTAGATCATTACTAGTAAATATGAATATGTGAGCCAAAATATACCCGCGTTTGCCAACGAAGCGGGATTAAACGCCTACATGCCAATTTCAATGGGGAAAATGACGAGCAACCATTGGATTTTAGGGTCGCCTACTTCAGACAAACCCACACATATAGGCGGCATGTATCAAAAACATTGAGCCAAAGGGAATATTTTTTGATGTTGCACAACATCCAGCTCTGGGGTACAGGTATATCTCAAGTTAGACTTCAACCATTATCTGCTTGCTTGGTTAGGGGCCTGTATCATTCACTGGTCGAGATTCGTTTTTTTTTTCTCCAACCAGGAACCATTGGGGAATTTTGGGGATGTCTCAGGAGTGCCGGATTTGTCATCGGCTATCTCATGCAGAAGGTACGTCGCGTGTGGTATGGGAGATAGAGAGTCCGCATACCCATTGACCCAATGACATACAATTTGGTAGGCATTCAAAACATGTCAAAACCATTATCATCCCAAACCATTTCTTCATTCGTACAATTTGGTAGGCATTTGGTATTTCCAAAAACTCCACTGCAAAGATCAGCAGGATCATCTTGGTGTTTTTTGGGCCCAGGAGAAGTGCAATCTCCACCAGGCCTTGTCTCGAGTGAAGTCTGTGCGCAGTTTTGTGGAGATGACTCCTGGCGCGGCGAGATGCCACCGAAATCTGGGGAAAACAATCCACTGCGGAAACCCAATCTGTACCTTACTAGATCTTACTAGTCGCTATTAGAAACTCATGAAACTAATGTCCATGATGGTTTCCTGCAGTGTTCTTCTCTTCAATGAATGCGGCGAAGTTCATGGCATGCCCTTCGGACCAAATTGGGTCGCCTCCGCGTGGCATCCTCGCCAAGGAATATTGGCTTCCACAAGCAGTTGCTGGACTTGGAGCACAGCTTGTCATTTTCCGGCCCTTCAGTCGCTCAGTTTGCATTATAGAATATTATAGACTGTGATTAAAAGATTACAGGAGTGGTAGATAATGTCTTTTTTCTCCAATAGCGATAGCTCGGGGTTGTCAACTCTAAGTCACACCATGCGCCAAGTACTTTTCAACGGTTCCATTCGGTTGTCATGCTGACGATCATGATTGCTGCTGCTGCTGCTGATGATGATGATGATGGTGATGATGGTGATGATGATGGTGGTGATGATGATGTTGATGATGATGAGAGTGGTTATTTTGATGGCGATGGAGTTGGTGGTATTGGTTGATGATGATGAAGATGATGATGATGATGACGACGACGACGACGACAATGACGACGACGATTACATTGCGTTTGCAAGTTTGGTTGAAGGTGGCGTCGGGGCGGATATTTACGTATGTTTGGAATTAAAGTGCTTACTATGATGCTTCTACCGAAACAATTTAAATTGCAATCATTCCCTAATGCCATGCAGCAACCAGGGCCGCGGGCTGCTCACATCACTAGAGGAGTTGACATACTTGCTGCATGCTGCGCTGAGACTCGCACGCAAATCGATCAAAAAAAGTATTACTGTAGCAAAAAGCAAACAGGAAGGAAGGAAATAGTGTTTGACAGGAGGAACGGAAAGAAGGAGGGAGGGAGGGAAGGAAGGAAGGACGACAGGAAGACTGCGTGCACCTTCCAATTTACACATGTTACTTTCAAACAGCTGCAAGTCCCGCAATTTACAAGTGTTGGTTTCAAAAATGTGGCGGCCACCCTGCATTTTGGAGATTTTAGCCGCAACACGCTGCAAACACCATGTCATTATGTGCAGTGCGCAGACGATAATTCCACATGCTACAAATATCGCATTCCAGTTGCAGCCTTGAGCTTCAGAAAGCTGCAAAATAGCATCCAACTTGCAGATGTCTGTTTCAATATGCTGCAAATGCCATGCGGCTTGCAAGTGATAAAGAGTTACAGCATATTGCAAGCACCATGCGTTGTGCTAAGTTTTGCTCCAGTATGCTGCACATACTGTGCAAGTGATGGATGGTTTTGGTTTCGACATGCTGCAAGCATTCTACAGCGTGCAGAATGTTTGCTTCCGAACGCTGTAAAATCACAATGCAGTTTGCAGATATGATTCCAAATCTTGCAAGCATCATGAAAATATTGCGCGGTGGCAATGTCCACGCAATGAACTGATGTTGCATCATACCATGCAATGCGCAGGCGCTAGCTGCGAAACGCTGCAAGCACCGAGCAATCTTGCGCAAATATTTTGCGGCTTAGAGACCAACCTGTTGCACACAGATGCTTTTCCACAGAGGGAGGGATGCTTATACAAAGGCCTGCTTTTACACAGAGATGCTTTTCACAAAGACACGCTTTTACACAGACGTTTGCACATACAGATGCTTTTACCGTGAGATCCTTTTACACACAAATATCTTTACACACAGGCGCCTTTACACAGGTATGTTTTTACACAGAGGAACTTTTACACACAGACACTCGGGTGCTTCTACACACAGATGCCTTTACACAGCGATGCTTTTACACAGGAATGCTTTTACACAGAAGCACTTTTACACAGGGATTCTTTTGACAGAGTATCCTTTACACACAGAAGCTTTCACACACACGCACACAAGAACTCTTACGCAGAGAGTTAATTTTGCGCAGAAATACATTTATGCAGAGGCGTTTTTTTCAACACAGATAGCCCGCAGATACTTTACAAAGAGGTGCTTTAGCACAAGTACTTTTAACGCAGAGATGTCTTTACACAGAGGTGCTTTTAGACTAGGACGCCTCTAGGCAGAGGAACTTTTACATGGTGAGGCTGGACACACAATTTAGGGGAGGGTTCAAGCCAGGCTTCAATCCAGTCTCACTTGTACGTTTACACACAAATCACGCTTTTGCAGAGAGATGCTTTTACACACGCTTTTACACAGAGATAGTTTTACACAGAGGGATGATTTTACAAAGGGATGCTTCTACACGCAGGTGCTCTTACATGCAGATGCTTTCAACGCAGAGATGCTTTTGCACACCGGTGCTTCAGGACACAAATACCTTTACACGAGTGATCTGCTTGGTGGGCTGAAATTTGTTTAATGATGTTTTATGTTCCCAATTAGCATGGGGTGTGGGATTCCTCTAGGACCCATTCACCTTCATATTGTTGAGAAGCATTGAAACGATCAACCAGTGATGATGATGAAGATGATGATGATGATGATGATGGTGACGATGATGATGATGGTGGCGATGATGATGAGGATGATGGTGTTGTGATGATGGTGATGTGATGGTGGTGATGGGAATGACAAAGTATGCCGGCAGCAACTTTTTGGGAAAAACTCTTTGCGGGTCCTTTCGGGAATTGGTGGTGTGTGTCCTGCTGGTGTCTCGGTGGGCTCTTAATTATGTTTTGGTGCTTGTTGGTGTCTTGTGGCACTTTGGTGGTGTGTCCGTAGTGCCTTGACGGTGTTCGGTGATGTTTTGGGGCGTTTTGCTCATGGTTTGGTGGTGTTTGGGGGTGTGGTGTCTCGGCACTGTTCCGGTGGTGTCTTGGAGGTATTGAAGGAATGGTATTTTCTTGACTAAGCTGGCTCACTCTCAATACCAAATTTGCGTCAAAGGAAACGCGAAACTTTGCTATTGGGGTTGTATGCTGGGTTAAATTTGGTTGCTATACATCCATGTCTTGCAGTGGTTGATCGGAGATGAGGCAACAAGGACTAAGGTTTGGTTGCTGATTGATCCTGCATTTTTGAGCCATGCTTGAATGACAACCATGCTAGACCCCGATTGATTCAGTAGGGTGAACTTCAACAGTAGCAGCAAACGAGGATTCTTCTCTATTCTTTTCTGGGAAATTCTATCACGGGTTGACCTTTTCCCTCCGTCAAGGTTTGTCTGAAATACGGCACCCCCTTCAAATTCGGTGGTTTATCGTCATCTTGCCTAGCAAAGTTATATTTTTGGGGAATACCATGTTTCCACACGCGCACACACCCACATGAATGTCCAACCCGGATTCACACACACACACACTGTCTGACTAGCCAGGGGGTCACGCCAAAAATGGGATGCTATTTGCTATCAAATGGACTCCCAATGAAAGCAAACAGGACTAACAGCACCCCGTTGGTTGTTTTCATCCCGGAGGGAAACCTTTCGATTTGGGGGTAAAACTCTTAAAACAACATTTTTCCCATTCGCCGATTCGCCAATCCATTACACAACCTATTGTTATGTTTGAATCCCGCTACTACATGCCCCCCAAACAAAGCCTGATAATTGGATCGGTTCATGTCGGGTGTCCCAAAAATGGAGGAACTCTATATTGGATCAGGGGAAGGGATGAACACCTAGAAGGGCTGGATGGATCCCTGCCCCCCAGGTCTATGTTGGCTTATAAACCCAATCAACAAGTTCGATATATTCCCTAAAACCATGAGCAAACTTCCATTTGTGCTATGTAACCTGCTACGAAATAGCCATCTTTGCTAGGTAAATCCTGACAAAATCGCGATTTTTTGGTGGAGAGTCCCAGCTGGGGGCCTTGAGAAAAAGGTGCCGCTCAACGCCGAAGCGTGCCATGATCTCCTGGAGATGGATGTGACACCGGGGCTATGAAGTTGGGGCCAGGTGTTGTCTTTAAACGTGGGATAAAGACGGGAAAACATTGCAGATTTTTATGTGTAATAACAGATGAGTTTCAAACATGGGATATAAACCAATGATAGCTAATAAACCAGCAATATCAATAGAGTCTACCAGCTCTGTTTGTGTTTTTGGCCAGGGGCCCACAAATGCAGGTCATTCTTCAGGATGAAAACCAGTTTTCGAATGATGATTGTGAGTCAAAGCTCTTTTCTGATTCCTTTTCAAGCAACTTTTGGGATAGTCCAACTGGAGTCAGCAGTTGCCAAGTCGGCTTTGTTGATTTCACACTTTTGAACATTTTGGAATGTAGGAAGGAGCCATGTACGTATTACCAGACAGTCACACGCTTCTGTGTAGGGTTACCACATTCGCAGCGTTTTTTGGAAGGGCTATGTCAACGGAAATACATCAAAACACATACGGATAATGATCTTGGATGGTTTAGGTATGGATTTTCTGGAGGGTTCATACCGACGATTTTCCACAACTTCCTTTGTTTATCGATTTGGCACTGCGACTTCGAGGTGCATATGAACTAATTACAATCGAATTCTGCAAGGGACAATTATTGGATATATAACCTTTATTATATTTTTCTGGGTATAGAACATACTATATTTCGACCATATCCTGAGGATCACTCCAGATGAAATAAACAAATATTGCGACGACGATAAAATATCGATCAAATAAAATAAATAAATAAATATATATATATATATATATCAAGAATCTTACCATAAATAAAATGGCATTTTGCAATTAATAAATATTTTTCAGAAAATATTAGAACTATCTTATTTATTTCTGATTTCTGATATAACATCCTATTCAAAACAATAAAACTCTAAAATACATATATAGTTTGAATCGAATTAGATCAAAATAAATATATTACCAATAAACATTTAAATAAATCATAGAAAACTATTAAAAAACTGAAAATAAAATATCATGAAATATTTGAACTATTTAACGACAATTTAAATTAATTGTCTTTAATCTAACATTATTTTTCTAACCATATCTGATTGATTTTAACAATAAATACTCCATATAAATTGAATATTTTTTTAGAGAAAATATATGCTTAATATTTATTCAATATTATTGTTGTCATTATTCTTCTATTACTTATTATTGATTATTTATGTTTTATTTTTAAAATCTCTTTTGTTTTCTTTAATTTATTTTTATTTATTTGTTTTTTTGAATATAATATATATATATATATATTATATTATATTATAATATATTATATTATAATATATTATATTATATTATATTATATATTATATTATGTTATATTATATTATATTATATTATATTGTATTATATTATATTTTATCATAATATATATAATATAATATAATATTATATTTTTTTCAAGATAAATATTTACAAGTATTAACAAAGAAAGAAAAATAAAATATTACTTATTGTTTATCATTAATTTGTTTTTTGCTTAGAAATAGTGATTTTATTATGTATTATTTTTGTTTTTGTGAATTATCGACGGAAGTTTAGAAGTCAAACTTCCGACAATATGGACAGATGAAAAGCAGAGATGGGAAGAGTCAGATTAAAGAGAAGAGTAGAAGAGAGAAGAGCAGAAGAGAAAAGATCAGAGAAGAGAAAGAGTCAGAAGAAAGAAGATGCAGGTGCGCGAAAAGGTAGGAAAGTCGCGAAACACTGCGTTTTCCAATGATTTGTGGCTCCAGAGGGTCGAAAAGTAGGCTCGCTAAAGCGGCCAGATGAGAGATGAAAAATTGCACGCCGTTGTGGCGCGAAGCACATTTCCAAGTCAAAATGCACAAAACACCACATGTTCGGAGCACTTTTGGAAGTTTGCGATGTTGAAAAAGTGCACGCCGTTGCGGCGCGAAGCACATTTGCAAGTGAAAAAGCTAAAAACACCTCACGTTCGGACCACTTTTGGAAGTTGCGATGTCTAAAAAGTGCATGCCGTTGTGGCGCGAAGCACATTTCGAAGTGAAAATGTACAAAGCACCACATGTTCGGAGCACTTTTGGAAGTTGCGATGTCGAAAAAGTGCACGCCGTTGTGGCGCGAAGCACATTTCGAAGTCAAAATGTTAAAAGCACAACATGTTCGCGCCACTTTTGGACGTTCAGGTGTCGTTTCGCGTGGCAGGCGCAAGGGATTATGCACCTTGTCAAAAGTGAGCAGAACGTGAGGGTTTTGTAGATTTTTGTAGCATTTCTAAAAACGATGGCGGGCGTGGGACATTTGAAGAGGATCTGCGAAGATATGCAAAGATGCATTCTCTGTGGCAGGCGCAGTACAAGAGACATGTTCATCAGAGCTGTTAGGAGGTCCGGGCGCTGATTTCCTGAGAGGGGTTGCATTTAGGGTTTGCTGAGATGATTTTGCGTGACAGGTGCAGCACTTCGTATGACCTGGCATCACTTTTTCGTGGCAGGCGCAGTAGTTTAGACAAATGGATTGGAAACATCGCAAAACGCATTGGTACGAGGCCGTCAGCGCTGCGCGCAACTTTCCATTTTTGAAGGACGTCTCGCAGAGTTGCTTCGTTTTTGATGTTGTCAACTTTGAAAAATGAAGAAGTCTCGCAGAATTGCTTCGTTTTTGACGTTGTCAAGTTCAAACATTGAGGAAGTCTCGCAGAATTGCTGCATTTTTGATGTTGTCAAGTTCAAAACCGGAGGACGTCTCGCAGAATAGCTTGGAAAAGGATGGCGACCTGGATAGGACAGCTGGAGACATCAGACAAGATTTTAGTGGATACACAGATGAATATGCACATGTATATCTGGATACCCATACATCAGGAGGAAGAAAGTCTTTTCCCGTTTGGCATCTTATGAATATCATCATCCGCAGCCGCGGATCAAGTATCCTCATTTCGCGTGGCCTGCGCGGTGGATCGTATTTTAAGTCGGAATAAATTAAAATTCTTTTAAAGCAAACCAGCTGATCCGCGATCCGCGATGTCATCCATATGCAACCTGTCAGGAGTCTAAGGGGAGTGGGTTGGAGTAGCTAGTCAAGAGGAAAAACTTTTGTCCTGGTTTTGCGCTATTTTACACCTTCAGCATTGCTATAGAAGAGAAGACCCAAAATTTCACGCGCGCGCGTCAGTCTTCAACGCGACAAGTGGACGTACTGTGTGAAGCTGAACATGCCTATAGGGACACAACTCTTTCGAGGTGAATTTTTTCATGCAAAAAACAAAATTGATCCCCCTTGATTGATGGGTAGGAACCCGTGCCCCACCATTCCATAAAAACCTGGTTTATGTAATGGTTGGGTACAGGTATATTTGTATAGAATGGATCCTTTTTTGGGTTTATATATTATGGAATACCACCATTGTACTACCTAGCAGGCCGGATATGCAAAGAAATGCTTCGCCAGTATGTTATGGAAGTGGCCAAAAAATGAACTCTTGAAACCAAGAAAATTTGACTTGTATATTATGGAATTGGTTGTTTTTTGAGGGGGTCATTTTAAGGTATCTTAAGATATTTTAAGATAAAATTATTGTTTATGTTCGGACACGTTAACATACCAGAACGATCCATTTTATAAACAACATAGGTGTTTGTGAAATTCCCCTTGTATGAAATGGAACGTCTTCCATATATGTTGACCCCACATTTCGGTGTATAAAATGGATAATCTTCTATTGTTTCTGTATTTTGTGTTTCAAATACTAGACTTTTCATGATTTATGGCTCGAGGACTTCGACCCGGCAGGGACGGTGCAACACGATGGGATTCACACCGGGACAAAACAACGGGGTAACACAACGGGTAACCAAACAGGGGGAAACAACGAGAAAATGAGAAATGTCACGTTTATACTTGGTTATATGGGTTATATGTTGTTTTATGGGTTATGTGGGTTATTCGTGGTTATTGTCCACAATCTTATATACATATATATATATGTTTTTGTATGTTTTATCCACAATCACTTTTCAAACATCCAGTGGTTCATTTTCAAGACATCGATCGCTGAAAGAAACTTCCATTTGATTAACAGATCTCCAAGTTTCCGTAAGTGTTCAAACTGGAACCTTCCAAAAAATAGCAAACAACATTTATATTATGGAAATGCCGATTTTGGGACTAATGATTCCAAAGAAAAATGCAGCTGTATGTAATGGAATGACCATCGTTTTGTATGAAATGGAGGGTGCAACATGGCACCAAAATTTAAGGGTTTTTTGCCCCGTTTTCCAAGATGGGCCGTGTATGAAATGATGTTGGTTTTTCCATTTCATACGGGGCATGGGTTCTTCCATTCCATACAGGTACAGTCAAGGGGGATCAAAATTGTTGAGTGGAAAATGCTCATCAGGAGGAAGAAAGTCTTTTCCCGTTTGGCATCTTATTAATATCATTATCCGCAGCCGCGGATCAAGTATCCTCATTTCGCGTGGCCTGCGCGGTGGATCGTATTTTAAGTCGGAATAAATTAAAATTCTTTTAAAGCAAACCAGCTGATCCGCGATCCGCGATGTCATCCATATGCAACCTGTCAGGAGTCTAAGGGGAGTGGGTTGGAGTAGCTAGTCAAGAGGAAAAACTTTTGTCCTGGTTTTGCGTTATTTTACACCTTCAGCATTGCTATAGAAGAGAAGACCCAAAATTTCACCCGCACGCGTCAGTCTTCAACGCGACAAGTGGACGTACTGTGTGAAGCTGAACATGCCTATAGGGACACAACTCTTTCGAGGTGAATTTTTTCATGCAAAAAACAAAATTGTTGAGTGGAAAATGCTCACGTTATTTTACACCTCCAGCATTGCTATAGAAGAGAAGACCCAAAATTTCACGCGCGCGCGTCAGTCTTCAACGCGACAAGTGGACGTACTGTGTGAAGCTGAACATGCCTATAGGGACACAACTCTTTCGAGGTGAATTTTTTCATGCAAAAAACAAAATTGATCCCCCTTGATTGATGGGTAGGAACCCGTGCCCCACCATTCCATAAAAACCTGGTTTATGTAATGGTTGGGTACAGGTATATTTGTATAGAATGGATCCTTTTTTGGGCTTATATATTATGGAATACCACCATTGTACTACCTAGCAGGCCGGATATGCAAAGAAATGCTTCGCCAGTATGTTATGGAAGTGGCCAAAAAATGAACTCTTGAAACCAAGAAAATTTGACTTGTATATTATGGAATTGGTTGTTTTTTGAGGGGGTCATTTTAAGGTATCTTAAGATATTTTAAGATAAAATTGTTGTTTATGTTCGGACACGTTAACATACCAGAACGATCCATTTTATAAACAACATAGGTGTTTGTGAAATTCCCCTTGTATGAAATGGAACGTCTTCCATATATGTTGACCCCACATTTCGGTGTATAAAATGGATAATCTTCTATTGTTTCTGTATTTTGTGTTTCAAATACTAGACTTTTCATGATTTATGGCTCGAGGACTTCGACCCGGCAGGGACGGTGCAACACGATGGGATTCACACCGGGACAAAACAACGGGGTAACACAACGGGTAACCAAACAGGGGGAAACAACGAGAAAATGAGAAATGTCACGTTTATACTTGGTTATATGGGTTATATGTTGTTTTATGGGTTATGTGGGTTATTCGTGGTTATTGTCCACAATCTTATATACATATATATATATGTTTTTGTATGTTTTATCCACAATCACTTTTCAAACATCCAGTGGTTCATTTTCAAGACATCGATCGCTGAAAGAAACTTCCATTTGATTAACAGATCTCCAAGTTTCCGTAAGTGTTCAAACTGGAACCTTCCAAAAAATAGCAAACAACATTTATATTATGGAAATGCCGATTTTGGGACTAATGATTCCAAAGAAAAATGCAGCTGTATGTAATGGAATGACCATCGTTTTGTATGAAATGGAGGGTGCAACATGGCACCAAAATTTAAGGGTTTTTTGCCCCGTTTTCCAAGATGGGCCGTGTATGAAATGATGTTGGTTTTTCCATTTCATACGGGGCATGGGTTCTTCCATTCCATACAGGTACAGTCAAGGGGGATCAAAATTGTTGAGTGGAAAATGCTCATCAGGAGGAAGAAAGTCTTTTCCCGTTTGGCATCTTATTAATATCATTATCCGCAGCCGCGGATCAAGTATCCTCATTTCGCGTGGCCTGCGCGGTGGATCGTATTTTAAGTCGGAATAAATTAAAATTCTTTTAAAGCAAACCAGCTGATCCGCGATCCGCGATGTCATCCATATGCAACCTGTCAGGAGTCTAAGGGGAGTGGGTTGGAGTAGCTAGTCAAGAGGAAAAACTTTTGTCCTGGTTTTGTATATATATATATATGTATATGTATAGATATAGACATAGACATAGATATAGACATAAACATAGATATAGATATAGACATATTGGGATACAGATGGATGACCAACATCGTTGGACCTTCTGGGATATTCTAGTGAGTGCCATGGCTAGCTGGGAAGCCCACGATTAAAATGGATGGTTTCAATTTGGAAATATGGTAACATTATTAAAACAACATCCTACAAAAGGAGGATTATAGCTGGGAACATCATCGAACTATGGGGAATGTCTGCCATATGTGACTGGAGAGTATCAGGCAAGCACACTCTCGGCCTGATGACTGATGTGAACTTTGAATGCTATCTAATGAGGTGGCTCAAGACCCTTGCTTTCCATATGTTTTCCTTCGGCAGATTCGGCGCCATGATGTGGCTCTGGTTGGAACCAGCTACATCACCATTTGAAATTGAACAGATGCCATCATACCCTTCATAACACTGGATATCACAGACAAACTTTGCGATGTTCAACCCATTCTAAAAAAAAGGAGGGGAGTAGCCAACAAAACATGTATGTTCAACTTGTTCATTGAACCATTAAAAAACGCATCGACAATCATTTTTAAACCCTGTTGTGAATGAACTTTAGTTAACTTGTATGGTTCAATTTTTCATGGTTATTCATCATTGAGTTTTTTCAAATGTTGCAACCTATATATTATATATCACCATAGAAAGTTTCAAGTTGTTGTATTTGTCTATCTATCTACCAATTATCATTATGTCCGTGATCCTGACTTCTTAACCCCAAAGAAAATCGGAAAATTAGTCACCAACCACATTAACATCATAAAATCAGGAACCACATCATCACTATATGCTTTAAATTATAAAAAACTAGTCAATCATAGGAAAGTCACCAATTCAGTAACCACCTAATTTTAGATCTAGGCTCCTTATTGTATCTTATTTCCAGCAAGCCGCCATGTCACGCCCCGGCACCGGGGCCCCGGTGCCGCGGAGCACCTCGGCACGGTCGCCCACCGCGCGGTCGCCGCTGTCGCCGCCGGCGCTGGCACCGGCCACGCGCAGCGTGTCCGAGTCCAGCTCCGACGTGCCGTGGGCGGGGAAAAATGGACGAGTTGAGCGGCAAAACTTGGGGATTTAACCAGCAAAATATGATTATTTCAACCAGCAGAAATTGGACATGCGTGGGTTTTTGGATATGAAATTGGGATTCTTTGATTGTCAAACTTGGAAAAGTGGTGAATGGAGGGAACTAACGAACTATGGGTCTCAATATTCTTCACAATTGGGAGCCAGTTGGAGCCAGTTGAATCGAGTTTCCCAACCACAGAATTCTTCGCAAATGGTGCAGCGGCATTGGCAATTTAATAGCAGGTGCACATGTGTTTCTCATTGCTGATGGATTTTGAAATTGACCGATCAATATTGAATTACACCATGTTTACCATATTTCATCGACATTTTTTGATCGGATTTCATACATGATTTTTTGCAGATAAAGCGACATGGATCAAGACTTGGAGTTGACCAAACAAGGTGAGGCCTAAGAGAGTTTGGTTTCTGGGAATTCTTTCCAGGTTTTAACCAACAATACAATTGTGGATTTTTCCGAGTTGAATACGATGTTTTCTGGCAACCATGGACTGTTGAGAAGATCCAAAGACTCCACGAAAGTTCCCTGGATGTCAGCTGCAGAAACCTCATCCCAGCTGTTTCGAAAGCTGTCATGATCCCATCAATCCAACAAAAACTGAAGCATTGTCGCCTATGGAATGTCACCAAGTCAAATCGAGTTTGTATATTTTGTATTAATGATGTGGGATTCACCCCATGCCATAAACAACTAGCATTTTGATGGTTATGACAACCCATTTGTGGTGATTTTGGGGATGGTTTATTATTTGCTTTATCACATTGAGACATTATATATATATATATATATGTGTGAATTTTATGTTTATCTACATGTAGACTCCCAAAAGCATGGGAGTCTTGGCGTAAAAAATCCTCTGGATCTGAGGATGAGGACTTTGCAACCTTTGGCGAAGGCCCGGGGTTTCCATGGCGCCATGGAGGTAACATGACTGCATGTAACCAAATTGCTTACATATGGTCCCACCTAATATGATCAGTATAGCTGGATGGTTTACAATGGAACATCCTATGAAAATGGATGGATTTTGAGGTACCAACATTTAGGACACCTCTATTTTGGGAGGGATTTTGAGGTGCCAACATCTGGAAAAACCTCTTTATTTTGGGTGGATACCCAAACAGCCAAACAGCATCCGCGTATCATCCGCAGATGTGCCGGATGAACATCAAGCCGGTGCTGAGACGTCCGACAGCTTGGAGGGCAGCGGCAGCGATTCCACTGAAGCGGCCCAGACTTCAACTGGTTGGTTGGGGGATCCAGGTCCGGCCAACATGGCAGCGGAAATATCCCAGAAATATCCATTAATGTCATCAATTTTCCTATGAAACAATATGGAAGTTTCAATTTTTTCAATGCCATGTACCACTGACAACCAGCATCTGGAAACCGCAACAGTGTTCATTTGTTGCTCTAAGCTGGATCCCGAAAACCAACGGAATTCAACGGCCTCCAACCCATCTCTGCAACGGAAACCTGGTGCTGGCACCCTGGAGCACTTCCCTCTCCCATCCAGAGATGGTGGAGTGGATTGACCCGGAGTGTTCTCAATGATTCAAGGAGGCAGTTCTTCGCCAAATCCATGGGTGTCACAGGTGTTTTTCCATGGCTCAGTGCTTCAGTGCTTCAATGCTTCAGTGCTTCAGGTTACGTGTAGCAGTTCAAGAAGGGGCTCTCGACGACGCTCACCTCTTCGAACGGTCATGAATGAGGCGCCGGGAACTGACTGGAGGTTTGAGGTCGACCAAACGGAAACATCGAAGGTGACAAAAACATGACCGTTGAATCAAACCTGGTCGGCCCCTTTCTTTTTGCTCCAGGACACTTTTTGCCCGTGATCCACTGATGTTTTCGAAACTTTGGCTTTTGCTGAGACGCATCCAAAAACAAGAATCGATGTGCCGATGTGCGAGACTGACCGAGAGTGCTTCAAAGGAAGAACTGGGACATATCCTCTTTCTGGTGTTTCGTAGGGGACGGTGGAATGATCCAATCAACGATTTTCACAGGCGACACGCACATCGTTCCTACAACACATTCAGGCCTGCATCTCTGTGGTGTTTGGCATCTTGGTGGGAACGCAATGGGAACACAATGTCAGAACTGATTTAAGATATTTAAGCCCCAAACATGGGATGTAAAATCGGGATTCCACCAAAAAGATATGGGATAATCCATAGCAAAACCTATCAACCAACTATTGTAATGAGATGGGACATCAGCTGCTTTGGCATTTGTTTCATTTTGTTTTCATCACGATTTCCTCATCGAAATATGGTCATGGCAGCTCGGTGTGATGGAACAAGGTCACCAGGGGCGTCGGTGAACTCTGTGAAATTTGTGTTTAACAAACCTCTGGTTGATTTGGGATAGTAATTCCAATAAGATTTCATGATGTATTTTTGGGTCCCAAAAAATGTGATTTCCATGGGATTTTAACGATGAACATGATGGTTCAACCGTTCAACCCATAAAACTTGTTGACTAAACTTGTTGACCAAACTTGTTGATATGCCTTTCCCTTTGGTGTTGAGTTTGATGTCACAAAATGCCAAAACAATCGAGTTGTATTCTCTAGGTGTCCTGGACAGAACGTGCTGGGAACATCCCCGATTTGCTGATAACAAAAACTCGTTGCTAACTGAAGTCCCTCATATTTTAGCAAGGTATTGGCAGGGGCCCGAATCACAGTTAAATATTGCTGTGTTGAAACAGTTTTGGTGGGGCTCAATCATCGTCTGGGCCATCGCCGCCGTCAGCATCATCAGCATCATCAGCATCATCACCGTCATCACCGTCATCACCGTCATCACCGTCATCACCGTCATCACCACCACCACCATCATAATCACTCCCCGTTGCACCCACCTTGCTAGCTTTAGCAACTGACACTCCCACCAGTGCAGGCTCGTCTTCCATGGATCAATACATCAGACGTTGACTTGACCTTTGAAAGCCTCGTCCTTACTACCGAAAGACACGTGAAGCAAAGATCAGCTGGTAAACTGATGTGCCCACTGCGTTGCTATTAAGCTGAGGGTTCGGGAGTCTGAACAGCATGGGGAGCATTAACTTTTGAACATTTTTGTGAAATGGAACATCCATGAATATCATGAATATCCATCATTTAACACTAGATATCACTTCTCCATGAAGTAGAGTCTTGACACCTCGGACCAGTGGGATCAGAAATAGACTGAGTTTGCCACAGATGCGCCGCGCCGGCCATGCAAGGTACATCTTGATCCCACATAAATTGATGCAGCTAACGTCGCAGTAGCAGGGCAAAGATTGCAGCTGTTGCCTTGACGTTAACTGGGGCCAAGCAGCGAAACTCATGGCTGAGTCAGGAAGGTGATGGTCAACCAGAATGCTGACCTCAAGATGGAGAGCTTGACCAAAGCTGCACCAGATGCTGTTTTTGCGAGCCCATGTGAGCCCTTAATCCTAGTGGGGTGCTTTACTCCACTTCCGGCACCCGGCAGACCAGGGAGCCTTACGGAGCTTTCGCTGGACCATATTTTTCAATGTGGGATGGGCTGGCCTTTTGGATGCACAGATTTACATGGTGTGTCAAAAGGTGAACGCCGTCGCAGGCTTGTGCGTCAAGGGGAACCTGGCAGAGGTTGTGCCTGCAAGCGCGTAGCAAAGTCTCGACACATCGAATCGGAAAGAATTGAAGATTTGCTTCGCTGCGATCCTGCCAGGGGCAACTGAAGTCCCAAGGTTGGCAGCAAGGAAGCAGTTCAAATGTTTCAAACGCGACAGAAAGATATCCAAAAGATGAGAGGTCAAAGATTTACCCGGGGCCCTGAAAAGTTATTTTTCCCAAGCTTCAAATTTTGTTTTGCCATTCGTTTCGCATTTTTCTTTCAAAATCGATCCGTTCAAGTCTGTTCAGATCCATTCCAGAAGGCTGAAACATCAAAGAACCTGCAGTTGTGTGCTATATGAGCTACAGCCAAAACATAGGTTAATGGAGAGTAGTATTCGAGCGCCCTCTGGTTGATCCGCAGACACAACAGGCTCGGCATGTGGCTCGGCACTATGCCATGTCGCAAGGCGCCACGCTTCCACTTCCGCCTTTGGTGCCTGCATGGCTACCCATGGAATTCCACTGTGTAATCAAACCCTTGACGATTTGATCTCTCGTAATATTGCTTGTAGGGACAAACAACGGGTAAAAAATCAAGAGAAACACCTATGAGAAATCATACGCTGATGCTCCATGTCTCAGTATAAACTAGTAGAGGTCTTGAAATTTGACACCGCAACGCAACCCGCATGCAATTTGCATTTCCCCGTCGGTTTTGGAGCGCCACTTTTACCCAGTCGATCGGCAAAGATTCTTGGAGTTCCCGGATTTCCTGGCTGAGTTTCAAACAGGTCCAAGTTGGGTGTGTATGACCCTAAACCAACATCTTTGCCTTTCAATTGGAAAGGCTGGCAAATATGAAGATTATGAATTATGAAGATTTATTTGATGAATCTCTGATCTACGTCTGATACCTGCGGGAGAGCTGCAAAAAAAGAAACAAATCCAGCCGCAATGCCTTGGCAGTCTAGCCTAGCTGTAAGCCGTGAATCGCTCAAAGTGGGCTGCTGTTCTTCCCAATCTCAAGACTGTAAGGTGTCGTCAAAGTGCAAATTCATGAGCAGCTGAAGCATTTCCGACGTGACCATGAGTTTGTTCCAATTTTTAGCCATCTGAGCAAAGGTCATGACCGAGTGTGCTTACCCGGGGTGGGGGGCAGAAGTGCATGATCGGTCAGATCATGGCCAGTTAGTGCGACAGAATGGAAACATTTTTTCATTTGATGAATCTCTGATCTATGGACACCTGCCCTTTGAGAAACCTCTTACATCACACAATTTGCACTTCAACCGCAGGGGCCCATCATCTTCATCATCATCAGCATCATTCAGGCACATCTGCGGAACATATCGAACATATTTGTGGCCAAGTTCTGCTCTCTAGAAGCACAAGCACAAGGGCACATGTGACTGGAGTGAGGCTGAAAACCTTCATCAAAGAGGGGAAGAAAGCAGTGCAACTTCAGAAACTGTGCAACTTCAGAAAACCAACTACTTGATGATGATGTTGTTGACATGATGATGTGGTTGACATGATGGTGAGAATGCTGCCCATGACAATCGTCTGTAACTCGGAAGTTTTCTAACTGAACTTCCTTTGAAAACTGATAAGTGATGGTCCGTTGATCGTGATTAATTCGGGGGGATTCTTGTCTCATCTCCATGGGATTTGAGCCACCGCGTGGATGATTAAAATCCCCAGCAACTAGCATGGTTTTCAGCACCATTGACTCCACACGACGCCCAGGTGAGCTGCGTGGCAAGGTAGTTCGAGATTTTTGCGCATGGAGTAGCTCAACAGCTACGCCTTAGCCATGCAAAAACTGTAAGTAGTCCTGCGATCGGTGTTTCAAAGTAGTGCGTAAGAGGGAGTGAAGACCTTTACCAACCATGGTTGTTATATAATTGGTTCCACCCCGAACTCTGTCGGCCACACCGTACTTCTACCGAAGCGTCAAGTAACTTCGAAACTAGCAAGTTCACTACGAGGGCTGGTCGCCATCGCTTGTATGAGTCATAGCATGTGGGGGTGATAGAATTCTCGGGTCTGAATGATGAGACGTTTCTGTGGGCGCAAGTGAGCCTTCACCCCTTCAAACTCACACTGCTGACACCGAACATTTCTGTGAAACGGAAGGAAGTATGACCACAGGGTCGGGATTGAAAGAGCGAGCGCTTGCCCGGCAACAATCACGTTGTTCAATCTGCATGCCAACACCAACTTGGGCCCCTTGGGCCCCTTGGGCATGGTGGTATGCCACGAAGGAGATCTTGATGGTGCCGTGTGCTTCGACCAGGGCTTCGGACCGCAGGTACAACAGCCTGTTTTTGAGCCCCTTTGGAGCTACCAGGCGACACAAACCTGGCACAAGCGACGCAACCTGTTTGAAGAGGACTAGATTGAGAAATGATTGAGTCACTGACTTCACAAGATGTGAATGTTTGTCCTCACAGACTGGTGCTTGGCTCGGAGTGGGAGATGGGAGGATCCACTTGAAATCTTGCGAGTGATAGAAATGCCCTTGACACTGGTTTGCTTGGAACTTGTTTTGATCTCTTTATTTCAAGATGACTTCATCAAACACTTCACGACCGCCACAAGCTTGGCATTTCAAGGCTTTAACAATGAACACTGGAGTCATTTGAGAGACAGAAGTACCTTCCTTTTCATTTGCAGAGCCCTGGCATAAGAGCCGTAAGCAAAAGCCCCAAGCTGGCATAAGGTCATCATAAGGTGGGTGTCACTGTCACAGTGGGCTTTTGCAGTTTCCGGTTTCGATTTTCACGGCGCTGGACGGACCTGAGGCCCCCCCTTCCACGACTTGCCTTGACTGACCATGGCTAGTCTCAACATTCGGCTGAGCCCGGCGATGCAATTCCAGCCCTTGCCCGGTCTGTTGTGTCCCTCCGGCGCCGTAGGTTGGCAGTGGTCTGATTGATGTCCACCTGAGTCCGGTTCAAACGAGGGCTGGAACATCCACCCTTTATAATGTGGATAAAACAATGATAAACCATCCCCTAATCACATCTAATCACCATAACTAGGTGGTATATAGATGCATATAGTATAAACCATTCCCAAATCGCGGTTTTATTGTTGTTTTACCAACCCTTTGATGATTTTCCCAGCTCCAAGCCTCCAGTGAAAAAGGTGATTTCCCAGCCTCTCAGCTTGCCACGAGTCGCTCAGTGAAGGACCATCCGACAAAATCGGGCCCTTGCTGAAATTAAAGTGGAACAATCTTGCCACGGAGAGGGGGTAGGAGGACTAAGAGCAAAATAAAGGCGGAGACCAGTGGTGACACAAGAACATGAGAATTCTGCAGTTTCATTAGTTGGTCGAATGGCAAGTCCATGTCACCAAGTCATCGGATTGATTCATTTTGCTGTGCAACTTTGGCAGAAACCGGTGAGGGACCAGCGCAGTCTCCTCCCAGAAGCAAATGGCTTTGCCAACTCTCCTGGAGCAACAATGGATCAACTAGAATCTCAGGCGGACATCACCTACTAAAGCCGCTTGGAGATGTCTACTTCCACTTCAGCGTAAGCATAGCCCTTATGTTCAAGCCATGCTACTTCGCCCTTCTGTGAATTCCGAAGACCTTCAGATGCCTCCATGAAGTGGCGTTTCTTCCTCTGGAAGCCACGCCAAGAAGAGCCGCTGTACCTCCGGCGAATACTGAGGAAGAGTCTTCACGTGGGTCCTTCGAACAGTTGCCACCAAAACAGTATATTCCTGAACCCATACGCCCCCAAGATTTTTGCTATTGTAGTGTTCGACGTGCCAGCAGCTGATGATAGTGGATGTTCAGCGATGCTAACCCGGCGCCCTGAAAATTGATTTTCAAAGCCGATTGTGCCACCCAGAGCTGCTTTGCTTCAACGAGCACGCCTCAAGCTTTGTGCCAATCTACAGGACACGTACTGGGGCTGGTAAAATAGGCGAGGGCTGCGTGACAAGACACTGGATGGCATGAAGATTGCTCAGAGCCAGCCACCCATCAATGTGCCCATGTGCTTTGGGTGAGAAATGAGCAAAAACACTTGAGGCCGGCAAGCTCTCGCTAAGCGCTAGGAGATAGGTCAGATAGGTACAGTGCATTTCTGTTGGATTGTAGCTTTTCTTGAGGAATCCTATGCTGTTTTTCCGTCTCTTCGAAGATACCCGACATATTGGCCCGATGGCAGAAAGACAAACCATCGCAGATGCAGTAAAATGCGTAGCGTGCCATTTTCATTCTATGCCCTTAAGAGCAGGCGAGAACAGAGGTCTACCGAAGCCAGCAGCGCTTTGCAAGCCGATCATGCACGAAAGGCTATGTTTTGCAGACACCCACGGAAGTGCATTGCTGAGAAGCGCAACGCAGCAAAGTTTACATCTATGGCTGGTGCTGTTTGGAAGCATTTTGTGTTGGGGTTCAGAAGCCAAGAGAGCTGTGGCAGCAATTAGCGCTGCACACTCTTCTACACCCTGCTGCACTTCTGCACAAGAAACTCCCTTTGGTGTCATTCTTGGCTTTGGGTCCTCCACTGAAGAACACATTGATTCGTGAAGCGAGTATTGAGGCAAGATCTTGCACTGTTCACGCAGATTCTGGCTTCCAGTCAGTGCTATGTGAAGAGTCTCGCTTCGCCGACTTGATAATCCTTGAGCGGCAAGTGCCGGCAACAATACACTTTTGCCTCTTCCGTGAGGGCAGAACTTGCCCAACCAACATGATTGAACTGCAGATATTCCTGGCTCGTGATGGGCACCTGCCATTGACGTGCTACAGAAGGCACAGGCAATCATATCTGGGCTGGTGAAGCAGGCGAGGGCTGCGTGACAAGACACTGGATGGCATGAAGATTGCTCAGAGCCACCCACCCATCAATGTGCCCATGTGCTTTGGGTGAGAAATAAGTAAAAACACGTGAGGCCGGCAAGCTCTCGCTAAGCGCTAGGAGATAGGTCAGATAGGTACAGTGCATTTCTGTTGGATTGTAGCTTTTCTTGAGGAATCCTATGCTGTTTTTCCGTCTCTTCGAAGATACCCGACATATTGGCCCAATGGCAGAAAGACAGCATGTAAGTCTTTCAGCGAGTGTCAGGCAGTAAACCATCTTAGGTGCAGTAAAATGCATAGCGTGCCATTTTCATTCTATGCCCTTGAGAGCAGGCGAGAACAGACGAGGCTCGCTCTCTGAGCATCTACCGAAGCCAGCAACACTTTGCAAGGCGATCATGCACGAAAGGCCCTGCTTTGAGACACCCACAGAAGTGCATTGCAGAGAAGCGCAACGTAGCAAAGTTTACAGCTATGGCTGGTGCTGTTTGAAAGCATTTTGTGTTGGGTTCAGAAGGCAAGAGAGCTGTGGCAGCAATTAGCGCTGCACACTCTTCTACACCCTGCTGCACTTCTGCACAAGAAACTCCCTTTGGTGTCATTCTTGGCTTTGGGTCCTCCACTGAAGAACACATTGATTCGTGAAGCGAGTATTGAGGCAAGATCTTGCACTGTTCACGCAGATTCTGGCTTCCAGTCAGTGCTATGTGAAGAGTCTCGCTTCGCCGACTTGATAATCCTTGAGCGGCAAGTGCCGGCAACAATACACTTTTGCCTCTACCCAGAGGGTAGAACTTGCCCAACCAACATGATTGAACTCCAGATATTCCTGGCTCGTGATGGGCACCTGCCATTGACGTGCTACAGAAGGCACAGGCAATCGTTTCTGGGCTGGTGAAACAGGCGAGGGCTGCGTGACAAGACACTGGATGGCATGAAGATTGCTCAGAGCCACCCACCCATCAATGTGCCCATGTGCTTTGGGTGAGAAATGAATAAAATCACTTGAGGCCGGCAAGCTCTCGCTAAGCGCTAGGAGATAGGTCAGATAGGTACAGTGCATTTCTGTTGGATTGTAGCTTTTCTTGAGGAATCCTATGCTGATTTTCCGTCTCTTCGAAGATACCCGACATATTGGCCCAATGGCAGAAAGACAGCATGTAAGTCTTTCAGCGAGTGTCAGGCAGTAAACCATCTTAGGTGCAGTAAAATGCATAGCGTGCCATTTTCATTCTATCCCCTTGAGAGCAGGCGAGAACAGAGGAGGCTTGCTCTCTGAGCGTCTACCGAAGCCAGCAACGCTTTGCAAGCCGATCATGCACGAAAGGCCATGCTTTGAGACACCCACAGAAGTGCATTGCAGAGAAGCGCAACGCAGCAAAGTTTACAGCTATGGCTGGTGCTGTTTGAAAGCATTTTGTGTTGTGGTTCAGAAGGCAAGAGAGCTGTGGCAGCAATTAGCTCTGCACATTCTTCTACACCCTGCTGCACTTCTGCACAAGAAACTCCCTTTGGTGTCATTCTTGGCTTTGGGTCCTCCACTGAAGAACACATTGATTCGTGAAGCGAGTATTGAGGCAAGATCTTGCACTGTTCACGCAGATTCTGGCTTCCAGTCAGTGCTATGTGAAGAGTCTCGCTTCGCCGACTTGATAATCCTTGAGCGGCAAGTGCCGGCAACAATACACTTTTGCCTCTTCCGTGAGGGCAGAACTTGCCCAACCAACATGATTGAACTCCAGATATTCCTGGCTCGTGATGGGCACCTGCCATTGACGTGCTACAGAAGGCACAGGCAATCGTTTCTGGGCTGGTGAAACAGGCGAGGGCTGCGTGACAAGACACTGGATGGCATGAAGATTGCTCAGAGCCACCCACCCATCAATGTGCCCATGTGCTTTGGGTGAGAAATGAGCAAAATCACTTGAGGCCGGCAAGCTCTCTCTAAGCGCTAGGAGATAGGTCAGATAGGTACAGTGCATTTCTGTTGGATTGTAGCTTTTCTTGAGGAATCCTATGCTGATTTTCCGTCTCTTCGAAGATACCCGACATAATGGCCCAATGGCAGAAAGACAGCATGTAAGTCTTTCAGCGAGTGTCAGGCAGTAAACCATCTTAGGTGCAGTAAAATGCATAGCGTGCCATTTTCATTCTATGCCCTTGAGAGCAGGCGAGAACAGAGGTCTACCGAAGCCAGCTGCACTTTGCAAGCTGATCATGCACGAAAGGCCAGGTTTTGCAGACGCCCATAGAAGTGCATTGCAGAGAAGCGCAACGCAGCAAAGTTTACAGCTATGGCTGGTGCTGTTTGAAAGCATTTTGTGTTGGGGTTCAGAAGGCAAGAGAGCTGTGGCAGCAATTAGTGCTACACACTCTTCTACACCCTGCTGCACTTCTGCACGAGAAACTCCCTTTGGTGTTATTTTGTCTAGGCTTTGTGCTTTCTACCGAAGAAAAACAATCGGCAGTGAATCATCAAGGTGTCCATAGCCACACACACACACACCTTGTTGATTCTTGGAATGAATATTCAGGTACGGGGTCTTGCATTGTTCATGCAGAGTTTGGCTTTCAGTGAATGTTGTTTGAAGGGTCTGTTCAGTTCACCGAGTTGATGGTCTTTGAAAGGCAAGTGCAGGCAACAATACACTTCTGGTCCTTTCCAGAGGGCAGACCGTGCAGAAAAACATTTTCGAACTGTTCAGAAGATATCCCTGACTCCTGATGATGGGCAGCTGCACTTGACGTGCTACAGAAGGTACAGGCAATCGTTTCTGGGCTGGTGAAACAGGCGAGGGCTGCATGTGACAAGACACTGGATGGCATGAAGATTGCTCAGAGCCACCCACCCATCAATGTGCCCATGTGCTTTGGGTGAGAAATGAGTAAAATCACTTGAGGCCGGCAAGCTCTCGCTAAGCGCTAGGAGATAGGTCAGATAGGTACAGTGCATTTCTGTTGGATTGTAGCTTTTCTTGAGGAATCCTATGCTGATTTTCCGTCTCTTCGAAGATACCCGACATAATGGCCCAATGGCAGAAAGACAGCATGTAAGTCTTTCAGCGAGTGTCAGGCAGTAAACCATCTTAGGTGCAGTAAAATGCATAGCGTGCCATTTTCATTCTATCCCCTTGAGAGCAGGCGAGAACAGAGGAGGCTTGCTCTCTGAGCGTCTACCGAAGCCAGCAACGCTTTGCAAGCCGATCATGCACGAAAGGCCATGCTTTGAGACACCCACAGAAGTGCATTGCAGAGAAGCGCAACGCAGCAAAGTTTACAGCTATGGCTGGTGCTGTTTGAAAGCATTTTGTGTTGTGGTTCAGAAGGCAAGAGAGCTGTGGCAGCAATTAGCTCTGCACACTCTTCTACACCCTGCTGCACTTCTGCACAAGAAACTCCCTTTGGTGTCATTCTTGGCTTTGGGTCCTCCACTGAAGAACACATTGATTCGTGAAGTGAGTATTGAGGCAAGATTTTGCATTGTTCACGCAGATTCTGGCTTCCAGTTAGTGCTATGTAGCATGTTCATTCAACAAGCGATGGCTCGTAGAGCTTTCACAAGTGCTGTCAAAAGTGCACACTGCCTGTTTACAGGCTTGAAGGCAGGCGAGAGCAACGGAGGGGTGTGGCGCTTCGACACCAGCGAGCTTTGGCAAGGCACACTGGACTTCGGACGGAGTCTAAATGCGACCGCCAGATCAGATGTCAGCCTTATCCAATAAATCTCGGATGGGTTTGCAAACAAGAACTCCTGCCTGGTGACAGGTTTGGGATCCATGGATAAAGGTTTGCAACCGGCGAAAAGCGTGTTAGCTTCCAATTCTTATCGCTGGTGTAGCTCTTGATGTGACCCATCCCTTGCAGGGGACATGGGGGTTTCTTAAACTGGATCTCCGAAACCATGGGTTTCAACACTAAAATGGTCTAATTTTGGATGACTTGGGGGTGCCAAAATTCTCGGACACCTTCTGGCTGCTTTGCCAAAGCTAAACGTGCAGCTCTTGATGTCGGACTTGGGCAAGCGTCGGTTGGGAGATTCTTGGCTGGTTTTGCCAGCAAAACGCGGAATCTCTGTCCTTCGGTTGCGCTGTGTGGCGCATGTTCTTGCAGTCAGCATCCTTGTGCTTTTGCCGCCCATGCCGAGAGAAAGTTATGAGCAGAGAAGCGCAACGCAGCAAAGTTTACAGCTATGGCTGGTGCTGTTTGAAAGCATTTCGTGTTGGGGTTCAGAAGGCAAGAGAGCTGTGGCAGCAATTAGCGCTGCACACTCTTCTACACCCTGCTGCACTTCTGCACGAGAAACTCCCTTTGTTGTTATTTTGTCTAGGCTTTGTGTTTTCTACCGAAGAAAAACAATCCGCAGTGAATCATCAAGGTTGACCCATGTTCTTACAAGACAAAGAAGTTTGATGATATAAACCTCTCAATTTCCAATTTGGTCCGGTTGCCACAAGTTTTTGGAGCAGCGCTTTTGCATTGGGAGAAGAAAAGGCAATATTTTCCGTGATCTTGGTGCTGAAAAAGACTGCCTCAGTATTCTTAGGCATTTTCAGCATATTTTTCCTTCCCCACGGTATGATAATCCGCCTTGCACCGAAACAAGCGCAGCAGCTCGTATTTCACGTGCAGGCCGGCACAGCGAGCATCAGAGAGGATGCGCCCGATGCGCCACTTGCGCTATCACATCCACCATGAAGCTCTTAGGCTGATGTGCCAAGACTGCCGGGTTCCAAAGGTAGCCCATGGGGCCTTGGGCATTCCTCTGACACAGGTTCAGCCATGCACTGGCCAATGCCATAGGAGGGTTTCAAAGGGGGTTCTGGTCCTTGCCAAGCCTGCAACCTTGCCACAGAACATGAGCCTGCGACCCTGCCAGAGAACCTGATGACACCTCCGTATCAGTCGCCCAGTGCCGTGCATTTGTCAGGTGCCTTCGTATGACCAACGAAATACTGAGCTTGTGAAGAAAGCAAGCGCAGCGTGGGATATCTGGCGGGAAATTGCAAGTTGAAAAGGACGTGGAAAGGGGGAGGATTTGAAGATGGGACGGGTAAAGGGCTCAACCCTTCCAAGTTGCTGTGAGCGGCTGTGAGTTCTGATCATTTTTCTGTCTGACGTTTGGAATGGTTCTTGGATCCTTTGTGACTATGGTTCATATGATTAGCACACTCTACATCGCCCCACAAATCCATTTGGCCAATGGAATGATCAACTATCCCAGCCCTTCACCCACAAAATCATGTTCAACTATCCATGTTTTGCGTAAATCATCTTGACACATTTTGACCCATCCATACCAGTTGAAATGGTGATAGGGTCTTGAAGAATTCACAAGGGTTGAGAAAACCTTTGTTTCACGCACTATTGCTCAATTATTTAGGCATTCCAGCATAGCTGACACGTTGGCGAAACTTTGGCAGCGCCTTCCGGCTTACATGCCGAGCTGAAGATCACAACATCACGGCAAGTCGGGTGAGTTATTTTCAATTGGCCAATGGCAACTGAGTTATCACCACAATGAACATCACATATTGCCACATTAT
>CAMXCT020006694.1:195000-307500 GCA_947184155.2 Cladocopium goreaui
AGTGTTGTTTCGTCCGGTTCGGTGAATGAATTTTCTCTTCTTTGCTTCAATTGTATTGCCAAACTGGGAGCAGGGCCGGGTGGACATGGTCGTGGTTTGAGATGGGAAACAATTTTGATTAATGTATCATCCTGTGATGGAACGTGCTGTTTATTGTGTTTTCTTTGTTGCAAGAAAATGTGCGTTCATGATTGCTCGCCTTCGCTGCGTCCAAATCATTTCGAAACGCGCGTGGATTTCACAGAAGATACCCTTAGTAACATCAACTTGACCACTCCACCAGTGTACAGCTAAAAGCGGAACGTACCATCAGCTTGGGTTTGGGTTAAAACTCTCACCCCAAAATGATGGTTTCACGTGAACGTTTCATCGCAATGGTCTGGGGATTGGACATTGGTGCTTTGGGGGTGTGGATGCAAAAGCCAAAGCCTTCGATCGGAACCGGTGCTACCTGTACCAGCAGGTGCAGCAGGACCGCCTTGGGCAGAACTGGAGTAGCTCCCATTTTTTGGTGCTTCCGATCCAGTTTGGGTTGTCTTTCCGGCAGAGATCTCAGGTGTTCCAAAAACCGCTGATGATTGGTTGAGTGAGTCTTGATGTTGTAAAATCTTGTAAGAAATTCCAATGACGCCAAAAAAATCAGATTTGGATTGCTATTGGCGAAAAATTGGCACCATTTTTCGCCCAAATTGAAGGTCCCGAAGATTTCATGGTGTTTTTCGGCACAAGGATGGCCCTCAGCTGCCCTCAGATCCAGGGTCCTGGCACGCCTGGAATGAGCGCAGACAACGGTGGACGGAGCTGAACGTCCGTCCCTGGATGGGGTGAGATGGGATGACATGGATGATCGACCCGGCAAAATTGGATGGTTATGATGCTTGAATACTAGTGAAAGTTTGGTACCTTTGACATGCTCGAAATGTATTAAATTTCCGAGCAACTCATGAAGTTGACAGTTTAATACAGTTTAATCACCTACGCCGACCTGTACTGCGGTGGGTGCTTTTGAGATGGATCTACGTGTCACGTTTTCAGCTGGCAGCTTGCTATCCAGCTATTAATGAATTGCTTTCGTTGCTTAGTTGGTTCAGTGAACGCGTGAAAGCGTATATCAAAGCACAAATTTGTGTTGCTTGAATCAACATTTTTGGTGTCAACCACCCTTTCTCGTAGGGGTTGGGTTAGGTTTTAATTGTAGTGAACTCATGTTAACTCCCTATCGGTTGGTTCCATCCCCATTTTTGCTTCGTTGGTTCCCCGGCTCTCGAGGCGTTTCGGAGGTAGCCTTCTCCGACGACGCACAGCACCTGGTGTTGGCGCAGGGCGAAGTGGCGCAGCTGCGGGGCTTTGCGGAGCTGCGACGCAGGCGCGGTGACCGGGGGATGACGTGGCTGGGGGTGTCCATAGTCATGGGGGATCCCCAAATGCATGTCTTATTTCATGGAAAATCCGAAGATAACATGGATGATGTAGGGATCTAACCATTCCAGAACACCAGCCAGAAACGCAGAAACTATTATTGAATTGCGAATGACAGTTGATGCATTTCCCGTGGTTCAAGAAGTTCAATCGTTGATCCAAAAATATCTTAACTAACATTGATTTTACCATCAACCTAACTAAAGTTTCGTGGGACAGGAGCAAATATCCAAATATATTAGTGTAGTGTAGTGTAGTGTAGTGTAGTGTAGTGTAGTGTAGTGTAGTGTGCTGTAGCGTTGTGTGCTGTAGTGTAGTTTAGTGTAGTATAGTGTGCTGTAGTGTTGTGTGCTGTAGTGTAGTCTAGTGTCGGGTAGTGTAGCACAAGTTCGATATATTATATTCCCTAAAACCGTGAGCAAACTTCCATTTGTGCTACGTAACCTGCCACGAAATAGCCGTCTTTGCTAGGTAAATCCTGACAAAATCGCTATTTTTTGGTGGAGAGTCCCAGCTGGGGGCCTTGAGAAAAAGGTGCCGCTCAACGCCGAAGCGTGCCATGATCTCCTGGAGATGGATGTGACACTGGGGCTATGGAGTTGGGGCCAGGTGTTGTCTTTAAAGGTGGGATAAAGACGGGAAAGCATTGCAGATTTTTATGTGTGAAAACAGATGAATTTCAAACATGGGATATAAACCAATGATAGCTAATAAACCAGCAATATCAATAGTCTACCAGCTCTGTTTGTGTTTTTGGCCAGGGGCCCACAAATGCAGGTCATTCTTCAGGATGAAAACCAATTTTCGAATGATGATTTTGAGTCAAAGCTCTTTTCTGATTCCTTTTCAAGCAACTTTTGGGATAGTCCAACTGGAGTCAGCAGTTGCCAAGTCGGCTTTGTTGATTTCACATTTTTGAACACTTTGGAATGTAGGAAGGAGCCATGTACGTATTACCAGACAGTCACACGCTTCTGTGTAGGGTTACCACATTCACAGCGTTTTTTGGAAGGGCTATGTCAATGAAAATACATCAAAACACATACGGATAATGATCTTGGATGGTTTAGGTATGGATTTTCTGGAGGGTTCATACCGACGATTTTCCACAACTTCCTTTGTTTATCGATTTGGCACTGCAACTTCCAGGTGCATATGAACTAATTACAATCGAATTCTGCAAGGGTCAATTATTGGATATAAAACCCTTATTATATGTTTTCTGGGTATAGAACATACTATATTTCGACCATATCCTGAGGATCACTCCAGATGAAATAAACAAATATTGCGATGACGATAAAATATCAATCAAATAAATAAATATATATATATGAAGAATCTTACCATAAATAAAATGACATTTGCAATTAATAAATATTTTCAGAAAATATTAGAACTATCTTATTTACTTCTGATTTCTGATATAACATCCTATTCAAAACAATAAAATTCTAAAATACATATATAATTTGAATCGAATTAGATCAAAATAAATATATTACCAACAAAAATTTAAATAAATCATAGAAATCTATTTAAAAAGACTGAAAATAAAATATCATGAAATATTTGAACTATGTAAAAACAATCTACATTTATTGTCTTTAATCTAAAATTATTTTGGCTAAACATATCTGATTAATTTTAACAATAAATACTCCATATAAATTGAATATTTTTTTGGAGAAAATATATGCTTAATATATATTTAATATTATTGTTGTCATTATTTTTTCTATTACTGATTATTGATTATTTATGTTTTATTTTCTTTAATTTTCATTTATTTATTTGTTTTTTTGAATAAATATATATATATATATATTATTATTTTTTAAAGATAAATATTTACAATTATTAACAAATAAAGAAAATAGAATATTGCTTATTTTCTATCATTATTTTTTGCTTAATAATTGTGATTTTATTATTTTTTATTTATTTTTGTTAATTATCGACGGAAGTTTAGAAGTCAAACTTCCGACAATATGGACAGATGAAAAGCAGAGATGGGAAGAGTCAGAGAGAAGAGAAGAGTAGAAGAGAGAAGAGCAGAAGAGAGAAGATCAGAGAAGAGAAAGAGTCAGAAGAAAGAAGATGCAGGGCGGACGCTGTGTTTTTCCAATGATTTTTCCAATGATTTGTGGCTCCGGAGGATCGAAAAGTAGGCTCGCTAAAGCGGCCAGATGAGAGATGAAAAATTGCACGCCGTTGTGGCGCGAAGCATGTTTCCAAGCCAAAATGTACAAAACACCACATGTTCGGAGCACTTTTGGAAGTTGCGATATCTAAAAAGTGCACGCCGTTGTGGCGTGAAGCACATTTCGAAGTCAAAATGTTAAAAACATCACATGCTCGGACCGCTTTTGGAAGTTGCGATGTCGAAAAAGTGCACGCTGTTGTGGCGCGAAGCACATTTCGAAGTCAAACTGTTAAAAGCACAACATGTTCGCGCCACTTTTGGACGTTCAGGTGTCGTTTCGCGTGGCAGGCGCAAGGGATTGTGCACCTTGTCAAAAGTGAGCAAAACGTGAGGGTTTTGTAGCATTTCCAAAAAAGATGGCAGGCGTGGGACATTTGAAGAGGAATTCTCCGTGGCACGCGCAGTACAAGAGACATGTTCATCAGAGCTGTTAGGAGGTCCGGGCGCTGATTTCCTGAGAGGGGTTGCATTTTGGAGCTTCAGATCTTCAGGTTTGCTGAGATGATTTTGCGTGACAGGTGCAGCACTTCGTATGACCTGGCATCACTTTTTCGTGGCAGGCGCAGTAGTTTAGACAAATGGGTTGGAAAAATCGCAAAACGAATTGGTACGAGGCCGTCAGCGCTGCACGCAACTTTCCATTTTTGAAGGAAATCTCGCAGAATTGCTTCGTTTTTGATGTTGTCAACTTTGAAAAAATGAAGAAGTCTCGCAGAATTGCTTCGTTTTTGACGTTGCCAAGTTCAAACATTGAGGAAGTCTCGCAGACTTGCTGCGTTTTTGATGTTTCAAGTTCAAAACCGGAGGACGTCTCGCAGAATAGATTGGAAAAGGATGGCGGCCTGGATAGGACAGCTGGAGACATCAGACAAGATTTTAATGGATACACAGATGAATAATGCACATGTATATCTGGATACCCATATATATATATATGTATATGTATAGATATAGACATAGACATAGATATAGACATAAACATAGATATAGATATAGACATATTGGGATACAGATGGATGACCAACATCGTTGGACTTTCTGGGATATTCTAGTGAGTGCCATGGCTAGCTGCTAGCTGGGAAGCCCACGATCAAAATGGATGGTTTCGATTTGGAAATATGGCAACATTATTAAAACAACATCCTACAAAAGGAGGATTATAGCTGGGAACATCATCGAACTATGGGGAATGTCTGCCATGTGTGACTGGAGAGTATCAGGTAAACACACTCTCGGCCTGATGACTGATGTGAACTTTGAATGCTATCTGATGAGGTGGCTCAAGACCCTTGCTTTCCACATGTTTTCCTTCGGCAGATTCGGCGCCATGATGTGGCTCTGGTTGGAACCAGCTACATCACCATTTGAAATTGAACAGATGCCACCATACCCTTCATAACACTGGATATCAGAGACAAACTTTGGGATGTTCAACCCATTCTTCGCTGGAGGGGAGTAGCCAACAGAACATGTATGTTCAACTTGTTCATTGAACCATTAAAAAAAGGTATCGACAATCATTTTAAAACCTTGTTGTGAATGAACTTTAGTAAACTTGTATGGTTCAATTTTTCTTGGTTATTCATCATTGAGTTTTTCAAATGTTGCAACCTATATATTATATATCACCATAGAAAATTTCAAGTTGTTGTATTTGTCTATCTATCTACCAATTATCATTATGTCCGTGATCCTGACTTCTTAACCCCAAAGAAAATCGGAAAATTAATCACCAACCACAATAACATCATAAAATCAGTAACCACATCATCACTATATGCTTTAAATTATAAAAAAATAGTCAATCATAGGAAAGTCACCAATTCAGTAACCACCTAATTTTAGATCTAGGCTCCTTATTGTATCTTATTTCCAGCAAGCCGCCATGTCACGCCCCGGCACCGGGGCCCCGGTGCCGCGGAGCACCTCGGCACGGTCGCCCACCGCGCGGTCGCCGCTGTCGCCGCCGGCACTGGCACCGGCCACGCGCAGCGTGTCCGAGTCCAGCTCCGACGTGCCGTGGGCAGGGGAAAAATGGACGAGTTGAGCGGCAAAACTTGGAGATTTAACCAGTAAAATATGATTATTTCAACCAGCAGAAATTGGACATGCGTGGGTTTTTGGATATGAAATTGGGATTCTTTGATTGACAAACTTGGAAAAGTGGTGAATGGAGGGAACTAACGAACTATGGGTCTCAATATTCTTCACAATTGGGAGCCAGTTGGAGCCAGTTGAATCGAGTTTCCCAACCACAGAATTCTTCGCAAATGGTGCAGCGGCATTCTAATAGCAGGTGCACATGTGTTTCTCATTGCTGATGGATTTTGAAATTGACCGATCAATATTGAATTACACCATGTTTACCATATTTCATCGACATTTTTTGATCGGATTTCATACATTATTTTTTGCAGATAAAGCGACATGGATCAAGACTTGGAGTTGACCAAACAAGGTGAGGCCTAAGAGAGTTTGGTTTCTGGGAATTCTTTCCAGGTTTTAACCAACAATACAATTGTGGATTTTTCCGAGTTGAATACGATGTTTTCTGGCAACCATGGACTGTTGAGAAGATCCAAAGACTCCACGAAAGTTCCCTGGATGTCAGCTGCAGAAACCTCATCCCAGCTGTTTCGAAAGCTGTCATGATCCCATCAATCCAGCAAAAACTGAAGCATTGTCGCCTATGGAATGTCACCAAGTCAAATCGAGTTTGTATATTTTGTATTAATGATGTGGGATTCACCCCATGCCATAAACAACTAGCATTTTGATGGTTATGACAACCCATTTGTGGTGATTTTGGGGATGGTTTATTATTTGCTTTATCACATTGAGACATTATATATATATGTGAATTTTATGTTTATCTACATGTAGACTCCCAAAAGCATGGGAGTCTTGGCGTAAAAAATCCTCTGGATCTGAGGATGAGGACTTTGCAACCTTTGGCGAAGGCCCGGGGTTTCCATGGCGCCATGGAGGTAACATGACTGCATGTAACCAAATTGCTTACATATGGTCCCACCTAATATGATCAGTATAGCTGGATGGTTTACAATGGAACATCCTATGAAAATGGATGGATTTTGAGGTACCAACATTTAGGACACCTCTATTTTGAGAGGGATTTTGAGGTGCCAACATCTGGAAAAACCTCTTTATTTTGGGTGGATACCCAAACAGCCAAACAGCATCCGCGTATCATCCGCAGATGTGCCGGATGAACATCAAGCCGGTGCTGAGACGTCCGACAGCTTGGAGGGCAGCGGCAGCGATTCCACTGAAGCGGCCCAGACTTCAACTGGTTGGTTGGGGGATCCAGGTCCGGCCAACATGGCAGCGGAAATATCCCAGAAATATCCATTAATGTCATCAATTTTCCTATGAAACAATATGGAAGTTTCAATTTTTTCAATGCCATGTACCACTGACAACCAGCATCTGGAAACCGCAACAGTGTTCATTTGTTGCTCTAAGCTGGATCCCGAAAACCAACGGAATTCAACGGCCTCCAACCCATCTCTGCAACGGAAACCTGGTGCTGGCACCCTGGAGCACTTCCCTCTCCCATCCAGAGATGGTGGAGTGGATTGACCCGGAGTGTTCTCAATGATTCAAGGAGGCAGTTCTTCGCCAAATCCATGGGTGTCACAGATGTTTTTCCATGGCTCAGTGCTTCAGTGCTTCAATGCTTCAGTGCTTCAGGTTACGTGTAGCAGTTCAAGAAGGGGCTCTCGACGACGCTCACCTCTTCGAACGGTCATGAATGAGGCGCCGGGAACTGACTGGAGGTTTGAGGTCGACCAAGCGGAAACATCGAAGGTGACAAAAACATGACCGTTGAATCAAACCTGGTCGGCCCCTTTCTTTTTGCTCCAGGACACTTTTTGCCTGTGATCCACTGATGTTTTCGAAACTTTGGCTTTTGCTGAGACGCATCCAAAAACAAGAATCGATGTGCCGATGTGCGAGACTGACCGAGAGTGCTTCAAAGGAAGAACTGGGACATATCCTCTTTCTGGTGTTTCGTAGGGGACGGGGGAATGATCCAATCAACGATTTTCACAGGCGACACGCACATCGTTCCTACAACACATTCAGGCCTGCATCTCTGTGGTGTTTGGCATCTTGGTGGGAACGCAATGGGAACACAATGTCAGAACTGATTTAAGATATTTAAGCCCCAAACATGGGATGTAAAATCGGGATTCCACCAAAAAGATATGGGATAATCCATAGCAAAACCTATCAACCAACTATTGTAATGAGATGGGACATCAGCTGCTTTGGCATTTGTTTCATTTTGTTTTCATCACGATTTCCTCATCGAAATATGGTCATGGCAGCTCGGTGTGATGGAACAAGGTCACCAGGGGCGTCGGTGAACTCTGTGAAATTTGGTGTTTAAAAAACCTCTGATTGATTTGGGATAGTAATTCCAATAAGATTTCATGATGTATTTTTGGGTCCCCAAAAATGTGATTTTCATGGGATTTAAACGATGAACATGATGGTTCAACCGTTCAACCCATCAAACTTGTTGACTAAACTTGTTGACCAAACTTGTTGATATGCCTTTCCCTTTGGTGTTGAGTTTGATGTCACAAAATGCCAAAACAATCGAGTTGTATTCTCTAGGTGTCCTGGACAGAACGTGCTGGGAACATCCCCGATTTGCTGATAACAAAAACTCGTTGCTAACTGAAGTCCCTCATATTTTAGCAAGGTATTGGCAGGGGCCCGAATCACAGTTAAATATTGCTGTGTTGAAACAGTTTTGGTGGGGCTCAATCATTGTCTGGGCCATCGCCGCCGTCAGCATCATCAGCATCATCAGCATCATCACCGTCATCACCGTCATCACCGTCATCACCGTCATCACCGTCATCACCGTCATCACCGTCATCACCGTCATCACCGTCATCACCACCACCACCACCATCATAATCACTCCCCGTTGCACCCACCTTGCTAGCTTTAGCAACTGACACTCCCACCAGTGCAGGCTCGTCTTCCATGGATCAATACATCAGACGTTGACTTGACCTTTGAAAGCCTCGTCCTTACTACCGAAAGACACGTGAAGCAAAGATCAGCTGGTGAACTGATGTGCCCACTGCGTTGCTATTAAGCTGAGGGTTCGGGAGTCTGAACAGCAAGGGGAGCATTAACTTTTGAACATTTTTGTGAAATGGAACATCCATGAATATCATGAATATCCATCATTTAACACTAGATATCACTTCTCCATGAAGTAGAGTCTTGACACCTCGGACCAGTGGGATCAGAAATAGACTGAGTTTGCCACAGATGCGCCGCGCCGGCCATGCAAGGTACATCTTGATCCCACATAAATTGATGCAGCTAACGTCGCAGTAGCAGGGCAAAGATTGCAGCTGTTGCCTTGACGTTAACTGGGGCCAAGCAGCGAAACTCATGGCTGAGTCAGGAAGGTGATGGTCAACCAGAATGCTGACCTCAAGATGGAGAGCTTGACCAAAGCTGCACCAGATGCTGTTTTTGCGAGCCCATGTGAGCCCTTAATCCTAGTGGGGTGCTTTACTCCACTTCCGGCACCCGGCAGACCAGGGAGCCTTACGGAGCTTTCGCTGGACCATATTTTTCAATGTGGGATGGGCTGGCCTTTTGGATGCACAGATTTACATGGTGTTTCTTCCGGAAGCATCCTTTGTGAGCAATTTTGTGTCAAAAGGTGAACGCCGTCGCAGGCTTGTGCGTCAAGGGGAACCTGGCAGAGGTTGTGCCTGCAAGCGCGTAGCAAAGTCTCGACACATCGAATCGGAAAGAATTGAAGATTTGCTTCGCTGCGATCCTGCCAGGGGCAACTGAAGTCCCAAGGTTGGCAGCAAGGAAGCAGTTCAAATGTTTCAAACACGACAGAAAGATATCCAAAAGATGAGAGGTCAAAGATTTACCCGGGGCCCTGAAAAGTTATTTTTCCCAAGCTTCAAATTTTGTTTTGCCATTCGTTTCGTATTTTTCTTTCAAAATCGATCCGTTCAAGTCTGTTCAGATCCATTCCAGAAGGCTGAAGCATCAAAGAACCTGCAGTTGTGTGCTATATGAGCTACAGCCAAAACTTAGGTTAATGGAGAGTAGTATTCGAGACATCTTGATTTTTTGGAAATTGAGCTGGGGCTTGGAAAACGATCATACATTTTTCCAAAAATCGATAACATTTGCTATACCAAAACCTGAAAAACGATACGCTCTTCAAAAATTGATGACTTGGAGCTATATACCAAATATTGACCGTGGCCCACTACAGTCCATCATGACAAACAGAATAGTGGCCAAAACGCCCTCTGATTGATCCGCAGACACAGCATACATACATTCCCGCCAAAAAAACACTGAAAGAGTTGAGGTGGCTCGGCATGTGGCTCGGCACTATGCCATGTGTGCGCAAGGCGCCACGCTTCCACTTCCGCCTTTGGTGCCTGATTGCATGGCTACCCATGGAATTCCACTGTGGAATCAAACCCTTGACGATTTGATCTCTCGTAATATTGCTTGTAGGGACAAACAACGGGTAAAAAATCAAGAGAAACACCTATGAGAAATCATACGCTGATGCTCCATGTCTCAGTATAAACTAGTAGAGGTCTTGACATTTGACACCGCAACGCAATCCGCATGCAATCTGCATTTCCCCGTCGGTTTTGGAGCGCCACTTTTACCCAGTCGATCGGCAAAGATTCTTGGAGTTCCCGGATTTCCTGGCTGAGTTTCAAACAGGTCCAAGTTGGGTGTGTATGATACCCTAAACCAACATCTTTGCCTTTCATGCTTGGAAAGGCTGGCAAATATGAAGATTATGAATTATGAAGATTCATTTGATGAATCTCTGATCTACGTCTGATACCTGCGGGAGAGCTGCAAAAAACGAAACAAATCCAGCCGCAATGCCTTGGCAGTCTAGCCTAGCTGTAAGCCGTGAATCGCTCAAAGTGGGCTGCTGTTCTTCCCAATCTCAAGACTGTAAGGTGTCGTCAAAGTGCAAATTCATGAGCAGCTGAAGCATTTCCGATGTGACCATGAGTTTGTTCCAAATTTTAGCCATCTGAGCAAAGGCCATGACCGAGTGTGCTTACCCAGGGTGGGGGGCAGAAGTGCATGATCGGTCAGATCATGGTCAGTTAGTGCGACAGAATGGAAACATTTGTTCATTTGATGAATCTCTGATCTATGCTGATACCTGCAAGGGGGGGAATTGGGGAGACTAGATGGACACCTGCCCTTTGAGAAACCTCTTACATCACACAATTTGCACTTCAACCGCAGGGGCCCATCATCTTCATCATCAGCATCATTCAGGCATATCTGCGGAACATATCGACATATTTGTGGCCAAGTTCTGCTCTCTAGAAGCACAAGCACAAGGGCACATGTGACTGAAGTGAGGCTGAAAACCTTCATCAAAGAGGGGAAGAAAGCAGTGCAACTTCAGAAACTGTGCAACTTCAGAAAACCATTGACTCCACACGACGCCCAGGTGAGCTGCGTGGCAAGGTAGTTCGAGATTTTTGCGCATGGAGTAGCTCAACAGTTACGCCTTAGCCATGCGAAAACTGTAAGTAGTCCTGCGATCGGCGTTTCAAAGTAGTGCGTAAGAGGGAGTGAAGACCTTTACCAACCATGGTTGTTATATCGTTGGTTCCACCCCGAACTCTGTCGGCCACACCGTACTTCTACTAAAGCGTCAAGTAACTTCCAAACTAGCAAGTTCACTACGAGGGCTGGTCGCCATCGCTTGTATGAGTCATAGCATGTGGAGGTGATAGAATTCCCGGGTCTGAATGATGAGACGTTTCTGTGGGCGCAAGTGAGCCTTCACCCCTTCAAACTCACACTGCTGACACCGAACATTTCTGTGAAACGGAAGGAAGTATGACCACAGGGTCGGGATTGAAAGAGCGAGCGCTCACCAAACTCCGATGCCCGGCAACAATCACGTTGTTCAATCTGCATGCCAACACCAACTTGGGCCCCTTGGGCCCCTTGGGCATGGTGCTATGCCACGAAGGAGATCTTGATGGTGCCGTGTGCTTCGACCAGGGCTTCGGACCGCAGGTACAACAGCCTGTTTTTGAGTCCCTTTGGAGCTACCAGGCGACACAAACCTGGCACAAGCGACGCAACCTGTTTGAGGAGGACTAGATTGAGAAATGATTGAGTCACTGACTTCACAAGATGTGAATGTTCGTCCTCACAGACTGGTGCTTGGCTCGGAGTGGGAGATGGGAGGATCCACTTGAAATCTTGCGAGTGATAGAAATGCCCTTGACACTGCTTTGCTTGGAACTTGTTTTGATCTCTTTATTTCAAGATGACCTCATCAAACACTTCACGACCGCCACAAGCTTGGCATTTCAAGGCTTTAACAATGAACACTGGAGTCATTTGAGAGACAGAAGTACCTTCCTTTTCATTTGCAGAGCCCTGACATAAGAGCCGTAAGCAAAAGCCCCAAGCTGGCATAAGGTCATCATAAGGTGGGTGTCACAGTGGGCTTTTGCAGTTTCCGGTTTCGATTTTCACAGTGCTGGACGGACCTGAGGCCCCCCCTTCCACGCCTTGCCTTGACTGACCATGGCTAGTCTCAAAATTCGGCTGAGCCCGGCGATGCAATTCCAGCCCTTGCCCGGTCTGTTGTGGTCCCTCCGGCGCCGTGGGTTGGCAGTGGTCTGATTGATGTCCACCTGAGTCCGGTTCAAACGAGGGCTGGAACATCCACCCTTTATAATGTGGGTAAAACAATGATAAACCATCCCCTAATCACATCTAATCACCATAACTAGGTGGTATATAGATGCATCTAGTATAAACCATTCCCAAATGGCGGTTTTATTGTTGTTTTACCAACCCTTTGATGATTTTCCCAGCTCCAAGCCTCCAGTGAAAAAGGTGATTTCCCAGCCTCTCAGCTTGCCACGAGTCGCTCAGTGAAGGACCATCCGACAAAATCGGGCCCTTGCTGAAATTACAGTGAAGCAATCTTGCCACGGAGAGGGGGTAGGAGGACTAAGAGCAAAATAAAGGCGGAGACCAGTGGTGACACAAGAACATGAGAATTCTGCAGTTTCACCTGAGCCACGTTCTAAACCCTTGTGTTCATGTTAAGCAAGGGGCCCCTTGTAAGGGCGCGGCGTAAGCAAAACTGTGGTGCGCGTAAGCCAGCGTAAGCTCAACATAAGAAAAGATATGCGCGTAAGCAAAACCTGTGCGCGCGTAAGCAAAACGTAAGCAATGGCGTAAGCATTTCCTTATATTTGGTGCCAAGATGTAAGACATTTAGAACATGGCTCACCTGAATTAGTTGGTCGAATGGCAAGTCCATGTCACCAAGTCATCGGATTGATTCATTTTGCTGTGCAACTTTGGCAGAAACCGGTGAGGGACCAGCGCAGTCCCCTCCCAGAAGCAAGTGGCTTTGCCAACTCTCCTGGAGCAACAATGGATCAACTAGAATCTCAGGCGGACATCACCTACTAAAGCCACTTGGAGATGTCTACTTCCACTTCAGTGTAAGCATAGCCCTTATGTTCAAGCCATGCTACTTCGCCCTTCTGTGAATTCCGAAGACCTTCAGATGCCTCCATGACTCCATGAAGTGGCGCCGCTGTACCTCCGGCGAATACTGAGGAAGAGTCTTCACGTGGGTCCTTCGAACAGTTGCTGGAGGCACCAAAGCAGTATATTCCTGAACCCATACGCCCCCAAGATTTTTGCTATTGTAGTGTTCGACGTGCCAGCAGCTGATGATATTGTATGTTCAGCGATGTTAACCCGGCGCCCTGAAAATTGATTTTCAAAGCCGATTGTGCCACCCAGAGCTGCTTTGCTTCAACGAGCACGCCTCAAGCTTTGTACACTGGATGGCATGAAGATTGCTCAGAGCCACCCGCCCATCAATGTGCCCATGTGCTTTGGGTGAGAAATGAGTAAAATATAGTAAAATCACTTGAGGCCGGCAAGCTCTCGCTAAGCGCTAGGAGATAGGTCAGATAGGTACAGTGCATTTCTGTTGGATTGTAGCTTTTCTTGAGGAATCCTATGCTGATTTTCCGTCTCTTCGAAGATACCCGACATATTGGCCCGATGGCAGAAAGACAAACCATTGCAGATGCAGTAAAATGCGTAGTGTGCCATTTTCATTCTATGCCCTTAACCGAAGCCAGCAGCCCTTTGCAAGCCGATCATGCACGAAAGGCTATGTTTTGCAGACACCCACAGAAGTGCATTGCAGAGAAGCGCAACGCAGCAAAGTTTACATCTATGGCTGGTGCTGTTTGAAAGCATTTTGTGTTGGGGTTCAGAAGGCAAGAGAGCTGTGGCAGCAATTAGCGCTGCACACTCTTCTACACCCTGCTGCACTTCTGCACAAGAAACTCCCTTTGGTGTCATTCTTGGCTTTGGGTCCTCCACTGAAGAACACATTGATTCGTGAAGCGAGTATTGAGGCAAGATCTTGCACTGTTCACGCAGATTCTGGCTTCCAGTCAGTGCTATGTGAAGAGTCTCGCTTCGCCGACTTGATAATCCTTGAGCGGCAAGTGCCGGCAACAATACACTTTTGCCTCTTCCCAGAGGGCAGAACTTGCCCAACCAACATGATTGAACTCCAGATATTCCTGGCTCGTGATGGGCACCTGCGATTGACGTGCTACAGAAGGCACAGGCAATCGTTTCTGGGCTGGTGAAACAGGCGAGGGCTGCGTGACAAGACACCGGATGGCACCAAGATTGCTCCCACTCATCAATGTGCCCATGTGCTTTGGGTGAGAAATGAGTAAAATATAGTAAAATCACTTGAGGCCGGCAAGCTCTCTCTAAGCGCTAGGAGATAGGTCAGATAGGTACAGTGCATTTCTGTTGCATTGTAGCTTTTCTTGAGTGCTGATTTTCCGTCTCTTCGAAGATACCCGACATATTGGCCCAATGGCAGAAAGACAGCATGTAAGTCTTTCAGCGAGTGTTAGGCAGTAAACCATCGCAGGTGCAGTAAAATGCACAGCGTGCCATTTTCATTCTATGCCCTTGAGAGCAGGCGAGAACAGACGAGGCTCGCTCTCTGAGCATCTACCGAAGCCAGCAACACTTTGCAAGGCGATCATGCACGAAAGGCCCTGCTTTGAGACACCCACAGAAGTGCATTGCAGAGAAGCGCAACGTAGCAAAGTTTACAGCTATGGCTGGTGCTGTTTGAAAGCATTTTGTGTTGGGTTCAGAAGGCAAGAGAGCTGTGGCAGCAATTAGCGCTGCACACTCTTCTACACCCTGCTGCACTTCTGCACAAGAAACTCCCTTTGGTGTCATTCTTGGCTTTGGGTCCTCCACTGAAGAACACATTGATTCGTGAAGTGAGTATTGAGGCAAGATCTTGCACTGTTCACGCAGATTCTGGCTTCCAGTCAGTGCTATGTGAAGAGTCTCGCTTCGCCGACTTGATAATCCTTGAGCGGCAAGTGCCGGCAACAATACACTTTTGCCTCTTCCGTGAGGGCAGAACTTGCCCAACCAACATGATTGAACTGCAGATATTCCTGGCTCGTGATGGGCACCTGCCATTGACGTGCTACAGAAGGCACAGGCAATCATATCTGGGCTGGTGAAGCAGGCGAGGGCTGCGTGACAAGACACTGGATGGCATGAAGATTGCTCAGAGCCACCCACCCATCAATGTGCCCATGTGCTTTGGGTGAGAAATAAGTAAAAACACGTGAGGCCGGCAAGCTCTCGCTAAGCGCTAGGAGATAGGTCAGATAGGTACAGTGCATTTCTGTTGGATTGTAGCTTTTCTTGAGGAATCCTATGCTGATTTTCCGTCTCTTCGAAGATACCCGACATATTGGCCCAATGGCAGAAAGACAGCATGTAAGTCTTTCAGCGAGTGTTAGGCAGTAAACCATCGCAGATGAAAATGCGTAGCGTGCCATTTTCATTCTATGCCCTTAACCGAAGCCAGCAGCCCTTTGCAAGCCGATCATGCACGAAAGGCCCTGATATGAGACACCCACAGAAGTGCATTGCAGAGAAGCGCAACGCAGCAAAGTTTACATCTATGGCTGATGCTGTTTGAAAGCATTTTGTGTTGGGGTTCAGAAGGCAAGAGAGCTGTGGCAGCAATTAGCGCTGCACACTCTTCTACACCCTGCTGCACTTCTGCACAAGAAACTCCCTTTGGTGTCATTCTTGGCTTTGGGTCCTCCACTGAAGAACACATTGATTCGTGAAGCGACTATTGAGGCAAGATCTTGCACTGTTCACGCAGATTCTGGCTTCCAGTCAGTGCTATGTGAAGAGTCTCGCTTCGCCGACTTGATAATCCTTGAGCGGCAAGTGCCGACAACAATACACTTTTGCCTCTTCCCAGAGGGCAGAACTTGCCCAACCAACATGATTGAACTCCAGATATTCCTGGCTCGTGATGGGCACCTGCGATTGACGTGCTACAGAAGGCACAGGCAATCGTTTCTGGGCTGGTGAAACAGGCGAGGGCTGCGTGACAAGACACTGGATGGCATGAAGATTGCTCAGAGCCACCCGCCCATCAATGTGCCCATGTGCTTTGGGTGAGAAATGAGTAAAATATAGTAAAATCACTTGAGGCCGGCAAGCTCTCGCTAAGCGCTAGGAGATGGGTCAGATAGGTACAGTGCATTTCTGCTGGATTGTAGCTTTTCTTGAGGAATCCTATGCTGATTTTCCGTTCCTTCGAAGGTACCCGACATATTGGCCCGATGACAGAAAGACAAACCATCGCAGGTGCAGTAAAATGCGTAGCGTGCCATTTTCATTCTATGCCCTTAAGAGCAGGCGAGAACAGAGGTCTACCGAAGCCAGCAGCACTTTGCAAGCTGATCATGCACGAAAGGCCAGTTTTTGCAGACGCCCATAAAAGTGCATTGCAGAGAAGCGCAACGCAGCAAAGTTTACAGCTATGGCTGGTGCTGTTTGAAAGCATTTTGTGTTGGGGTTCAGAAGGCAAGAGAGCTGTGGCAGCAACTAGCTCTGCACACTCTTCTACACCCTGCTGCACTTCTGCACGAGAAACTCCCTTTGGTGTTATTTTGTCTAGGCTTTGTGCTTTCTACCGAAGAAAAACAATCCGCGTGAATCATCAAGGTGTCCGTAGCCACACACACCTTGTTGATTCTTGGAATGAGTATTCAGGTACGGGGTCTTGCATTGTTCATGCAGAGTTTGGCTTTCAGTGAATGTTGTTTGAAGGGTCTGTTCAGTTCACCGAGTTGATGGTCTTTGAAAGGCAAGTGCAGGCAACAATACACTTCTGGTCCTTTCCAGAGGGCAGACCGTGCAGAAAAACATTTTCGAACTGTTCAGCAGATATCCCTGACTCCTGATGATGGGCAGCTGCACTTGACGTGCTACAGAAGGTACAGCAAATTATTTCTGGGCTGGTGAAACAGGCGAGGGCTGCATGTGACAAGACACCGGATGGCACCAAGATTGCTCCCACTCATCAATGTGCCCATGTGCTTTGGGTGAGAAATGAGTAAAATATAGTAAAATCACTTGAGGCCGGCAAGCTCTCTCTAAGCGCTAGGAGATAGGTCAGATAGGTACAGTGCATTTCTGTTGGATTGTAGCTTTTCTTGAGGAATCCTATGCTGATTTTCCGTCTCTTCGAAGATACCCGACATATTGGCCCAATGGCAGAAAGACAGCATGTAAGTCTTTCAGCGAGTGTTAGGCAGTAAACCATCTTAGGTGCAGTCAATTTTCATAGCGTGCCATTTTCATTCTATGCCCTTGAGAGCAGGCGAGAACAGAGGAGGCTTGCTCTCTGAGCGTCTACCGAAGCCAGCAACGCTTTGCAAGCTGATCATGCACGAAAGGCCGTGCTTTGAGACACCCACAGAAGTGCATTGCAGAGAACCGCAACGCAGCAAAGTTTACAGCTATGGCTGGTGCTGTTTGAAAGCATTTTGTGTTGGGGTTCAGAAGGCAAGAGAGCTGTGGCAGCAATTAGCTCTGCACACTCTTCTACACCCTGCTGCACTTCTGCACATTTTGGAACTGTTCAGCAGATATCCCTGACTCCTGATGATGGGCAGCTGCACTTGACGTGCTACAGAAGGTACAGCAAATTATTTCTGGGCTGGTGAAACAGGTGAGGGCTGCATGACAAGACACCCGACAGAAAGACAGCATGTTCATTCAACAAGCGATGGCCCGTAGAGCTTTCACAAGTGCTGTCAAAAGTGCACACTGCCTGTTTACAGGCTTGAAGGCAGGCGAGAGCAACGGAGGGGTGTGGCGCTTCAACACCAGCGAGCTTTGGCAAGGCGCACTGGACTTTGGACGGAGTCTGAGTCTAAATGCGGCCGCTAGATCAGATGTCAACCTTATCCAACAAACCTCGGATGGTTTTTCAAACCAGAACTCCTGCCTGGTGACAGGTTTGGGATCCATGGATAAAGGTTTGCAATCCGCGAAAAGCGTGTTAGCTTCCAATTCTTATCGCTGGTGTAGCTCTTGATGTGACCCATCCCTTGCAGGGGACATGGGGGTTTCTTAAACTGGATCTCCGAAACCATGGGTTTCAATACTAAAATGGTCTAATTTTGGATGACTTGGGGGTGCCAAAATTTTCGGACACCTTCTGGCTGCTTTGCCAAAGCTAAACGTGCAGCTCTTGATGTCGGACTTGGGCAAGCGTCGGTTGGGAGATTCTTGGCTGGTTTTGCCAGCAAAACGCGGAATCTCTGTCCTTCGGTTGCGCTGTGTGGCGCATGTTCTTGCAGTCAGCATCCTTGTGCATTTGCCGCCCATGCCGAGAGAAAGTTATGAGCAGAGAAGCGCAACGCAGCAAAGTTTACAGCTATGGCTGGTGCTGTTTGAAAGCATTTCGTGTTGGGGTTCAGAAGGCAAGAGAGCTGTGGCAGCAACTAGCTCTGCACACTCTTCTACACCCTGCTGCACTTCTGCACGAGAAACTCCCTTTGTTGTTATTTTGTCTAGGCTTTGTGTTTTCTACCGACGAAAAACAATCCGCAGTGAATCATCAAGGTTGTCCCATGTTCTTACAAGACAAAGAAGTTTGATGATATAAACCTCTCAATGGCCAATTTGGTCTGGTTGCCACAAGTTTTTGGAGCAGCGCTTTTGCATTGGGAGAAAAAAAGGCAATATATTCCGTGATCTTGGTGCTGAAAAAGACTGCCTCAGTATTCTTAGGCATTTTCAGCATATTTTTCCTTCCCCACGATATGATAATTCGCCTTGCACCGAAACAAGCGCGGCAGCCCGTATTTCACGTGAAGGCCGGCACAGCGAGCATCAGAGAGGATGCGCCAGATGCGCCACTTGTGCTATCACATCCACCATGAAGCTCTTAGGCTGATGTGCCAAGACTGCCGGGTTCCAAAGGTAGCCCATGGGGCCTTGGGCATTCCTCTGACACGGGTGCAGCCATGCACTGGCCAATGCCATGGGAGGGTTTCAAAGGGGGTTCTGGTCCTTGCCAAGCCTGCAACCTTGCCACAGGCCTGATGACACCTCCGTATCAGTCGCCCAGTGCCGTGCATTTGTCAGGTGCCTTCGTATGACCAACGAAATACTGAGCTTGTGAAGAAAGCAAGCGCAGCGTGGGATATCTCGCGGGAAATTGCAAGTTGAAAAGGACGTGGAAAGGGGGAGGATTTGAAGATGGGACGGGTAAAGGGCTCAACCCTTCCAAGTTGCTGTGAGCGGCTGTGAGTTCTGATCATTTTTCTGTCTGACGTTTGGAATGGTTCTTGGATCCTTTGTGACTATGGTTCATATGATTAGCACACTCTACATCGCCCCACAAACCCATTTGGCCAATGGAATGATCAACTATCCCAGCCTTTCACCCACAAAATCATGTTCAACTATCCATGTTTTGCGTAAATCATCTTGACACATTTTGACCCATCCATACCAGTTGAAATGGTGATAGGGTCTTGAAGAATTCACAAGGGGTTGAGAAAACCTTTGTTTCACGCACTATTGCTCAATTATTTAGGCATTCCAGCATAGCTGACACGTTGGCGAAACTTTGGCAGCGCCTTCCGGCTTACATGCCGAGCTGAAGATCACAACATCACGGCAAGTCGGGTGAGTTATTTTCAATTGGTCAATGGCAACTGAGTTATCACCACAATGAACATCACATATTGCCACATTGTCAAAACAATGGAGAGGATTGTGTCCCTGATTTCTTCGTTTCAACCGTTGGCATCATAGCTGATGGATTTCAAAGACCCAGGTTTTGGCAGCAGTTAGCTGATTCCTTTGTTCAGCTCCGAAACCATGGCAGTATTTCTTCGCCCGTCTGCAAGCCAAGCAATTTTTTTAAAAGAAATGGAGGTGCTGGACCCGGACACTTGACAAGGAGGGCATTTTGAGTACTTTTCCGGGAAGTTGGGTGCTATTTTCCCCAAACAGTGTGGCCACACTGCCGCACTGAGGGGTTCTTATGGTAAGTGTTAAGGCCCGGTGTTCCTTCGAGGTGGTATCCGGGGGGTTTTGCAATTTTCCCTGTAAATTTCCGCATAAAATAGCTTTTGTGACATGTCCATGTGCATTTCGACTGCGCAGGCCCGTACGAAACAGGGGCCCCGGCTGGGGCGTCTGGCGGTTTCCCTGTAAATTTCCGCATGAAATGGCTCTTGTGACATGTCCATGTGCATTTCGACTGCGCAGGCTCGCACAAAACGAGAAAACTCATACAGAGTTCTTGCCAAGAGACCTCTTTTAGGGAGCTTGTACAGAGATCATGCCAACAGACCTCTTACGGAGATCTTGTTCAGAGATCTTGCCAAGAGACCTCGTACATAGATCTTGCCAACAGAGGTCTTATAGAGATCTTGTGCAGCGTTCTTGCCAGGAGACCTCTTCTAGAGATCTTGTACAGAGACATGGTGAAGAGAGCAGCGATCTTGCTCAGGGATCTTAGATCCCACACAGAGATCTTCTGTGCATATCTCTCATAGAGAGATCTCTTCAAGAGTCTTGCCAAGAGACCTCTTATAGAGATCTTGTACAGAGATCTTGCCAGGACACCTCTTATGGAGATCTTGTACAGAGAAATTGCATAGAGATCTGTTGAGATCTTGCCAAGAGGCCTCTTGCATAAATCTTGCCAAGAGAACTCTTCTAGAGAGCTTGTTCAGAGATTTCATTCAGAGATCTTGTGCAGAGACATTGCATAGAGATCTGTTGAGATCTTTCCAAGAGGCCCCTTTCAGAGATCTTGCCAAGAGACCTCTTATAGGTATCACAGAAATCTTGCCAGGCAGGACACCTCTTATGGAGACCTTGTACAGAGACATTGCATAGAGATCTGTTGCAGAGATTTTGCCAAGAGGTCTCGTTACATAAATCTTGCCAAGACGGCTTTGATAGAGAGCTTGTAAAGAGATCTCATAGAGAGATCTTGCCAAGAGATCTATGTTAGATATCTTGTCCAGAGGTCTTGCCAAGCGACCTCTTATAGAGATCTGTGCAGGGATCTTGCCAAGAGGTCTCTCACAGAGATCTTGCCAACAGAGCTCTTATAGAGATCTTGTACAGAGATCTTTCCAGGAAACGTCTTATGGAGATCTTGTACAGAGACCTTGTGAAGAGAGCAGCGGTCTTGCTTGGAGATCATTTATAGATAGCTTGAACAGAGATCTTACTTTGAGATCCCTTACAAAGATCTTCTGTGGAGATCTCCTCTAGACACCTTCTACAGATAGCCTTACACAGGGATCTTGCACAGCAGCTTCTACAGAGAACCTGTCAAGGAGATCTTGCGCACGATCTTCTACAGAGATCTTCACAAGGGAACTTGCAGAATCTTACCTGGTATCTCTTCTTCCAAAGGCCACCCTGAATGAACACCATGCTTTCACTACTAGTGTCGCTCTTGCCCTGCTAGCTTGCAGCCACTGATGATTTTGGGTCCTTTCCACCTTTCCCTTTACAATCCTAACTACACACTGTTTGGGGTCTCTTGCCGGGATATATTTTTTTAAAATATATTTAACCTTTCCTGGACATAAATTTGACATTTCATGTGAAATCTTGTTCAGAATTATTGGAGTATTCCTGCTGGGCCCTTCCATTTTGTAGCTTGACTTTGTCAACGTTTTGGCAATAACAGATTTTAGCAACCCAACATTGAGACAGCATCTAGTGCTTGTGCAACACCCAGGCTCTTGCACATGGAGGACGGAGCCCGTTGGTGTGAAGGGCCAACCTTGCTACTGCTGTATTCCCTGATGCCGGCGCAAGACTTTTCAGAAGCAGATGCGTCCGGCTGCTGCATTTTGCTTGTGAAAAGTGGGAAAGTGTTGTTTTGTCCGGCTCGGTGAATGAATTTTCTCTTCTTTGCTTCAATTGTATTGCCAAACTGGGAGCAGGGCCGGGTGGACATGGTCGTGGTTTGAGATGGGAAACAATTTTGATTAATGTATCATCCTGTGATGGAACGTGCTGTTTATTGTGTTTTCTTTGTTGCAAGAAAATGTGCGTTCATGATTGCTCGCCTTCGCTGCGTCCAACTCATTTCGAAACGCGCGTGGATTTCACAGAAGATGGGGCCCTGGTAGGTCTGGCTGACAATTTGCTCCGGTGTTGCTGACGGATCCATCCAACGTTTCGAAACTTGCAACTTGCAGGGTTCTCTCGAGCAGCGCAACTCAATACCCTTAGTAACATCAACTTGACCACTCCACCAGTGTACAGCTAAAAGCGGAACGTACCATCAGCTTGGGTTTGGGTTAAAACCCTCACCCCAAAATGATGGTTTCACGTGAACATTTCATCGCAATGGTCTGAGGATTGGACATTGGTGCTTTGGGGGTGTGGATGCAAAAGCCAACGCCTTCAATTGGAACCGGTGCTACCTGTAAAAGCAGGTGCAGCAGGACCGCCTTGGGCAGAACTGGAGTAGCTCCCATTTTTTGGTGCTTCCGATCCAGTTTGGGTTGTCTTTCCGGCAGAGATCTCAGGTGTTCCAAAAACCGGTGATGATTGGTTGAGTGAGTCTTGATGTTCTAAAATCTTGGAAGAGATTCCAATGATGCCAAAAAAATCAGATTTGGATTGCTATTGGCGAAAAATTGGCACCATTTTTCGCCCAAATTGAAGGTCCAGAAGATTTCATGGTGTTTTTCGGCACAAGGATGGCCCTCAGCTGCCCTCAGATCCGGAGTCCTGGCACGTCTGGAATGAGCGCAGACAACGGTGGACGCAGCTGAACGTCCGTCCCTGGATGGGGTGAGATGGGATGACATGGATGATCGACCCGGCAAAATTGGATGGTTATGATGCTTGAATACCAGTATGTACCTTTGACATGCTCGAAATGTATTAAATTTCCGAGCAACTCATGAAGTTGTCAGTTTAATACAGTTTAATCACCTACGCCGACCTGTACTGCGGTGGGTGCTTTTGAGATGGATCTACGTGTCACGTTTTCAGCTGGCAGCTTGCTATCCAGCTATTAATGAATTGCTTTCGTTGCTTAGTTGGTTCATGTTGTTGATTTGGTTGGACACCATTTCTGAAACACAGCTCCTTGCAGTGAACGCGTGAAAGCGTATATCAAAGCACAAATTTGTGTTGCTTGAACCAACATTTTTGGTGTCAACCACCCTTTCTCGTAGGGGTTGGGTTAGGTTTTAATTGTAGTGAACTCATGTTAACTCCTTATCGGTTGGTTCCATCCCCATTTTTGCTTCGTTGGTTCCCCGGCTCTCGAGGCGTTTCGGAGGTAGCCTTCTCCGACGACGCACAGCACCTGGTGTTGGCGCAGGGCGAAGTGGCGCAGCTGCGGGGCTTTGCGGAGCTGCGACGCAGGCGCGGTGACCGGGGGATGACGTGGCTGGGGGTGTCCATAGTCATGGGGGATCCCCAAATGCATGGCTTATTTCATGGAAAATCCGAAGATAACATGGATGATGTAGGGATCTAACCATTCCAGAACACCAGCCAGAAACGCAGAAACTATTATTGAATTGCGAATGACAGTTGATGCATTTCCCGTGGTTCAAGAAGTTCAATCGTTGATCCAAAAATATCTTAACTAACATAGTTGTTGAAAACCACATGAGGTGACCCTCCTTATACATTCTGTATAGTTACTCCTCTTGAATGACATAGGTTGCTGTGCCTCTTGCCATGCAGTTTCACATCATTTTGCCTCGGCACCTTACTTTTGGCTCAAGTGCTGTTGAAAGTGCGTTGGGCCGACTTATGGTTTACACATAAATCTCTTGGTGGTAGGCTGTACACCTTGAGATTTACTGGTTAACAGCCTCAATTTGTGGTTAAGCGCCCGTCCATATTCTTAGCATTGCAAGGGTTTGAGCCACCTTGTGCATTGCGCCCACCGCCATTTCAATTCCAACCCTTGATAACTAAGCCATATCGTGTTGCAGGCTTTAATCTCTTGGATTTTGGACTTGAAGTGTGATTGCCTTCCCAACACATCCCAGGTGTTTGGATCGCCAGTGTAGCAAGCCTTGAAGCTCTCAGGACCTTTTGGGCATTCTGGGGTGTGTGTTCGCACATCTGCGACTACACCACCAAAAGCCAAAGTTAGAATTTCCATAACTAAAGTGAAGTGATCGCACCATCGTGTTGAGCCTTTACTTGAAAAGCTGAGATCCAGATCATTGTGTTTGCATTCGAGCGGAAATCCAAATTGCTTGTCCCTGTCATCATACTTGCAATTTTCGTGTGTAGTTGTCAAAGACCTCAGTGATCTAGAAACGAAAGTACCAACATCGAAGTCAGTTCTTAGATTGGCATTTTGCCACAGATCCCAACTGCAGTGCAAGGGCATTGGAATTGAGAGATCCTAGGAACTAAAGTGTTCATCACATCCATAAACCAGCAAAGGGGAAATTCTCTGCATTCGGTGATTGAATCGGTTCGAGCTATCTGCAAGACTGTTTCACCGCTACCTGCAAGAGTTTCACCGCGGCGCAAGAGCAACGCTACCCTTTGATCTTGGATGCATCGGAGACCTCGTTCCCCACCCGGTCCACCACCTTCTCGAAGATCTCGGAGCAGATCGCCTTGGACTAGGCGTGAAGAGGGGCTGACTGCAGCGTTTCAGCGTAATTTGCCGAGGCGCCGGGGTGGTAGAGCTTCTAGAGCTACTACCAGAGGCATCCATCGTGGCATTCTACAGGTTCTGAGAGAAAGGATTGTTCTCATCCTTCAGTATCTTGTGGTTGGCACGAGCTCGCATCAGATCTATTCAAGCCGAATTGCACAGATAGACGAACGTTTGGAACACCTGCAGGACAATTGGGTGGAAGACAAATTCGTTGTGCTGCCGAACTTGAAAGATTTTGCGAGTTTTGCACCAGGATTGGAGCCAGAGAGTGAGAGCGAGGTTGAGACGGTATTTGCTCAGTCTGAGCCAGAGGAAATCTCTGATCAGGAGGAGGCAGATCGAAGACCGGTGTTCAGTGTGCCGGCGTTTCAACAGGCTTTCGAAAGATCGTTGCAAAGAGGTGGTCCTCGATTAGCCACATCATCAGCATCGAGCTCAAGTGTTCCTACCCCAGCATCAGTTGAAACTCCAAGCGTTGCAAAGCCATCATCTAAACCACCGCCCTTGATACCGCCATCAACACCCAAGCAGAAAGCTGCACCAAAGGCCACATCATTTCTTGCACCGACCTCGAAGGCAAAGCCAGAGTCTCGTGTTGTGCTTGGAAAGCCGGCCTCAGTCCCAGCAATTGCCAGTGGAAGAGTGGTCCCAACTGTGATTCTCGAGCCAGTGCCAAAGGCACCTCAGGTTGATCTCAACATTCTTGTGGCCCAGGACTTGGGAGTCTTGCCTGCAGGAGCTGAATTGTTTGGCCTGAGTAGGAGGTTGAGTTTTCAGCCCATCATCAGTCTCGATTATCACAACGTCTTGGACAAAGCTGTTCTGAGCCGAACAAGGGTCCTTCGATTAGATCCAGCTGGCCAGATTGATCAACGTGTTCAAGCTGCTGTAGGTGCCTTACTTGGTAGTCCATTCCAGATCTTGGTGTGCTCGTATTGCCACGAGGAGGCAACGAGACAGCGTGTTCGCATAGCTTGTGTGGACAATCCAAATTGGAACGCAACTTTGATCTCGGATAAGCCAACAGGCCCAAAAGGAAAGCTTGCTTGCTTGTCCCAAGTGATTTCAGATCGTTGCCTGTCATCTCGACCATCTCGTGTGTATCACGTCGACGACAGTTACGACGTCTTGAAAGAGCTGAAGGATTATTCAGGGATCATTCCGGTTGGGGTTCGGGCGAAGAGGAGGAATTATTGGGAGGTTGAAGGTGTCTGGTACGGAGACAACATCTTTGCCGCCCTTGAGCACATCCTCGAGCTCGAGCAGCCTTATCTGCGGTAGATTAGCACAGTTGGTTGTTGGGGAATTACTCAATATCTTTGATCAGTTCTTGGATTAACAAAACAAAAAAACAATCATCCATTCCTCAACTGACCTTGTATCTTTGTGATTCCTCCTCAGTGCCGAGTTGAGTCCAAAAGATCGCTGTGTGTGAATCCGGGTTTGGTTGTTTGCACAACTGCAACTCCATCCCAAAACAAAAGAGAAGCAAAGACCAATTGTCGCTTGGTATGGAACCCATCCGCTAGTGGTTGAAGGGCATTTTGCTCGTGAGTTCCACCTTAGACATGCCACAAATTCAGGAAATCACAAGTTTTACCCACCATAATGATGAACTCATGGATGATTCGGGACAACATGATACTTCAACATCGTTGCATGTGTCCACAAAAAGTCCTGAGAATCCACCACAGAGAGCTTTGCATGTCCGGAAATCCAATTGCAAGAGTTCTAGGGAAAGCAGTTCACGAAGTAGCAGTGCATCGTCCAGACCTCCAACCGGGTTGCAGGGGAGATCACACACCCACAGGGGTCCAGGGTTTTCACCTGTTTTGGGAGCGAGTGATAGTGCATCAGGTTCTCAGAGTGATCAGCCATCGGGTTCGTTCCTCCAACAGGTTGATCCAGTGCAGTATGTTCAGCAGAATGTGTACGACCAAAGGTCCATCAATGTTGATCAACGCCAGTTGCATGTTGGCATTACTCCAGAAGTCATGTCACAGGCCAACGCTGTGGTTAGTGCTGCTAGGGAACAAGTGTACCAGATTCAATCTCAGGCCCAAACAGAGGTTAATCAAGCCCAGATGCAATTGAAAGCTACGGTTCATCATGCTGAATCCATTGTTCATGAAGTTCAGTCCAAAGCCCAAAGTGAGATAGCATCGGTTGAGTCCCAAGCCTCCGGGTTAATGAGTCAACTTGAGGAAAGGCATAGGAGGGAGATGGAAGAGGTTCAGATGGTAGCCCAAAGGGTCCATGATGATTACCAGTCTTCTCAACACCAGCTAGGTTTAGCCCAGGATCGAGTGAATGAACTTCTTGGAATTGTCAGCAATCAAGCGGACCAGTTGGAGCATCAGCGGAAGGAACATACTGGTTTGACTCAAATGGTTTTGGATTTGCAGCATCAAGTGACGCTGCTTAGACAATCAACATCAACACCTCCAGCACAAGACCAAAATGCTACGGGAATTGATATGAGTCCAATCATGAGGGAAGTGCAGAGCCTTAGGAACGAGTTGTCATTGATGAAGCAATCTCCATCATTGAGTTACCCAGCTCACCCCATGGCTAAACCTGCTAGTCCAGCACAGTCTGCATGTGCGGGTTTCCCCCATCCAACACCAGCGCTTCCGATCCACAAGACATCCGGTCCAGATTTTTGGTCAATCTCAACACCGACTCAGCCGCCGCAGCCACCAGGATCTGACTCATCGGGATCATCATCGTCAGAGGATGGCAGACGAGGTGGTGGCTTTCCGGGTGGTAACTCGCCAGGGGGTGGAACACCAGGTGGAGGTCCTCCACCAGGGGGGTTCAGTCCTTATGGTGGTAATTCACCAGGCCAAAGGTCACAAGGTGTTGGGTCGACCGTGATCAATGATGAATCTCAGATAATATAAGGCCAAGGACCTTTCACTCGTGAAAATCGAAACCCTCCCAGCAGATGCAGCTCAGTACAGGGGATGGCGAAATTCGTTTTTAACCAAAGCATCTTCTATAGATAAAACTGGTCAAAATCGTATTTTGCAATGGCTCCTCCAGGCATTTACCCCAGACACAACACGGGAAATGCTTCAAGCCACCTCAGCTGAAATGCCGCGTCTTGATGCGCACTTAGCAAGTTTGCTAATGGACCCTCGTCATCTCCGTGGTGAGTTGGGCCTCACATTTCAGGCTTATGCCGAGTCTGAACAAATGCAAGGTCGAGCGCCATTGGGAAGGATCTTGTTGAACATGATCGCAAAGCGGTTTTTCCTTGATCAAAATAGGGGTGCCAACTTGACGCAACAAAGTCTGTTGGAATTGGATTTGAACAATTTTTCACATGATGGTTCGAGAGTTTTTGTTGACAGGGTTGAGTATGTGTTGAACTCAATTCCGGCAGAGCTTCAACCTTCAGAGATGACAAAGTACACATGGCTTTATTCTCGAATGAAAAAGGTTCGTGTCATGCAGAGACATGTGGATAGGATTCGTGATTCTCGACCCGGTTCTCATGTGAGATCATTCCATTGGTTGTTCGAAAAGCTGCGAGCTTGCATCCATGAAATGAGGGAAGACACTAATGAAGAGTCCATCCGAAAGTCCTTGCAACTGAATGACTCCAAAGGTGCAGGAAAGGACAAGCCAAAGCCGAAGGCTGCGGTTGTTGTTCCAGATACTGAATCCCAGACAGCATTGCCGGTTAATCCTAAGAGTAAAGCTCAGCCAAAGGCAAAGGATAACTCAAAGGGTGCAAAAGGGAAAGGAAAGGGTGATAACCAACCAAAGGGAGGTAATCCACCACCAAAGCAGCCAAAGGCTACGCCAGCTGGCCCACCGCCAAAGGCTAGAGCTGAGGGATCTCGGGAAAAATCAAAAGTTCCTTGTTTGTTTTATCCAAAGGGCACATGCAATCGTGGAGCTAGCTGTCCGTTTTCTCATGAAGCAGCGCCAGCAAAGGCAAAACCAAAGGCAGAGGCCAAAGGCCCAGCCGCAGCTAAGGCAACCGTTGCCACTTTGATCGCGACAAGTGCAAGCCAGGGTGCCAATGCTGTCAAGACCAACACGTCATTCGTTGCTGAAACACTTCGTTTAGCGTGTCTTCCTTTCAAGTTTGCATTGACAATGTTGACAGCTGTTTCGAATCTTGTGATGCCATTTGGCCAAAGGTCATCCGATGGTGATTGTTTGCACATCTCTGCAACTTCATCATCAAATGGCTCACTAGGTCTGCCAGTTGTAGTCCAAAGGACATCGGAATCAGCATGTCTCGCAACATCCAGCTGGAACTCCGGGACCACAACCCTTGCGTGGATAGCCGACTCAGGTGCAAGCCGATCGTTGTGCTCCATCCGTGCTTTGCAGGATCAGGGTTTGTCCGGAGATGTCATTCAGCATAGCTTGCAATCAGCTGACACGTTGAGATTTGAAACAGGAAATGGAACTACTGATAGTAACCATATCATCTCAATTCATGGTCACCGGTCACCGGTTTGGTACTCATGATCATCGCGTGCTTGATGATCGCCCGATAGCTAGAAGTTTGGGTGAGATTGTTGATAGTGGTAGACCGTTCATGTGGCTTCCCAACCAACTTCCCTACTTCGCAGATAGCTTGACGGATGTTAGCATTCGATGTAAAGGGTCAAAGCTTGTGGCAGACAGACTTGATGATGTTCCTGTCTTCAAAGAAATCATTCAATTACATCCAAACATATCAGAATCCATTGCCATGCCAGCAGCTTCGTCATCAGATGCTAGACCGGAAGAGGCAGACCCAGAGCCAGAACTTCCCGAGGATAGACATCTAGAAGTTGAAACTGATGAAGAGTTTGTTGGTAGGGAGGAGCAGTTGTTGAGGGAGTCCATGTCACTTCAGCATCGGCTTTGTCATATGCTGAAGAATCTATACTGTGAGACTTGCAGGCGAAGTCGCATGTACAAACGCCGCACTGTTCGAACTCGTTTGGATCCGTTGAGTGACCGTGGAGCACTGCCTGAGGTCAAAGGTTTTGGTGAGAGAATTGCTTCTGATTTTATAATCGTTGCAAAATCATCAGATGGAACCAATGAATCTTATGTGCAAGTTGTACGTGATGAATACAGCGGATACTTGTTTGCCTGCCCAAGTGCAAAACATAACTCCGATTCCGTAACGCGTCATTTGCTAGCATTTCTTGGACCCTACTACCATAGTATTCCAATTGATCATGTGCAAGAGTGATAACGCGCGTGAGTTCAATGCAGCCTGTTCCGCACTAGGGTTCATCCATGAACCGACATTGGCCAAAAGGTTTCCCCACAACTCAGTCCTGGAGAGAGAAATCAGGACACTCGAAGAAATTGCCAGAGCAGTGCATGTAGGTGCTGGCTTCCACATCTATCGAGATTTGTGGCAGCACTCAGTCGCATACGCAGCAATTGTGTTTAATGCCTATCACCCCAAAATGGATGCAGAGGGCAAATCACACAATCGTTTTGAGTTGGCAACAGGAAAACCTTTTGAGGGTCAGGAGTTAATCCTTGGACAACTAGTATATGCCAGAAAGGATCGAGCTAGTCGACACAAGTTTGAGGCATCAGCTGCCCCAGCTTTGTTTGCCGGTTGGAGGTTTGATTCTGGACCAAAGTCCTACAAAGGTGTGTGCTACGTTTTGGATTACGATGCAATCAAACAACAAACCCCAGGGTATCAGATTGCATTGGCTGTTCCCTTAGAAGAAGTGTATGTGCCAGATGGCCCTCCTGTGATACCTCTCAAAGCTGCAGCTGATCGTGCATTGAGTTTGTTTACCGAGCCATCGCCAGAGGACATTCAACCCATTGAGGTCCCATTCTCTGAGCTTCCAAGAGATGCTAGGGCAGGCGAAAGGCATGAGTACATCACCCTTGATCGCATCATAAAATACGGTCCGTCTCCAGCTTGTCGTGCATGTGAAAATGTGAAGGGCAAGCATACACCAGCTTGTCGTGCTCGATTTGATGGTTTGATAAAAGCTGACAAAATTGATGCATCAAAATCCACTGCCAAAGCCAGAAGTATTGCACCTTCAACACCAGCCCCAGAACTTCCAGCTTCTGAGACACCAGGTCCAGAGTTTGAATTTGATGCTCCTGAGGCACCAGTTCATCCTGATGAGCTTCCGTTTAGTGCTGGTATCCCGCCAGAAGAGACGGAGGGCAGAGCGTTAGCTGCCAGGGGGGGTGCAGAACTTTTGTTGGATGACACATTTTTGCAAGACAACCGAGAAAGAAACATGACTAGACGTTGTGGTTCGTTTTCAGGTAAGAATGTGTTGTTTGAATATGCATGTTCAGATGATTCTATCATTGGAAGAGTAGCTCAGGAGACAAATGTCAAGTGCGTTCGGCTTGGTAAATCCACGCTGGATTTGTGCAATCAAGATCATGTGATTCAGGCCACCGAACAGGCCGATGCACTGCCAGGTTCCGATGCATGGGTTAGCATAGATTGCACCCACTACTCACCCATCCAAAATCTGAACATCCATATCCATGGCAAATCATATCAGCGAAAACTCGAAGCTCGCAGAGCCCAAACAAAAGTTATGCTTGCATACGCCATTCAGTTCGCCATGAACATCATGCACAATAATGGTAGGATAGTTTTTGAGTTGCCGAAGGAATCAGGCATTTGGAAGCTGGACGAATGGAAGCAGTTTGCAAGTGATTATAACTTAAAATGGGTTGTATTCGATGGATGTGCACTTGGTTTGAAAAGTTCATCCGGTGTACCGCTGAGAAAACCGTGGTGTTTATACACAAATGATATCAGGAGTATCCAATTCTTTTCACAATATGTTTGTCCAGGAGACCACACTCATGAAGATACAATGGGCAAGAACGCCAAACTGTCAGCCTTTTACGCAAAAGAGCTAGCACAGGTTCTCATGGAGTGTTGGTATCCCCAGTTATGGTACAAGAGCATCCCGGCATTAGTTACTCTGAACCTTCCGAAGAGCACTTGGCTGAATGATCCAAGAGGGGTTGAAGCAGTCAAAAAGGAGGCAGAAGGACTCAGAAAGAATGGAACTTGGGACGATAACACTGTCCAACTCGTTTCAACTCTGAAAACTGATGCTAGGAAAAAGGGTGTTCAAATCAAACTGGCAGAGTTGTTGACACTCTGTGGAATCAAACATCATGAGCTCTCTCCCGAGCACTGGAAGTGGAAAGGGAGGATTTGTTACCGTGGTGACATCGTCAGAGACGCATGGAACAACATCCTGATGTTTGAAGAAACTGCCACAACTCCAACTTCACTAATTGCACTCAACATTGCATTGTGGTTTGCGTCATTGCCAGGGCATTCGGCATCATGTGCAGATGCTGTTCAGGCATTCCTACAGTCGATGCTTGATGACAGTGAAGAGACATGGGTTGTGTTACCAGTTGAACTTTGGTTGGATTCATGGTTCAAAATGTTCAACAAAAATGACCGAATTTGTGTGAAGTTAAGACGCAGCTTGTATGGGCATCCAAAAGCCGGAAGATGGTGGCAAGATCATCTTCACAAGCACCTGCAGGCACTTGGAGCGGAGGAAGTCCCACAATATCCATCAAATTACTTGGTTCCTTGGATAAAGGATGGTAAACATTACACACTCTTGTTGAATGTCTATGGAGATGACTTAACATTGTGTGGTCCGACATGTTGCCATCCTGATTTTTGGAAGCATCTTCGAAAGGACGTGAAGCTCGAGATGAAGCAAGTATCGATGGTAAGACTGGAACTCTTATCCTTGGTAGGCGTCACTTCATTCAACAAAATGAAAAGGAGACAACTTGCATTTTCGATATGAAATCTTATGCAGACGGTGTTGTTGATGCCTATTGCAATATCACTGGCTTCGAACGAACACGGTTGTAACATGTGCCCACACCCTCACTGCCAGAAACTTGTACTGATGAAGATTTGTCTCAGGCAGGAGAGTTGCAGAAGGATGCATCACGCGTCCTAATGCGTGTACTATGGCTGGCTCGCCTAGCGAGACCCGACCTTTCTTTCATAACCGTGCGACTGGCCAGTAGAGTGGCATCATGGACTCGCTTTGAAGATCGCCAACTTCATCGCGTGATTTCATACATCAATTGCACAAAAGATTTTGTACTTGAAGGCAAGGTTGATCATAATGAGGTTCCCATCTTGGATGTCTACACTGACGCTGACTTTGCCAGTTGTCAGCACTCGGCAAAGAGCACCAGTGGTCTATGGATTCAGGTAACAACAGGTAAAGCTGGTTTTCCTGTGTTCTGGCAGGCCAAGAAACAGGCCAGTGTAGCTCGTTCAACGACAGAATCCGAAATCATCTCTATGGCTACAGGGATGTTCGGAGAAGTCTTGAATTTGCAAATATTCCTTGAATACCTCATGCAAAAACCAATCCAAGTAAAATTCCACCAGGACAATGATGCTGTTCTTAAGATCTTGAAAAATAAGTACTCAGCTCGTTTGAGGCATCTTGGTAGAGTTCACAAAGTAAATGTGGCTTCTTTGTGCGAAGTGCTGGAGGAAGATGAAGTGGAAGCACTTTATTGCCCATCAGCAGAACAACGTGCAAATGGATTCACAAAAATCATTCCCCCACAGGAATGGCAATCTATCTTGAAGCAGGTGATGCTGACTCGCTCAACAGTATCCGTAGGATCTTAGGTAGCAGCTAGTTCTTGCAATTGTTTGCACCCGTGTGGTGCACACCGAAATTGCATTTAGGGCCACAGCGTTGTTTTCCCTGTCATTCAATTGGAGAGGGGGGAGTTGTTGAAAACCACATGAGGTGACCCTCCTTATACATTCTGTAAAGTTACTCCTCTTGAATGACATAGGTTGCATGCAGTTTCACATCATTTTGCCTCGGCACCTTACTTTTGGCTCAAGTGCTGTTGAAAGTGCGTTGGGCCGACTTATGGTTTACACATTGGTGGTAGGCTGTACACCTTGAGATTTACTAACATGGATTTTACCATCAACCTAACTAAAGTTTCGTGGGACAGGAGCAAATATCCAAATATATTATATATTTATATATTGGCCTAACATTACTAAGTGGGTTAACTAATATCATCACAGGATCAACCTAAATTCAACAAATGCCCGAAGATCCTGGGAAGGCAGCGCCGCGATTGGTGGCGGCCACCTGCACCCCCAGAGCCACCACCGCAGCGCCGGACGCGACAGACAGCGGCGAGGGCGCCGACGTGGAAATGGCCCGAATGGCCCGCAGAGCAGCAGGTGGAGCAGTGAAGACCTGCTGAATCCCTACATATTTTAAGATATTCCAAAACATTCCAAGGTATTCCAACATATTCCAAAATATTCCAGAGATATTCCTAGATACTCCAAGAGATTCCAAGAGATGCCAAAATATTCCAAGTATTCCAACTATACAGTAAATTATATTGTATTCTGATTTCCCCAGAAAGTTCAAATACTCCCATCATGACACCAAACATACAAGGGGATTTCTGGTGAAATTGCTTGAGCATGGTGATTCTCACCGGTTTCACGGACAACATCGACCATTGACGTTCTTTGACCATGTCAATCACATGAATCACATGTTGAGAGTTGATGAATCCCAAGAAGCTGAGGTTTGGTTTCAATCGTTTGTTTGTTTTCCAGATTTCGCTTGAATCCATGGTTTGATGACTTGTGGATTTGTTCCACCCCATGCTGCCGTATATCTTGAGGCCTTTGTCAGCTGGGAGTTGATTTGTCTACGGCGCTCTTTGATGATGGACAGACTCTGCTGATGTTGGCTGCGGAGCAAGGATGGACTGAGCTGTCTGCAGCTTGGGGGATGGCCCAAGGGGCTCTGAGTAGGGCCTATAGTTTGGATGTTTCCTTTCAGCCAGTCACGCCCGAAAATGATGATGATGATGGTGATGATGATGATGATGATGAAACGCAATTCATACCTGAGTGTCATTTCAGTTCTACCATTACAGTAGTAATTGCTGTATCACCAACTCACCACTATCCTTTGTCCCTGAGTTGAGAGCTCAGGGTCTCAGCGCGGCTTTCACTAAGGTGCCGCTATCTCTGTGTGACTTCGTGTCGCAGCTCGTATCTCGATGCGCGAGAGGATCGTGGCAAAGAGTAGACCGTCCCTAATTTTCACCAGAAATGGTCGCTATCATCGAGGTTTCTTGTATTGGGTATACCGGTAAAACATGGTATACCGCATAGTTGTGGTTAGCATCTGGAGGAGTGAACAATGCCCAGTTGACTCCTGTTGTTCCCCACATCTTTGTGTGGGGTTCTTGTTTTTGATTCTGTATCCCGCCTCCGCCTCGCTCTTTCACACACAACTTTCACACACACCATCTTTCACACACAACTTTGTCACACACACCATCTTTCTTTGTCACACACCATCTTTCTTTGTCACACACCATCTTTCACATACAACTTTGTCACACACACAACTTTTTTTACTTCTCGATCCTCCACCACCTCCTTTGTCTTTCCTTCCTTCCCCGTCCCCGCTACCCGCTACAACATTTATTTGTTGGTCGTTATTGGAAGAAGTTGACTTGTGGGGTTATCCGGTCCGTTAAAAATGTTAAATTATTTTTTCATGTTAATTAATTTTAGCAGTACCGCGCAAGGCGGTGACGGAAATTTCAAAAATAAGAAACCTATAGGAGAGGTTGGTTGTCGTGAATTACGGATGGCAGAGCCAATCCACTGATGGGCCGAAAGGTGGTTGGAATTTTGATTTTTGGAGTGATTGCAATAGTTGCAGTGGTCACCCCACCAACAACTGCTGGATGTAGTGTGGTGTAGTGCAGTTGTAGTCGTAGTTGTAGTGTAGTTGCAGTTGTAGTGTAGTGTACTTAGTGTAGTGTGTGTAGTGTAAGGTAATGTAGTGTAGTGTAGTGTAGTGTGCTGTAGCGTTGTGTGCTGTAGTGTAGTTTAGTGTAGTATAGTGTGCTGTAGTGTTGTGTGCTGTAGTGTAGTGTAGCGTAAAGTAGTTGTAGTTGTAGTTGTATTTGTATTTGTAGTTGTAGTTGTAGATGTTGTAGATGTTGTTGTAGATGTTGTTGTAGATGTTGTTGTAGATGTTGTTGTTGTTGTTGATGTTGTGTATGTAGTGTATGTAGTGTATGTAGTGTATGTAGTGTATGTAGTGTATGTAGTGTAAGTAGTGTAAGTAGTGTAAGTAGTGTAAGTAGTGTAAGTAGTGTAAGTAGTGTAAGTAGTGTAAGTAGTGTAAATAGTGTAAGTAGTGTAAGTAGTGTAAGTAGTGTAAGTAGTGTAAGTAGTGTAAGTAGTGTATTGTATAGTGTATTGTATAGTGTAATATATTGTAATATAATATAATTATAATTATAATTTAATTTAATATAATATATTTAATATAGAATAATAAAATATATTTAATATAATATAATATAATATAATATAATACAATATAATATAATATAATATAATATAATATAATATATTATATTATAATTTATAAAAAAATATAAATTATATATTTTTATTTAAAAATTATATACAATAATTTAAATATATAGAATAATAAAATAATAAATATGTTGAAATAAAATTATTAAATTAAATATGTTTTTAAAAAAAATAAAATAAAAAATATAATAATAATTTTTAAATAATTTATTTTTATTAAATATAATAATTTTGTAAAATATATATTATATATATTATTATATTCGAAAATTAAATATTTTTTTATTTTTTGTAATTTGTTTTAGGTGGTAATTTACGAATTTCTAATTATAATAACACCTATTATTTTTCCTTTTGACATATTCCTTATGAATTTTTATATATTAAGGGGGGATTTGTGATTCCGAGTATTATTGGTAGCTAACAAACTATTACACAAACAATAAAATGAAAGGAAATGGTTAAAAATAACAACACAAATTATACACCCCTAAAATAGTTTCTTTTTACTTTCTCTATTTTATTACCAATGGATTTATTTTTAACTACAACAAACTTACCCCATTCAAGAACACGAAACAACAAATCCACAGGAACACCTCGCTTAGTCAAAATATCCCCAATCATTTGATATATAACTATTTATTTCAAATATATATTATATGCAAGCAAATTATTTTTTATAATGAACATCTCGATGGTATGTCGTTTGTCCATGTTTGTTCTTGATGTTGGTATTATGGCTGGAATTGGTGTGGTTAAACAATTTTATTATTTATAATAATGTAGATTGTATTATTTGGAATCCTTTGAAATCTTGTAATCTGTATAATTTGCCTCTATCTACATATTTTTCATCCATCTAGTTTTAGCTAGAAACCTCGATAAAATAATTCTGCTCCCAGTGTGGAGGGTGTCCTCCTGTCTTGTTTGTAATTTTTCCATCTTAGTAAAAATATATCTCATGATTTTCTTGTTAACAACAACTATCATATACCCCACTTGTGAACAAAATTTATCCGTATTGGCCCATACAACATCAGAAACTGACAGAAACCTAATATTCTGAGGTTTGATACCCTTGCTTTTAATCTTTATGGGAATATTATTAGGTATACTTTTGACCAATCGATTTACGTCACATATGTCCTCCACTACCGACTTGGCCACTCTTTGTTGCAGCAATGAGCATCCCGCAACAAGATCTGGCCTACTCCCGGTCATCAACCAATTGATTGCCCCCAAAATAGCTTTCATTTGTCGTTTCTCATCTTCGGTAGTCGGAAAGTTTCTCTCCTTTTTTCTTTGTGGTGAGATCTCAATATCCTTCACGCCCTTAGCATACTCAATTTGTTGAATGGTAATGTCCCCATTAGGCAACAATTCCAACCACCTACCCAGGAAATTACCTTTCTTCTCATGTCAATATTTAAAAGGGTACTTCTCTTTCAGGGGCTTCAAGATGTGTTCTGTAAACTTACTATTTCCACCAAGACACATGTCGTCAACATGAAGTGCAATTACTCCAATCACTCGTTTTGGATTCTCAGTAGAATAGGAATAATACACACATCCATCAAATTTAGATCTACGACATTATAATTCCAGAAATATTTTAGAAAATAATTCATACCAAGCTAACGGTACATCAGCCAACCCATATACTGCCTTCACAGCTTCGATAAGAACCCCCGGTTCCAGGTCCTCCAGTCCTCCAGGTGGTTGACTTACGAATACCCGTCCTTACTGGCGGTGTAGATCATTTCCTCTCAAGAATGCTCCTTCGACGTCACAGATTTGTAGATCCCATTGATGATTTGCCATGTTCTGAAGTGCTATGATTGCCCCTTCTGCACTCAAATATCCCCGGATACACCATTTTGCTTTGATCTCGATACTAGGACTCAATTCTGCTTCGTCAGCCTTGGTCAGCACGAATCTAGATTTAAACATCCTACTACAAAGATATTGATCCTTTCTAATCTTTTCATTTTCCTCTTTCCTAAGCGCACGAACAGCCCCACTTGAGATTAATTTGTTCCATTCTTTCTTTTTGACCCTACGAAGACTCATGTCATGACATGCATTCAATTCTTTCTCAAAACCGCTTTCCTACGTCTACGTTTTTCATGCATGTGTACCTCATGACCATGTTCTTGTTATGATTCTTGTCTTCTGATAGGTCCTCCAAACTCCAACATGTTTGTGTTTTGTCTCAATACGGTCATCAATGCATTTTATGTTCTCATCGGTCCAAACTCACCTGATGTCTGAACGGCCTCCGGAAAGGGAAGATTAACTTCAACCTCATTTCCGCCCTCCGGAGAGGGGTTAGCTTGCCCTGGCTCTTGCTGTGGTTCATCACTATCCAAGCTCTCAGTTATTGCCTCAGTAGGAGCATGCATTCCCTGTGGAGTCTCCACAGGTAATTCAGATTCATATGGTGATGTTACACCAGCGTTGTCCGGCTCCCCTGAGGGAGGGGTTGGTACCTCCATATCCATATTATTATCAATTTTAAACCTAACCCTTCTATTCCTAACAGAACCGTCACCCAAACCAACCACATCTCGATCCAGACTCAACTCCATGTGATCGCTCTCCTGTTCTGTTTCAGATGGCTTTGACTGCGTTGACAGATCCATGTAGTTTCCCGGGCCACGACCTTGAATATTCTTTCGGATTCCCAACAAATCTTCTGGTATTATTCGAATCAAATTCTCTTATTCAGGGCTAATCCTCCTAAGCTGTTCGGAATTATATTTATATATTTTCATTCCACTTGCAACCTACAACTTAGACTTACCATCATGATACCCCACAACAGTCTCAGATCCGTGCCAACTAGCCTTCTTTTCTTTAGGCCACATTCTCCAAAAATAAACCACGCCCCCAGGATTATACGATCCACGAATAGGTCTTGTCCTGTTATCTCTCAGCTCCAAATTTCCGGGGATCCCATGCTTTTTCCCAAAAACATGTTGATGGGGGGAATATCCATTCATTCTCGGAAAAATATTGACAGCGAAATTGATTTGGTCAACAATTTCATCCACCTCATGCCTACTAGTCGGGGACATAATCTCAACCATTTTCAAAAATGTGTTTTTCCACACTCCCCCTCTACGTTCAGGATCTCGGGGATCCTGGCTGGGGGGATCCCTGGTTTCCGCATTGAGCTGTGTTGGTTCTCACCCTCTTACCTGGCCCCTTTGTATGTTTCTTGTGTTTTCTTTGTTTTATTTCTTTTTCGGTGGCCATACTCATTATGACACACAAGATATCATCATGCATCTTATTCCCATTGCTGGTAGCGATCCCACTTCTCGGTGTTTTGTTTGTTTTTGGTTTGGTTGTGGTTGTGTGTTTTTTTGTTTGTTTGGTTTCTTTTGTTTCTGATTGTGTTTTTTTTTGGTTTCTTGCTGGGACAACTCGCTGGACTGCGTACAGGTCCACTACCAATACTTTTGTGGCTATCGACAAGTAGACAGCCTTGCATGATAATTACAATTCATCTTTTTGCTGCGATTGAATGTGTATAACGACCTGGCGGAAGCCATGAAGGCGTTGGACGGAAAAAACCCTCTACGTTCAGCCATGCCATTTTGATGGGGTGAATAAGTCGCGGTGGTGTTAAAATAATTTTAATTATATTCCAGACCATGTAAAATTTTTGATCAAATTCTTTCCCATTATTCATTAACACCCTTAAGGGGATCCCAGCCCATCTTTCCAATATTTACGATAGCATGATCTCATATTGACAGAACATTTCCCATACCACATTGGTGCAACCATTTGATACCCCGTAATTTTATCAACCAAATTCAGGAATTTCAGATTTCGTCCTAATACATCCACATCAAATTTATCGACCATGATTTGCTTGTTAAACACCCAAGCTCGTCGTTTCTTAGTAACTGGTCTAGACACTGGTACCTGGCGGCTTTCGCGCGCCGGGCAAGTGAGTCCTTTGGTATTTTTGATCGTTTCCTCGTTTGCCTGTACAGAGCTTAACGTCGCTACGAGTCTAGCATTTAAAGGATGTCCTAAATTCTCATGACATCGTTTTACAGTCTGCATAATTCTTTGGGGGTCCTTTTCTTTGGAGAAAATCTCTACCGCATACACAATAAATCAACATGTTTTTTCTTTTCATTCTCTCGATATTCCAAATACCCAGCCAAAATCACATGAACGAATTATTTGGGGTATCTTTGTACCAATTTACTCCTTTATTTCTAATTAAACGACATTTTAACACTTCCAAAAATAAAAAAATATTTATGATCATGACTACATACTTTTCCCATTTTCTCAACAATTTCCACACAAGTCGTCATGATGCCAGTTGATTTCTTCTGCAATTTTTAATTGATGTAATTTTTAAAAATTAAATATATATTGATCAATCCTTATTCTAATAACCCCTTCTAATTCCAAGATCCTCAGAACACTTTCTTGCCGCCAAGACGCTGGCAGCCACGGATGTTCGAAGACGAACTTGCGTCTGTGTGTATGTTGAAATACGCACAATTCCATTGTAAATTCAACAATTCTTTGCCCTCCTTAAGGGTTTTCTCGTATTCTTCTCCCCTATATTTTCTCAACCGTTGAAGAATCGAAAAGGTTTTTTTTTTGGTCGGCGCCCGTTGCCTTTCGGCGGGTCGCACTTGAGACTCCCGAGTGGACCAGCAGGGATTCGAACCACCATCGGCAGTCTGTCAGCGCTGGCAAGACCAACGCCATACCAACTGAGCCATCGGGTCGCCTATTGAAGAATCGAAAAGGGACCGCATGGGGGACACGCAACCAATACTTCAGATTTCTTTTGTTTGACAACATTCACAACATGTTTCCATAATTTAGGAGATCTCAGGTCATATCCTAATTTCTCATCAAAAGCGTGATCCGCACGCAGGGACATTCGCTTTGCAGTGGAAATTATATGAGGGGTCGAAAAAACCTCCATCAGATCCTGTTGATTATTTTATTCACAAACAATCAACATATCAACAATAATTTTTTATTGAAGAAAATTCTCGATTATTTTTTTCACATTTTTCCTCTTTTCCTTGGTCATGGTACATATTCCCATTATTAGGTGATATCCACATTTATAAATTTTGCTGGGTCATGTAACTCACTAAGTCCTTCATCTGATTCTCGATCATTATCTTGTGCTGTATCGCATTCTGGATCACTTGGTTGATGCTGTCTAGCTTCCCCTGTAGGTCCTGAATCTCTGTTGTTGCATACTTTTTGGACTCGGGAATCATTGGTGACTTCATCATTACCTCCCAATGCACTCCACATTGCTCCTGCGCTGTGCTGCCTTCCGAGGTATTGGTGTAGAAACTACATTCTTGCCTTTTCCCTTTTTAATCGCAGAATCTTGAGCTGATCCCTTGTCTCGATATATAGGCAAAATTCCAGCATGTTAAAAGAGAATTTTGAGTTGTCCGAAACTACATTCTTGCGGATCCAATCGACATAGTCCTTCTTTTCCACATAGGTCTCGCTGAACATCTTGTCCTTGTACTTCCCGGTCAGCAAGCTGTAGTCTTTCATAAGCTCTGTGTTTCCTTGCTCGTCGCTTGGCAGATCTGGTAATTGATCCAACATCTGTTCCATTGGTTTCTTCTTCTCTTCCTCCTCCTGGGTTTTTTTGATCTGGATAACTTTGCACAGGTCCAGGGAACTGGGTTGTTCATCATTTTGCTCCTCGACATAGCAGGTATAGGGCCCATGGGCTGAGAGAGCGGCGCATTTGTCTGGTGCTTCTTGAGACGTCACGGCCCTTTTTGCACGCTGCTCTTCAGTGTGGAGCATTTCATATGTGCAGATGTGCTTCGTATATATTATATCGACATCATTATTCATTATTTCAGCATCATGGTTACCAATTATAGGGATGACAAAATACCCTCGCGAGGTGATCCCCATTCTAATTTTGATCCCCAGATTAGAAAATCCCACTTCTCCCTTGGATAAATCCATATTCGTACCTAACTGCTTCAAAAATTCCTTAGACAACAACAGAGGTGTTTGTGACCCCTTGCGCGGCACCACGGCCGTACGAATAACTACCGACTTGTGACCAAATTGCGCAAAAATCAAAACAATCCAATCCGTGTCCAAACACTCATTATTGCCAAAACGAACACATTACTTTCTTTCACAAACCTCAACCTTTCGCCTTTTTCTTTCAATTTGGTCTCCATATTTTTTAATACCTATTTTCCTACCAATGTTCTCCTATAAATTGTATCAGGCACTACGTGCGTTAAAAGACAGCATGCCCGTCGCTGCTCGCACATGTATACTTCGCTGTCTAACTCAAAACGGTCGCCAAAATGGCTCTCAAAAATTTCGGAAAACTCAGATTTCTTCAAGGCCCCCCCAGTCTGTACATAGTTACTTGTACTACCATCATTAACTAGCAACGCTTCTAAGTCTCCAAGGTCTTTCTCGGAGAAGAAAATCTTATTCTGGCTTACAATCAATTCTCGAGCTTCCGAACTCATCATGGTACCGTCGTAGTAAACATGCTCATAGTCTGCCACCATCGAATTATGTCCTTTTCGATTACTAGATTCGCCCTTTTTCCCGGTTGGTTTGCCAAAGGTAGCATTCTTTCTGCTATTTTTTCGAGGATACTCCCTTTTCCAGTACCCTAGCTAAAGGCAGATATGACATTTGGTTAGATCCTTGAGCTGCTGAATCTTGGCCTGCATAGTTCCTGCCAAGCGCAAGGGTGGTGGTGCCGTCGGTCTAAAACCCCTGGCCATCTTTTGGTTCTGTATTCTTTTCCTGATTTCTTGGTATGTTTTATAGACCTCAAGTGCATCCTCATAGTCTGTACCCTCCTCTTAAGCATAGTCGGCCAAGGCCTCGAAAACTTCGTTTTCTTCATCAAAACTAACATATTCATTACCTTTTCCTTCTTATTATGAAACATTATGCATAAACACATCCTTTGCCTTGATACTACTTATGCATTTTCCTTCTGGCATGACCTTGTAAATGGTCGCAATGAGTTCCGCGTACCTGAGATTACCTGCAGTTGCTGTCAAGACCAGAGCCTCTTGTATTAACTTTAAGTACAATTTTTTGAGAAACAGCCAGCCCTTCACCTCATCAGGAAGGGTAAAGCTATGCTACATCAAATGCCGATATATTTTTTCCAGCCTAACTATAAATTACCAATATGTTTCTTCCTGCTTGATCACACATTTGCAAAAGTACTCACGCAAGTAGGTCTGTGTTGCTTCTTGCTTTCTTTTCTAATATTTCTTATCCAAGGCTTCAAGCACCTTCTGGTACCCATCTTCTTTGCACAATTTTTCCATGGTCAAGTATTCCACCAACTCCTCCACCTCACCTAAGATAAATTTACATAGCTTAGGACCCCACCTAGTCTTCTCAAATATTGTAAGTAGAGCCAGCAACATGAGCTCAGCTTTGCGCCTCCATTTCTTGTACCCTGCAGGCTCGGTCCCGTCAAAGCGCTCTAGCCTCACTTTGTCCTCGTCTTTGGCTATGGTCGTCATTGAGCCTTCAGCTCCACTACCACCTGTTCTTTCTCACAAGTGGCAATTTATGAGCTTCCAACCACAACAGCGCACGTTACTTTTCCTCAAGACACATCCTCCATGAGCTTCTATGCACTAAGGGGGGGGACCTATGAACCCGAGCACCATCGGCAGCCAACAGACTGTCACACAAACAACAATGTGAAAGGAAATTGTCAAAAGCAACAATACCTGAGAAGGGGTGGAACGAAAGCCAGCGCTTGCTTTTTGACTCGCGCAGGGGCGCGTGAAACTCCACCTCATCCATATGGCATGGCTCAAACATGAAGCGCCCCAACATCAACAATTACTATCGGGTCATAATTTTCCAATGATTAAATGGACCTTTTTAGGGTAAACTCCACGATTTTGTAACTTCTATATCCAAATATGTTTCCTACAATGTACTGCGGCATTGTGAAAAGTTCTATCTTAAGTTCCGTAAATCCGCCTTTGGTTGCTCATTTATCTTAAAACAGCGCAAGTTTGCTCCCACCTATTGTAGATAAATAATACCCGTTTTTTTGTGTGAACAGTGGTCATGTGACCTCTCAAAGTCTAAATTGTTTTCTCCCCAGAATCGTGGTCCATGCTTCTCCGCGAAGTTCCGCAACATTTTGGCCGTACGGTGAGAAATTAAATATAGCTCTACTCGCAAAATGGGCAGTGCAAACCCAAGACAATATTATAACATACGTAAGAAAGGGTATAAGAACGAATGAAAATCGAGGAAAACAATGCAAAACCCACGGGAAATATAGAACAGTGGCGAACATGCAGTCCAAATCAAAAGTATATATATTTAGGCCATTTACAGACCTGGGTACCCCCCCCCACCCCCAAGGGTCTGGAAAATAGGTATTTTACAGGAAATGTCGTGGAATAGCATCATCCCTGACATCGATAGAGATAATTGTTTGGCATCCCGGAAAATCTTCTCAGCTATCCCACTCGCCAAACATCCCTTTTAAAAGGCACACATACTATCACGGACGTACAGATGCATATCATTCCCGTCATTGCCATTAGAAGATTCAAATTCTTTCTCGATGTTTTAGTACAAGATTCACTTTTAGTTCCGTTTCAGCCTTCTCAGTACGGCCTCTTACAATGATATTACAGCATTTGTCTCCTAACCTAGGTGGCTCCTGGGCGCAATCTTCATTCCAATGCTTTGTGACAATAACCAGAGGCCTGGAGCCTATGCATCACTTGACAGTCGACTCAGTTCTAAACCGGAAAGACTATTCCTTCCGTTTACCAGTAGATCGTTTTTGTAGTTCTTATCACAAAACTACCAGAATCAGGGAGGCACCAAAAAACGTCAAACAGTTTTAAGCATTATAAATACTCTAATCTGCAGATTGTATTTATTTTTCTTACTCTGTGAACGAAATCACACTTTTCTAACTTCACACAGATTACCATGAAACCAATTTTCCCATGCAACTCCTAAAATCTTACAACTCATACATCTTTTTCCTATACCATCCGCATCTTGCTCCAAGGTTTCATGGCAATGTCTTGTACGCGAGTCAGCCACTATTTCCTATCACCAAACTACATTGCTCATCATCTAACATTATCTACAGAAACCAAATCGGATTTCCTGCTCAACGTTTCCGCTCGTTAACATTGTCTTGGTTTTCACTATATTTTTAAAGCATTTTTAGATATAACATTTTCCTAGGTTTTCACTGTATTTTTCTAACATGTTACATGCCTCCTAGCATGTTCACGCGTGTCCTCCATGTTGTACTGTTTCAGTGTGGGTGCCCCGCGGGGCCGCTAAGTGATTTCCCCCGCTTGCCCCGCTTGCCCGGCTTGCCCCGCTTGCCCCGCTTGCCCCGCTTGCCCCGCTTGCTCCCCTTCTAGGGAAAATAAGTGAATCTTCCTCCTTGCCCCGCTTGCCCCGCTTGCCCTACTTGCAAGCCGAGGGAAGATCGGTGGTTCTTCCCGCTTGCCCCGCTTGCCCCGCTTGCCCCGCTTGCCCCGCTTGCCCTGCTTGCTTTGGTTTCACCACACAGCAGTATGAAAAAGGAATAGAGGTGGTAACGTGAATGGAATGTTTGGGCGAGTGGGGCGAGTGGGGCGAGTGGGGCGAGTGGGGCGAGTGGGGCGAGGGGGGCGAGTGGGGCGAGTGGGGCGAGTGGGGCGAGTGGGGCGAGTGGGGCGAGTGAGGCGAATGGGGCGAGTGGGGCGAGGGGGGCGAGTGGGGCGAGTGGAGCGGCCGACGGGGATTAAGTGGCGACTCCAAACACCGTGGCATCAATACCATGGATTCTGCAAGTTCCCTTTGTAGAAGACGTGTGCAAGATCTCCTTGACAGGTTCTTTCTAGACGCTGCTGTGCAAGATCCTTTTGTACAAGGTCTGTATGAGACCAAACAAAGATCGACTATGTTTAAACATGTCCTAGAAAAATTGCGTTGAACATTACATGACACCAATGTGACATTAAGCATCAAGCATCACCGGAAGCAACCTCCAGCCATTCCGGGAATGCGCACCGACGCGCAGTGCACGTGCCCCGCGGGACCACAGACCCGATGGTCACAGTGAGGAGTGGACTATTGTGCCATCTCTATTTGATTGCGTACCAACATCACGCATGCTGGCATCAGCATCTGCTGAATCCCTAAGGTAGAAGCCATTGTCATGGTGCCACTTAGCAGCGGCACCTGCAGACGCAGGAGTCAGCGACATGGTCGGTGTGGACAGGACTCCCGTGAGTCTTCTTTCCCCCATGAAGCAGAAAAATTATATCGCAGTCGGAAAGGATGGTAGAAAACAGAAATGGTAGAAAACAGAATAAACAGGTGCAAGTTTCAATTCTTTCTTGGACTTGATCAGGAACAAATAAAACATGTGTCTTGCTTCAACATCTCGAACGGCTATGTTCAGCGAACAGTGGCTTCATATGCGCCGCACAAACTATTTTGGAGCCGCGGTGTTGGCTGTCCGCTTTGCCTCAAAAAGAATAGATTGGGCCTTTGTCAATCTCATGCCACCAGCGCACACGATTGAACACTAGAAGGCCAAGCAGACTGTTTTGAGTGTGGCTTTGGACACCATGATGAACCACTATGCAAGATCTTCACACCACAATGTCTTGTCATGAAAATGGGTGGGTTGATTGAAATTGACGCACAATATGTTGCAGCCACCATACAGTCTTGATTGAAAGCATTCACCTCGTAGGGTCAGGAACACGCTCGGGCTGGAAAGAAATCAGAGCTTAATTTCGAGGAATCGCACCATTATTGACGCGTATCTTTGGAAACAAGACTTATATACAACAAGTGCTTTGGAGCACATTGTCACTCTTTTTTTGGGCTGACAGTTTAGACATGGGACCGTGCAAGACCTCGTATTTCTGGAATCCTACTTGAAATCATTGGCACTCAGTTGAAGCTTGGCAATCATGTCTTGAGCTTCCGAATTAGTCAAAAGGCCCTCCCAGGCACATGTCTGGTAGTACAGGACAGCGTGGCCACCTGGCGGGCCTCGTGGCTCGCTCTTTAGCGTGGCCTCCTTGCTCTTGGCCTTGCTCTTGGCGCTTTTCTTGTCCTTAAGTTTGGGCGCCTGTTCTTCCACTTCCTTCTTGTCAACCTCTTGCAAGATGCCAACTTTCAAGAGGTCTTTAACTGCTGCCAAGACGAACTTTGCTGGTTTTTCCTCTTTCTCCTTCTGAAAGTGGTACTTCAGAACAGAGCGAATGTGCGCAGTGGAGGTTGGACCAGCACATCCTACAACTTGAACTTAATAAATACAATAAATAAATAAATATATAAATTAATAAACAAATAAAATAAATAAAAATATAATAAATAAATATATAAATAAAATAAATAAATAAATAAATAAAACCAAAAATTAATAAAGAAATAAATGAATAAATAAAGATAATGAATAAATAAATGAAATGAACAAATAGATAAATACAATAACTAAATAAATATGGAATAAATAAATAAATATAATATAATAGATAAATAAATATGTAAGAAATAAATAAATAGATAAATCAATACATAAATAAATAAAATAAATAAATAAATAAAATAAATAAATAAATATAATAAATAAATCATTAAAAAAAATAATATAATAGATAAATAAATATGTAAGAAATAAATAAATACATAAAATAAATATAATAAATATAATAAATAACTAAACAAATAAAACAAATAAATATATACAATAAATATATATGTAATGCCCCTAAATCTCGTTGTTTATGCTATCATTGACATGGTGGCCAAACAGCCCCAAAGCTGGAGCTCCGCGGACGTGCCTTGGTCGAGGTCACGCCGCTGTAGAAGCGAAGCACCCGCATGACGCCTGGCTTTAGAAACGGCGCAAGCGATGCAAACGGCTGTCATCAACAAACAATTGGCTGTGGGATGTGGGGGCCCTATAATGATGGTACCTGGGTAGCATTATATGTATTATATATAATATACATTAATATACTGTATTGGCATATTGGCTATGACATCTTGGGACGTGCTAGCCGGACACCATGCTCTTTGCAGGCGCAAAGGGTGCCTTCAATGCTTCGGGAAAAGGACTGGAAGGAGTACTGGTATCGAATCGTGTCCTCTGCGGTCGACTCAGATGGCACAAAATCCAACCACAGCAATGCAAATGGGTGTGGTACCTGAAGATTGAGCGGGAAGGAAGCAAAATCCAATGATTCATCGTTTCCCAGTAAAATTTGGGGGGATACCCCATGTTCAATTCAGAGACATCCAAGTTGAAAGGACCTTGCCATTAACGCTTTGAAAAGGATGACTTGCTTGAAAAATGCAGGGATGGTGGCACTTCCAACACCAAAACAATCCAAAACATCATCCATCTGCTCCGTATCTGTGCGTCACATGCGGACGATCACTTTCTTCACTGGAACGTGCCTGAAATATCATCCATACCATACTCTTCGTGTGTATCAAAACATGCAAACCTAAGCGCCCGTGATGTTCTGTTATTTTCTGTTAGATGTGTCTGCTCTATGAAATCATGATCCATCATCCATCCATTTCTCGCCTCCTCAGTGTTTGGTGGTAGCCAAATTCCACGAAACATCAAGGCATCACCACTACGAAGGGAGCCTGCGCCAGCCGATCTCATGAACACCATGAGATATTGTGGCTGCTATTTGATGTACAGCTGCTGGAATGAGGCACAAATACACCACGCCAAAATTCAGCCGACAGAGTTGCATATCGTGGTATCTAGGCACTTAAAATCACTTACAGCATCTTACAACTCTGAATATACATTAAATTGTATATATATATATGTGCGCTGAAAGATCTGAAAGCTCACAACAAACAGCATTTGACGCACCTGGTGGCTTCATTGGCTCGACGTTGACGACTGACTTCCGATGGAAACCACTATGGCCTTGGCGGAACAGCACCTAGGAGCTGGCTCAACTTTTGGCTCCACTCGCACAGCATTCCAGCTGAGGCGTCGAACCCGCAGATGGTGTCCACTCCACACCATCCTGAAACACAACTGTCGAATGTATACACAAAGATTGCAAAGATCGGATCGAGGACCAGGGTACCGCCCCTCGCAACACAGCTCGCCTTGACCCAAACGGTCTGCGGTGGGCTGCTGGCAAGCAACTCCAGAAGGCCTCCAGCTGAGCAAACATCCGACTTGACCCCGGAGAGCTCACTAAACTCACTAAACTGACTGCTCAAGTCCTGGTTGATCTGGTTGCTAGTTACTTCAGTCAATTCATGGCTTCACCTTTTGGAATCGAACTTGACAGGAATTGCACCTGCGCACTCCTCCCGGACTTGATACAAGCTCTGCAGCGCTCCCAGGATGCCAAAGACCAACCTCGAAGCAGACGCGACCCAAACGGTGACCAAAAGGGAGGCACTGTGACGGACATCAAACTGAAGATAAAAGGCTTTCAAACTGAGTGGAGACACCATGAATATGGACTGCGCCTCGCTGTACCCTGGCATGAAAGAGTTCAGAGCAGGAACAGGTTGTATCAAGTTGTAGCATATTCGGTCCGATCAACCCCGCTCCATCACTTGTTGCGGTGGGTCGACCTCTGAAAATCTCTGACTGCACTGCTACTTAAAGCCGCACCAATGGGTCAGCTACCAGCTCCTAATGATTTCAGCCTTAACATCATCTATCCATTTGAACCCAGGATTTTTGCCACCAACATGTCCAACATCCAATGGTGCGCCTCACCATCCAACAGTTGCCGCAACTCAGCACAGCTGCCCACGGCAGGCTGTGCCTCTGATCGCAACGGATTTCTCTCAGATGAAAATACCCCTTAAGCCACTGCTAAAATTCGTTTGTGTATTTGCCTGTTAGAACAGTCATTTGGTGGTATAATGTGGTATATTAATGTATATTACCCATATATACCCCATTTTTAGACCTGAATTGGCTGCTTTCCTGGATGGAAAACACTGACACAGGGGGCGCCTTGAGACGCTCCAAGAGTTCGTAGAGGTGAACGGTGTTCCTCACATACCTCAAATCAACTCATGCGGTAAACCCAGAAACCTACCATTTGGGGATGTGTCATCACCACCCATCGATGGTGATATTGGACATGTTTTATTGGGTTGCTATTGACTCCGCCAAGTTCCAGGCATCACCAGTGGCAAGTACCTTGCATGTAGCGTGCCATATCATGCCCTCATGCCGCTGAACTGAGCAGAGTAGAAGTGCTTACCATTCTGTTGAAAGTGTCAAATCTTGCACAATTTTAGAGGGCCACGTGAAGCCCCAGTTGGATCCAGTTGGTATTTCTCCATCCGCATGTGATGCATACCATCCCATCACATTGATAGGACTCGACAGGACGTGTCATCCGCCATTGACTTTTCGGTGGGGAAATGCAGTAAACTGGTAAACCCAGCAATCAAACACCATACAATACCCAATCATAGCATTTGGTGTTGTTATAATACAAACCACACCCAATTGGCCGTGATTGTTGGGTTTACCACATTGGTTGGAACAGTTGTCTCACATCCTTTGACACCAAATTGCACGAGGCGATGCCATGCTTTCACTTGAACAGCTCCCATGCTGGCATCCACGGGCAGCGCCTCCTTGCCATCTCCAATCGGAATGTCTATCCGGTTTGTTGCTTGTTCAGTTGACTCCCAAACCTATTGGATTGCTGGACAAATACTAGAACAGCAGGATATTGAAAAATGTTGGAGGAGTTTGTACCGTACTTTGTACCCAATATATCCAAATATCTGGCACTTTCCTGGAAAGTGACTAGCTTGCATGGCAGTGAACTTTTGTAAAGTGATACCCCAAAGCAAGATGGCAACTGCAAGACTGCAAGTCTCCTGCATGAAGTCAGGTCCAATCACTTTGAACCCCGACTCCTGCAAGCGGTAGATTCATCACTGCTGAAAACGCCATCTTGTTTTACAGAAATTTGAAGAGAAGGTATCTCGTTAGAAGTAGCATGCACCTGTGTTAAATGACTATATCCACCTTGCAGTGTCTTTTGATGCAACTTTCAAATGGTTCGGGAAACCAGTTTGCTCAAATGTGATTGTCCTGCAGCAGTGCTTCCACCTTGGCCTGGGGTCAGCGCACGTGTTTCTTGACCGAACCCAGAATTCGTTTCTCTTCACCATTTCACCACCAGTGAACAGTGGAAAAAAGAAACTCCGAACTTTGCAAAGGCTGGGAGGGAAAAAACAATACTGGTTCGATCATGTTTGAAATTTGTGATCAAAGATTATATCAAGACAGTATGTAAAATATAAAAACACAATTTTCCCGGCAAGAGGCCCCAAACAGTGTGGAGTGAGGATTTTAAAGGGAAAGGTGGAAAGGACCCAGTGGGGGCAAGCTAGCAGGAAAAGAGCGGCCCTAGTAGTGAAAGCATGGTGTTCAGTCAAGGTGGTATCTGGAAGAAGGGGTACCAGGTAAGATTCTGCAAGGTCCCTTTGGGAAAACCTCTGTAGAAGATCGTGCGCAAGATCTCCTTGAGAGGTTCTCTGAAGAAACTGCTGTGCAAGATCCCTGTGTAAGCTATCTGTAAAAGGTGTCTATAGGAGATCTCCACAAAAGATCTTTGTAAGGACCTCAAAGTAAGATCTATGTTCTAGCTATGTAAAAAATATCTCCGAACAATACCTCTGCTGTCTGCACCAGGTCTCCGTACAAGATCTCTAAAAGAGTCTCCTGGCAAGATGTCTGTACAAGATCCCTATAAAAGCTCTGTTGGCAAGATCTTTGTAAGAGACCGCTTGGCAAGATCTTGCCAACAGAGTTCTAGAAGAGGTCTCTTTGCAAGACCTCTGGACAAGATCTCGACAAGAGATCTCTTGGCAAGATCTCTGTATGAGATCTATGAACAAGGTCTGTATAAAAGCTCTCTTGGCAAGATTTATGTAAGAGACCTTTTAGCCAGATCTCTGCAAGAGATCTCTACGCAATGTGTCTGAACAGGATCTCCAGAAGCGGTGGCCTGGCAAGATCTGTGTACAACTCTATAAGAGGTCTCTTGGCAAGACTCTTGAAGAGATCTCTGTACAAGATCTCTATAAGAGCTCTCTGTACAAGATCTCTGCGCAAGCTCTCTAGAAGAGACCTCCGTGTCAAGATCTCTGCACAAGATCTCCTTCCACAACGAGAGCGATCTGACAGGCCCAAAGCGACGAGAGGGTTGCACGGGCGATCTCACAAGAGCCATCTCGTGTAGAAATTTACAAGGAAAATGGCCGAGGACACCTCCGTGGCCAGCGTTTTGTGCGAGCCTGCGCAGTCGAAATGCACATGGACATTTCACAAGAGCCATTTTGTGTGGAAATTTTGAAATTTACAGGGAAAATGCCAAACGCTTCCGATACCACCTCGATTGAACACCGGGCCTTAACACCTACCGTGAGAACCCCTCAGTGTGGACACACTGCTTGGGGAACAATTTTGATCATACTTGAATCATCTTTCTCCGCTGCATCAAACTTTGCGTTTGTCTGAATCGAAGGTACCCGTTGAATTTGACGCTTGATCATCATATTCCCTATTCTTTGACGGTCATATCCAGGGGCTCAATCCCCCACGTTCAGATGGTTGGTTATAATCCATATGGTTGGTTATTTATACATATAAATATATATATATGTATATATATATATGTATATATATATATGTATATACCTGAGAAGGGGTGGAACGAAAGCCAGCGCTTGCTTTTTGACTCGCGCGGGGGCGCGTGAAACTCCACCTCATCCATATGGCATGGCTCAAACATGAAGCGCCCCAACATCAACAATTGCTATCGGGTCATAATTTTCCAATGATTAAATGGACCTTTTTAGGGTAAACTCCACGATTTTGTAACTTCTATATCCAAATATGTTTCCTACAATGTACTGCGGCATTGTGAAAAGTTCTATCTTAAGTTCCGTAAATCCGCCTTTGGTTGCTCATTTATCTTAAAACAGCGCAAGTTTGCTCCCACCTATTGTAGATAAATAATACCCGTTTTTTTGTGAACAGTGGTCATGTGACCTCTCAAAGTCTAAATTGTTTTCTCCCCAGAATCGTGGTCCATGCTTCTCCGCGAAGTTCCGCAACATTTTGGCCGTACGGTGAGAAATCAAATATAGCTCTACTCGCAAAATGGGCAGTGCAAACCCAAGACAATATTATAACATACGTAAGAAAGGGTATAAGAACGAATGAAAATCGAGGAAAACAATGCAAAACCCACGGGAAATATAGAACAGTGGCGAACATGCAGTCCAAATCAAAAGTATATATATTTAGGCCATTTACAGACCTGGGTACCCCCCCCCACCCCCAAGGGTCTGGAAAATAGGTATTTTACAGGAAATGTCGTGGAATAGCATCATCCCTGACATCGATAGAGATAATTGTTTGGCATCCCGGAAAATCTTCTCAGCTATCCCACTCGCCAAACATCCCTTTTAAAAGGCACACATACTATCACGGACGTACAGATGCATATCATTCCCGTCATTGCCATTAGAAGATTCAAATTCTTTCTCGATGTTTTAGTACAAGATTCACTTTTAGTTCCGTTTCAGCCTTCTCAGTACGGCCTCTTACAATGATATTACAGCATTTGTCTCCTAACCTAGGTGGCTCCTGGGCGCAATCTTCATTCCAATGCTTTGTGACAATAACCAGAGGCCTGGAGCCTATGCATCACTTGACAGTCGACTCAGTTCTAAACCGGAAAGACTATTCCTTCCGTTTACCAGTAGATCGTTTTTGTAGTTCTTATCACAAAACTACCAGAATCAGGGAGGCACCAAAAAACGTCAAACAGCTTTAAGCATTATAAATACTCTAATCTGCAGATTGTATTATTTTTCTTACTCTGTGAACGGACTCACACTTTTCTAACTTCACACAGATTACCATGAAACCAATTTTCCCATGCAACTCCTGAATCTTACAACTCATACATCTTTTTTCCTATACCATCCGCATCTTGCTCCAAGGTTTCATGGCAATGTCTTGTACGCGAGTCAGCCACTATTTCCTATCACCAAACTACATTGCTCATCATCTAAAATTATCTACAGAAACCAAATCGGATTTCCTGCTCAACGTTTCCGCTCGTTAACATTGTCTTGGTTTTCACTATATTTTGAAAGCATTTTTAGATATAACATTTTCCTAGGTTTTCACTGTATTTTTCTAACATGTTACATGCCTCCTAGCATGTTCACGCGTGTCCTCCATGTTGTACTGTTTCAGTGTGGGTGCCCCGCGGGGCCGCTAAGTGATTTCTGCCGCTTGCCCCGCTTGCCCCGCTTGCCCCGCTTGCCCCGCTTGCCCCGCTTGCCCCGCTTGCTCCGCTTCTAGGGAAAATAAGTGAATCTTCCTCCTTGCCCCGCTTGCCCTGCTTGCCCCGCTTGCCCTACTTGCAAACCGAGGGAAGATCGGTGGTTCTTCCCGCTTGCCCCGCTTGCCCCGCTTGCCCCGCTTGCCCCGCTTGCCCCGCTTGCCCCGCTTGCCCTGCTTGCTTTGGTTTCACCACACAGCAGTATGAAAAAGGAATAGAGGTGGTAACGTGAATGGAATGTTTGGGCGAGTGGGGCGTGTGGGGCGAGTGGGGCGAGTGGGGCGAGTGGGGCGAGTGGGGCGAGTGGGGCGAGTGGGGCGAGTGGGGCGAGTGGGGCGAGTGGGGCGAGTGAGGCGAGTGGGGCGAGTGGAGCGAGGGGGGCGAGTGGGGCGAGTGGGGCGAGTGGGGCGAGTGGAGCGGCCGACGGGGATTAAGTGGCGACTCCAAACACCGTTGCAACAATACCAGATTGGATTCTGCAAGTTCCCTTTGTAGAAGACGTGTGCAAGATCTCCTTGACAGGTTCTTTCTAGGCGCTGCTGTGCAAGAACCTTTTGTACAAGGTCTGTATGAGACCAAACAAAGATCGACTATGTTTAAACATGTCCTAGAAAAATTGCGTTGAACATTACATGACACCAATGTGACATTAAGATATTAAGCATCAAGCATCACCGGAAGCAACCTCCAGCCATTCCGGGAATGCGCACCGACGCGCAGTGCACGTGCCCCGCGGGACCACAGACCTGATGGTCACAGTGAGGAGTGGACTATTGTGCCATCTCTATTTGATTGCGTACCAACATCACGCATGCTGGCATCAGCGTCTGCTGAATCCCTAAGGTAGAAGCCATTGTCCTGGTGCCACTTAGCATCGGCACCTGCAGACGCAGGAGTCAGCGACATGGTCTGGACAGGACTCCCGTGAGTCTTCTTTCCCCCATGGAGCAGACAGATTATGTCGCAGTCGGAAAGGATGGTAGAAAACAGAAATGGTAGAAAACAGAATAAACAGGTGCAAGTTTCAATTCTTTCTTGGACTTGATCAGGAACAAATAAAACATGTGTCTTGCTTCAACATCTCGAGCGGCTATGTTCAGCGAACAATGGCTTCACATGCGCCGCACAAACTATTTTGGAGCCGCGGTGTTGGCTGTCTGCTTTGCCTCAAAAAGAGTAGATTGGGCCTTTGTCAATCTCATGCCACCAGCGCACACGATTGAACACTAGAAGGCCAAGCACACTGTTTTGAATGTGGCTTTGGACACGATGATGAACCACTATGTAAGATCTTCACACCACAATGTCTTGTCATGAAAATGGGTGGGTTGATTGAAATTGACGCACAATATGTTGCAGCCACCATACCGTCTTGATTGAAAGCATTCACCTCGTAGGGTCAGGAACACGCTCGGGGAATCGCACCATTATTGACGCGTATCTTTGGAAACAAGACTTATATACAACAAGTGCTTTGGAGCACATTGTCACTCTTTTTTTGGGCTGACAGTTTAGACATGGGACCGTGCAAGACCTCGTATTTCTGGAATCCTACTTGAAATCATTGGCACTCAGTTGAAGCTTGGCAATCATGTCTTGAGCTTCCGAATTAGTCAAAAGGCCCTCCCAGGCACATGTCTGGTAGTACAGGACAGCGTGGCCACCTGGCGGGCCTCGTGGCTCGCTCTTTAGCGTGGCCTCCTTGCTCTTGGCGCTTTTCTTGTCCTTAAGTTTGGGCGCCTGTTCTTCCACTTCCTTCTTGTCAACCTCTTGCAAGATGCCAACTTTCAAGAGGTCTTTGACTGCTGCCAAGACGTACTTTGCTGGTTTTTCCTCTTTCTCCTTCTGAAAGTGGTACTTCAGAACAGAGCGAATGTGCGCAGTGGAGGTTGGACCAGCACATCGAGGATTGGACAGAATGACTCGCTGCAATTTCATCTTGGCATCCAAATCTGCAAGTCCTGGGGGCTTGACATCTGGCACTGCTTTGGGGCCTACCAAGGCTTGGACTTGCTTGGAGCGATAGAAGGCAAACCACAAGCACATTTGGCGACGCCAGATATGCAAGGCATGTCCCAAATCGAAGATGGTCATCTCAACGGCAAACTCATCTATGATCCTATCAAGGGCCAACGCGCTCGGGCCTCAGAATACTGCCTGCAACGCATGGCTGCATTAGCGTACCGAGCCACATCTGTGTCAGCATAGCGTAGCTTCTGTTAGATTGGTTCCTCTACATTCTCGTGATTCTCGTGATTCTCGTGAAAGAAGTCGGAGATTCCCTGCAAAGCCTTCCTGAGCACGGGCAAGGCGAACTTGTCAAAATAGTGGTCTTTGTCCTGGTTGCTTGCCACGCGCCCCATCCAACCAAAGAAGTCAATCAGGAACTCTTTGCTGGACTGGCTCTGCTGATCAGGGTCACTTGTCACTGGCCTTGTTTGCCACGTCGCATGGATTCTCTTGCAAAACATGCTTGCAGTCGGTTGGAGCACATACTCACAAAGCGACACCTGTCCATACACTTGGTGAACGAAGGTGTAATGAGTCAGCGCCGTGGCACCATCTCCAGTCACTGTCTTGTCATCTTCGCAGTTCAGCCAAGTGCACATCTTTTCTTTGTTGCCGTAATGCAGACCTGAGTGTCGGGTCTCCCTCCCGGATGTCATGGCATATTGTTGTGGCAATCTCATCCGAAATGATGCCAGCTCGGGCATATTCTTGATAGAAGCACGAAGACCCTTGATGGTGGCATCCGTGCATGTGGCGCCACCTGCCTTGATGACAGCAGGGACATCTGCATGGGAAAGAAGCTTTTTGCAGGTAAAATCCTTCAAATAACTCTTGCGCATGCTGGGGTCACCTGCGCAAACAATCTGGACTACGCAGCCACGTCGGTGCTCCTCATCAGGCTGCAATCGAAGCCGCGTGCCTGCATGGATGCTCCATCCAAGCAATGTTGCTGAGGATCGGCGCCATGAATGTCTCAGGCTCACAACCTTCCTTGCGGGCAATGGTTCTCAAGCTGACTTCGAAAGGCACGGGCAGCACTTCTCGAGTTCTGAAGGCAAAGTCTGATGCCACAGCGTGGTGGTCCCTGGGGGCTTTCAAGGCTGCATTCAGAACGGTTTGATAAGAAGCCTCTGGGCTTCCAAGCCCTTGATATGTGCTCTTGGTGTGAAGCAACGAAAGGCTTTGTGCTTCATCCCTGCAAGCCAAGTACTCCGACATGGCGTCGTGCATAGGATCCTTCACCGTGGTAGATGCCTTGCTGGTCCGACCCAGGTCGTCGTAGATGTCAATCCCAAAGCTTGGAATGGACAAGCGGGCTGCTTCACTTCCACCCTGTGTGCAGGGAGGGCTTTCTGGGCTTGGGGACCTTTGGGTGGGCGGCACTGGGCTGCGTTGTCCTGCTGGCGGGCTTGCGTTGGTTGCTAACTTCTTGCCCGCTGGGCCCCCACCCGCACGGACAGGCGAAGCTGCCTCTTCTCTGGTCTTTCTTTTTACCCCCTCAGCCACAGCCTCTGCTTCCATTGCTGCCTCAATCTCCATCTCTTGCAAAGCGGCATCATCAGCCTCTTCCTGGGAATCTTCATTCTGAAGACAGAATGGGCAGTCATGCATAGGGCAGCCCTGCTTTAATCGGTATTGCTGCAAGCAATCCGCGTGGCACACGTGCGAGCAAGAGTCTCGGCTCGGGGAGCACAAGTGTTTTTCTGCATCGTCTGCGAAACCATCTCCACAAACTTCACACGTGGCCATGTCTAGGAAGCTAACTCCTACAACTTGAACTTGATGGCGCGGCTTGGGTACCGGAGAGCACTTGTCAATGCGTGGTATCATGGTGATATTTGTCGGATTTGCCTTTGCAGTCCCAAGCGTGATATCGACTCCATGCAACCAAACTGGCTCTCATGCATGCTGCGCTGCGTGGACAGCCGGAACAATGTGAAAATGTTCACATGCCCTCCACATCTCTCAGTTTCAACACTTCTGTAGCGCGCAGCGAATTTTTTTAACCTCGCGACATGATCAAAAACTGCTTGGCCTAGTGTACAAAAGGACTGCTTTCTGGAAGTTTCTTGCGATTGAGAGCACAATATCGTCCGTGCCATTGAGACCCACAGGTCGCAGTGGACGAAGCCAGGGCGGCGCTAATCAGGTACGGATAATTTGCGGTCTGCGGCCTGCAGCGTCTGCAAACAAGATTCTTGCAACGCTTGAACCCGAGCCTCAGCCCAATGAAATCTGGGTTTTGAAAACAACTCCCAAGCCCATAGCGGAATGTCTGGCGGCAAATTTTCAGGCGGACGTTCTTGATCAACTTGACTGTACAGGTGCCAGTATAGACAAGCAAGAGACGAACATTTTGCTCATCCAGCGCCCGCGGCAATGCAAGGTCAACTTCAACACCCGCAATGGGCCCTAATGCACCTGAACGCCAGCGTCTACATACGTTTGGTGGAGCATGCTGCGGGGAGATGACATCCTCCTCGTCACAGGAAACTATAACGAGCCCATCATCTCCGTGTAAATCACGCTTGTAGAGCAAGCGAATCCGCTGCACATCTGCCCGGCCGCTGCCATCTCCAGACCGCCTTGGAGGGTCAAATCCCAGAGCATCCAGCTGCAACCAGGTGTCAGCGCATTCAAAGCATACATTCTCTGTGAAGCCAAAGGCTGCAGCTAAGGTCACACCCTCCTGCCAAGGGAGCCACACACCAAACGGAGCCATGGATCGCACACCACAATAAAAATTGTCCAGCCAAATTCCATACCCAGCATCACCGGGGGCAGGCATCTTGCGGCGTCAGCAGAAAGGGCGCTGCGTTGCCATTAACATAGGGCTAGAGGCTTTAAAAGGGTGACTCTGATGCTGCTCGTGTGTGATTGTGTTGCATTAATAGATTCAATGACTCAATGATATACTGTCCTGACATTGCCCGGCTCCGAGAACACAGGTAGACAGAACTAATTCAGTCGCGGAATCCAAAAGGAACGGCTCTCATCTGCGCGTGGGGCCGCGTGATGGGTAATACCTGAAGCAGCTCGTTCGGCCAGGTGCGCCCGCAAACGCACTGGCACAACGGATCGCACCGAGTGATCAACTGTGCATGAAGTGGCCAAACCTAGCTCTGCATTGCCAGCCTGCCAGCGAGCTGCCAAAGCTGCATTCTCGCGCAAAGCTCTGCCTTGATCTCCTTGTGTTTCCCCCGGTTGCTTCTGGAACGGCAAGCCTAGGCATGCAAGGCTACATAAAAACAATCTGTTGCGGGTCTCTCTTTAAAGGATGGCAACATGTTACAAAAAATAATCGAGGCCAAGCCACTCGCTCCACGGCGATCATTCGCACAGTTGGCAATCTGGAAATGTAAGCCGACATCTTTGAGCTCACTCCATCTGCATGTGCGGGTCTCTGTGTATTTGGCTTTGAGGACGGTTCGTCCTTGAAAAGTTGCCTGCTTCAATGGAACCACATCAGCCAAAGGAATTTTTCTGCTTGTCCGTACACTCAGAATGAACACTGGCTGATCGTCCCGGAAAGCAAAGAGACCTCCTCTGGGCTGCAACTGTGTGACTTTGCCATCAGTGTTGTCAGCAGCTCCAACGTCCTTCCTGCTGCCACCCGTTGGGCAAGACTGCAACGGTCAGGTCCCCTCTGCGGGCTTGTGCTGGCCTGCAAGGCTTCTGATGCTGGTGCTTTAGCCAACTTCGGCTTTTGCAAAGGGCTGCGAAGAAGCAGCCGGCGACGCTTGGATGCTGTGAAGGAAACTTGAGCCGGACTGCCGGTGTTCCCGGCGTCAGAACGGCGCTTCCGCTTCTTGCTTTTCCAAGGCGGCTGTGTGAGCTTCTGGCGCTTGGCAGCGGGTCCCTCATCTTCTGCAGTTGGCCACAAGGAATCCCAGAGGCGGTTGCTTCCTTCAGCTTCCCTTGCATCTCTCCTTCTTTGACATGCCAGACAACTTGCTTCCCCTTTTCCCATCGAACTGGGGATCTGAACTCTATGGCAACAATCTCGGGGACCAACGGCAAGGAGGCACAGACCCATGGGTTTTCAACCTTGCTGGCTTGAATCACCTTCCCTAGGCACACCATCCCAACCACGCAACTTTTGGACAAAGAAGCTTCCTCTGGCGCATCCGGCCATGTCTGGCGCAAGGCGGCCGAACATTCGGGGGGCAAGCTGTTGATTGACTAACGGCCCACGTGAAAATAGTACCAGCCAGCTGCCATCCGCCTCTTCCGAGATTCTATGCGTTTGGAACCTCGCAGCATAGCTAAGGCAACCTGCGGCCCCTGAATGGTGAAGGCTCGCCGAGTCGCTTGCGCTTCGTCGGCCATGGCTTCAAAGGAGAGCTACAAGGTTGTAAATGACAATGATGATCTTGTTCACAGCATGAACAGGTACATCTACATATCAGCTCAATGTCACGATGTCTACGTCAATCGCCCGGCTCGGAGAGCACAGGTTGACAATACTGGCGCAGGTGCCTAAATTTGAGCCCAACGGATGAAGATAGGCGCAAACAAGCAAATGCTACACCACACTGTAGTTAAAAAGCATGAAGTTCTCTGAGCATGCAGGGCAGCTGCAGCGGACAGTGCATCTGAGGGATTGAGAGGATGTCCCGACTATTTCGACCACTAGATTACCATTGCGCCCAGCTTCCCATCGCAAATTTTTACACGATAGCAGGCTGTTCCGCAAGCCTGTTTGTCTATACCATATGTCCAAGTTTGTGAAGATGTCTAATTTTGCCGCAGCTGCAGTAGCAACATTAATGGCCACTGCAACTAGAAAGTGGCAAACGCAGATTGCACTGCGGAGCTGTCCCCGCCTCCGTCCTGCGCTCCCCATGTAACAATGGATCCATTGTAGCGCACTGCTGCAAACGCTTTGGCAGACCCATGTATGAACTTGACATCCGTCAGCATTGGCAAAGAACCCTTTCAAAGAGGGTGTGACTTGCCGGACTTTCTCGTATCACAGAACTATCGCCCCCCAAGGTGGCCTTTCCCCAGGTGACAAGCGACCCTTCCTCCGTGACAGCTGCAAATGCATAAGGGTTGCCCTGAACATTCACAATGCCTTGAAGTCGGTCTTGGACCATCGAGCTGTCTCCTCCATTACTAGGGGTCTCCCCAAGCAACCACGGACCCATCCAACACAATGGCAGCGAATGCAGTATGCGTGCTGTGAATCTGCGTCACTCCCTTCAATTTGGCTTGGACCCCAGGTGACGACAGACCCATCATGACGAAGGGCGGCAAATGCGCCCTGGGCAGCTGCAGTCACGCTTCTCACATCATAGAGCTGCTGCCGTACCATTGCCCTGTCAGCAACCATCTTCGGCAAGCCCCAGGTAACAACAGATCCGTATGATGTCACTGCGGCAAAAGCGCGGCCGCTGGCAACGATCTGCACCACTTTGCGCAGGCGCTTGCACACACCAGAGCTGTCGGAGCCGTAGGCAGGATGCCCCCATCACTACACGTTCATTGTGACACCACAGAGCAAAGGCTTTCCAGGTTGAAGCGAGACAAGGGAAACGCGCGACACATGTAACGCAGTGTGCGCTTGCAGCCGAAGGAATCATATCATCGACCCGCAACACCGCACCTCGCGCGTCCAGGAATCATATCATCGCTGCAAAATCTCTTTGAGTTCCTGAACCTTGGCTGATACTGCTAGCGTGACAGTCTGCTGTTTCCCTACTGGGCAGTACCGCAGTTATGTCTTGCGTTTCCATGGCGGCCAATGCAGCGAATGTATTTGTTTAAGTCAATTTCCCGGCTCGGAGAGCACAGGTGGACAACAGTAGCTCAGGCGATCAACTTGAGCACAACGGGAGCGACAGTTGCAAATAGGCACATTCAACATGGCACTGCAACTTTGATGCAAACAAGGAAACCATGATGCAGCACAGCTGCTGCAAGGACTGCGAACCAGGAAAATCGAGAAAAACAAAATGAGATGAGAAGGTGTTTGACGCAAACAAGGACACCATGGTGCAGTACAGCTGCAGCGCGGTCTGCGAACCTGGAAAACTGGGAAAAAAACGAAAATCAGGTGAGTGGTTTTGAAGTAATGGCAGTATGCAGCATGACACAGACCACAACCAAGCCAGCCGGCTTTTTCTGCGCTTTTCGAACGAAGCTGAATCGTTTCCTGGCCCTTGAGACAGCTGATCTGAAATCATCGGGGAGCAGCTAAAGCCCCCAGCATTAATCAAAAGTATATTCCCAAGCCATGCATGGCCGTGGAAGCAAGTGCTGGCAAAGTTCCGCAGTAGCCCGGCGACTACCAGAAGTTGGCAACTTCACAACAGCTTGATGAAGATGCGCGCTGGTCCGGCGATGGATGCGCGCTATCAGGAATGAGCCAGTTTCACTGACCCGTCTCTGTGAGATTCTCTTGAGCCGAAAAGTGCGCAGCGTCTAAAGCTGACATGACTCAAAACGAAATTTTTTCGGAAACATCTGAAACAAGCAACAAGATTCGAAATCAAGGTTCTAAAGTTCACGTTATCTCTCAATGCCGATCCTGCCCGCAAAGACACAATCACTCCACCAAATTCAACCCCGGCCCCGGGCATGAGCGTGAAGATAAACTGCAAAAAAAACGACTCCAAATAGGGCAGTCGTGGTAACGGTACAAATGATGAATTCCTGCCGCCGGGAGATTAGTTCCTGACATCTCGCTGTTGACTTCAAGATGTCCCAATCACAAACAGAATCTGCAATTTACAGCTCAAGACATTATATACACCAGCACACTTTGCGTCGCTACTTACTGGCTTGGTTCGAACCACTGTACCAAATCTCTATATTTCCATACGGCCCACTGCCTAACCAAGTACGCGTAAATAACATACATCCTTGTGATTGTACTTTTGTATGCTCGAGATACCATCGACAGCCCGGCTCAGAGAGCACAGGTAAGCCAAGGGCCGCTAATCTTGACAGTGGCAAGTGGCACCACCAGATAGAGCCAATGTTTGCAAGTGGGAAACATGCATCTGGAAACACAGACCCGCAAGAATGCCAGATAGGATGTCAGAATGTATGCCACATAGACTCCCATAAAAAATGCCAGGTAGAATGTCAGGCAGTATGTCAGATGAAATCTCAGACAAAATGCCAGATAGAATATCAGATAGAATGCCAGAGAGAATATCAAAATAATCAGATACAATCTCAAAATATATGGCAGATGGAATGCCAGAAAGAATGCCCGATAGAATCTCAATATATATATATAATATATATATGTCAACTAGAATGCCAGTTGACCGGGGCCACTCGAGGAAAGTAATTTTGACTATTGTCGTTTATCAGGTGGGAGCTCCAATTTGCGCAAAATGGGGCCTGTCAGTGTATATCGCGTGCCCCGCTTGCCCCCTTGCCCCGCTTGCCACGCTCGCCCCGCTTGCCCCACTTGCCCCGCTTGCCCCGCTTGCCCCGCTTGCCCCGCTTGCCCCGCTTGCCCCGCTTGCCCCGTTTGCCCCGCTTGCCCAGCTTGCACTTGCTCTGCTTACCTCCGCAGCAAGTGCGTCGAGTGGGGGGAGTGGGGCGAGTCGGGCGAGTGGGGCGAGTCGGGCGAGTAGGGCGAGTGGGGCGAGTAGGGCGAGTGGGGTCGAGTAGGGCGAGTGGGGCGAGTGGCCAAAGTCAATTAATTTTCCTACCAAGGCAAGTGGGGCGAGTGGGGCGAGTGGCGGATTTCAATTAATTTGCTAGCCCAGGGCAAGTAGGGCGAGTGGGGCGAGTGGGGCGAGTGGCGGATTTCAATTAGTGTTCCTCGTGGGCGCCCGCAATGAACTAACAGCTACTTTGGGCAAAGAAGGTTACATGAATTGTCATTGGCTCAATTGTTTGCACTGCAGCTTTTGTGGCTCCACTAGTTCTTATAGCTAGGTCAGCCATCCGACATCAATTCGCACACTAAGGTGATAGTCAAACCTTGATTGTTTTGTTTCCTCTTTTGTTTAACTTCCAACGAATTGGCCCCGCAGCGGGGAACCCCGACCCCGGGTGCCGGGCGTTCGGGGTTCCCCTAGCATTGCCAAACCAGTTGACACATTTTGCACTCTCTGCACAGATAGCATCCAACATCTCCAGCTGGTCACTTGGCACCTGACACCCGGGTACCGGCTGTTCAGGGTCAAGCCTGCGTCAGCATGCTACAACAGCTTATGACACCAAACAGGTTCATTTCCTTGGCGTCGCCTGACCCTGACGACTCAGATACAGACATCGAACCAGCAGAGCCAACCGTCCCAGATGAAACAGTCGAGGATGTGTCAGTGGACAGTGATCAGAATACTTTGACGCCCTCGAGACAGATGATGACACTCCGTACTTCCAACAAGGGGCTGAGCCTCCCCCAAGGGAGCAGTGGGAAATTGCCGCACCTATCGATTTCTTCAATGTACAGGCGGTCTCACAAATAAGCCACCAGCTCGACGAACTTTTCCTCTCGGAAAAAGAAGTCGAAACCCCACTCGGCATGGACGATATCAAACAAAGGTGGAAATGGGCCGATGTCGGCTCTTGTCGAATGCCCCGGTCACCCCTGACATACCCAGCAATCATGGTGGACGAAGGGAACGGCATCCGACGCCCCGCAGCCAGCCAGGTCCATCATAGAACGCTTTTCCAGTGGATCATAGATAACCTCTCATGGTTGCCACAGTATGCCACTGTCTATGTTTATGTGGACAACCGCAAACTGTCAGGCACAGATCCCCCAGCCTACTGGCCGCATTTCGCACCCTGGATCAAAGGCCGATGTACAGTGACTGGCCCCTACCGGGAGAAAACGACTGCTATCCATTTTCCCATTAATGCCGACACAGGTTTGCATCAGGTCCATTATACCTGGGCTGGTGCTGCAGCCCTGGAAGCGCTGTGCCTAATGTTTCCCACTGTAAATTTTGCACTAATCGACTCTGACTGTGTGCCGACCTCATTGTTTGAGATAGCCGAACTAATCAACCTTATGACGGACAAGGCAAGCAGAGCCGAAGCAATGCAACACAACACAATGGCCAGCTCTAACCAGTGCCCTCCTGCAGTACTCCTTGCCACAGAAGCCAAAGCTGAACTCAATGCCGGCTTAATCATTGTGACAGGGCATATCCCGACCGATGCAGCTGATGTTGAAATGGACCAAGCAACCCCGGATGCATTCATGCCCCCGGCTGCTGCCCACAGCTCCTCTCCGAGTGATGCACCCGCCCCAAAAGCACGACGAATAGCTCACCCCGCCAACCGCAGATCAGCAGATGATTGGGTCACCGCACTCCAAGATAGCCGAGCCAGTTTCCTAGCTACGACCGCTGTGCCAGAAGACCCCGCGGAAGCGATGAGAGGCGGGCTACTTCTCACCCCTCTACTAGGATGTAAAGCTAGAACCCCGCTTGATTGGACACACGCATGGGCAATGCTGGGCGAATGGGCGGGAGCCATTGCATTCCCCATCCCGGAGCAAGGAGAATGGCCGCGTCATGGAGATGGCCGATACCTAAGACCGGACTTTGTCGAGCGGACCCCGCCCTTCCTCACCTGGGCGCGCCCTATTTTCGAGCAAGGTGCACTCTCCCCTATGTCAGTTTTCCCAGCCGACTTCCCCATACTCTGTCTTCCAGGAGACAAATTGTTCCAAAGCAAGGAGTTAGCCATAGGGTATAGCCTGCCACCAATAGTGCATGCCTTCCATGGGAGTAAAATAGGTCTGGGACACCAACTTCAACAGTGGCAAAGCAAAGGGCTGCAACCGCTTGCTGTGTCGCTCATAGGAGTCGATGAGGCACCCCCGTTATGGACACACCCCACAGGCTGCGATTTCGTCAGAGGGAGTAAAATAGTCGCCAAGCCGCATGTCCCGCAAAAACGAAGTCTTACCAAGACGCAGGTATTGCTGCTCCAGAGCCTTTGGACACCAGTGGAAGCCCCCAATAGCAACAATGACCACGCACCCTGGCCCAAGACTTGCGAGCCTGCCTATGTCTTCTGCGGTCAGCATGCGAGCCTCCAGCTCCCTGCTGCCCACATCCTCCCTCTCCTGGAAGCACTGCAGCGACGACTGAAAATTGACCCTAGCAACGCAGAACTAGCCATCAATGAAGTTCTTGCTAGCCATACAGACCCCAAATACACTGATTGGAAAATCACTGTCATGGATAACACCTCCTGGCAACTCAATGACGCTGACCCAGGGTCCCTGGATGTTCAGTGCACTGGGTTGGGTGGAGGAGAACTCGATGAAGATTGGGACGTACTGCTAGCTTGCAAAAAGGAAGCGCATGTGTATGGGCCATCCCTTAGCAAACAGGACGATTGGAATGCAAGGGCTGGCACAGTTGCAGGCACTGCCCACACGCAAGAATACTTGCTGCTGCACATCGCTATGTTTCCAATAGGTGCACACATCTGGTGCCGTGTCTTAGGAATGCCCAGTGAGGACCAATTGCAGGCGCAGATCATCAGTCGGGCCATGAAACTGTTGCGCTTCTGTCCTATTATCCCAGCACATAGGAAACCGCCGTGGCCAGGGTACATGCATGGCCTGCGGCTTTTCACTAAGTTATTAGTTGCACATCCGCTGGTTGGAGTCTGCCTACCCCCTGAAATCCGCCCAGTAGATCTTCTGAGATTAACAGGCTACATGGTAGGCTCTCTCTACATTCGAGGACACAGCGCTGGCTCGTATGCAGGAATGGTATGGGAGACCATCCTCTCGGAATTCCCAGACGTTGGTGGCAAAACCGTCCTAGCAGCCATTGCTCTACCGCCATCGCTGCTGACAGCACACAACTCATCCCAGCTGAGAGAGATCCACCTCATTCACCATGCAGATGACAGGCTTTGCGTATGGAACCCGTCAAACCATGACATTAAACTGCTTAGGCAACGGGGCTTTGCAATCACGCATATCACAGGATGGAGAGCATACCTAGGCACTGCACAACACAACTACTCGCACTGGACACGAGTTGCCCTCCCAGAGGGACGACCAGATATGGCGCAGTTAGAAGGTACCCCAGGAGTGCTCCCCTTCGAAGTTTACTCACAGGCTCCCCTCCGTCTGATCTCATGGTGCAGCTTCGAGCTCCCAAGGACAGCCAAAAAACTCCTGCGCGAATTAGCTGAAATGTGCGAGCTACCTGAGACCACGACACAGGCACTTGTCACCCACATTGCTGCCCACAACTCAGAGGTAAAAACGGAGCAAGAGGCAACCCAATACTTAGCCACGTTGGCAACTGTGACCATCTCGTCAAGGACCAAATTGCTCAACTATACCACCATGGTTCAACATTTCCTTGGCACCTTGCAATTGCCCATGGCTGTCTACATGCTAGACTACTATCTGCCCATGCTCAGCCCCAATGAAGGCTATAATGAAACAGGGTTAACAATGCAAAGTGCAGGACCTATCCGTCAACCATGGCAACCTATTACTTTCGAATTCCTCTTCAAAGGCAGCGAATTTGGACACTGGAAAGTCAAAGGCGGGCAAGATGCATTTGCGTTCCGACACCCAAGCCTGGGCAAAACTGAAGTGTTCAGCCTCCTAGCCAGCGATGCGCACCATCATAAAGTCAGCCCCATCGGCACGGGTAGGCTTATCGCAATGGTAGGTACCGCAGAAGCTCCAGCTGATGACGGAGGAGACCTTCAAATCCTGTTTGGGTTGGTCCTATCCATCACGCCACGCGCATCCAAAAGCAAGGATGAACTGGCTGCCTCCCGTATATACAGACAGTGCAACCCCAGATTCATCGAAGTAGCCTTTCTCTCAGGGCCAGCCATTGAATTTTTTGCGAAGGAACAGCTTGTAGCCCTCCAAGACTGGTATAGTGCCTCCGGCCAGCACCTGGACCCCATTGATGCGACCGTTCAGGGACAGAAAAGCCCGGTCCCAGGGACCTTCTTTCTACATACAATGTGGATGTTCGGATGTACCAAGCCTACCCGAGAGGTTACCGCTGTCGCACAAACCCCCCCGTGCAGATACCACCTGGGATTAGGCATCTACAATGTCCAAACGGCAGTTGAAGGAATGGAGGGCAACAAAAAATCACATTTCTTGCATTTGTGCGGCCAGTTGCTACGCCTAGTGCTAATTCCATGTCACGTAGAGGGTGAGCTTCACCCCTGGACCCGCTCCACTGCACTATCCTTTGCCGCTGAGCTCGACGGACATGTCTTGGGTACACTCTGTGCAGTTACAATGGCGTTGCTCACCAATCGGTTAGACCTGTGTATCCAAGGGCTTTTCGGAGCAGGCAAGTCGAAATCGATGGCAATCCTCATCCTGGCCTTGATTGAAATCGATGTTACTGACAGCCTCAAAATATTATTCATCTGTAAAGAGAACTCCGGTACCAGATCCTTTGCTGACCTCCTCCTATGGCTCGACCCCCCGTCGGGGGTGTTTGGGCGCATAGGTAGGCTAGTGGGAGACCAAGAACGTAACAAAAGTAGTTACTCCCACACGAAATTCGACATACACCCAAGAGAAAGAAGGCAAATGCTGAATAAGTGTCAGTTAATTTTAGCCACCGGGGGAACGGTAGCCCAGGATCTTACCATGCAATGGTCCACAATGGGAGGCTTTATGCAAGAGCTCTTCCTCCTGGTCATTGATGAAGGCCAGCAATATGGTACTGACCGAGAAATTGCAGTCATCAGCCTGCTGAAACAGCAACCCCTGGTCCTGTGGACAGGAGACTCTGAGCAGACACCTGGCGGCATTGATCGTGCAGCCCGCAACGCAAAACGATCACGACAACTCCTGTTGGCCAAGAAGCATGGGCTGCGAAGCGACCGCAATTATTACATGCCAGCTAACCTTGCCGATGCAATGATCCGACTGCTGGACGGTTCTGCCAATGAAGGTTTAGCGGCTCTTAGTCAAATCCTCAAACGAGGACAGCCCACGTTAGGTCAGCTATGGACAAGCCACCTCTCGCCGCAGGATGTGGAAGACCTCAGGGCAGCCAGCACTGTTCTTCCAGGCCTCAAAGCCCAATTTGAAGCCGCCCAGCCAAATATGCAACGGCACTCCCGATTTGTGGACTCAGAACTGCTGGCAGGTACCGCTATTAATTTTCCACGGTCCCTCGTGCGCCTTGCCTGGATCTTGCAACATGCCGCTACTCTCCTACCCATGGCTGGCGACATACAAGCAGTTTTAAACTCCCAGACCGCCGGAGTGAGTGACATCCATGCTTGGGGGTTAATGCTTCCCTCCAGTTCTAGGGTTAGTCCTGTGACATACCATGCAGTGGTTGCAGTTAGATATCCCGATCTTTGCAGGCAGATCAATGGCCTATGGGAACTAGGAAGTTTTGCCTCGGGAGGACTTCCCGACAAGCCACCAGGGTTCCAATTAGTGCTTTGGGATACTAATGCTAGGATTAACGGGTTGGTAGCGACAGATCTAGAGACTCTTGTGTCAGAGGTACTCACCCCCTTCCCACACAATGCTGGATTTGCAGATGGACTTTTTATAATGACCACAGCAACTGATCACAAGAACAACTTGAACCGCTCCGTGCTCAAAAGGGATTATGTCCGCACCCTGCGTGTCGAAACAATAGCCAATTCAGCAGGAGGAACAGCACAGGTATCAATCGTAGCTCAGCCCAGTATTGGATTTCTCAACACCAAATACTACTCCAATGGCTCCCCTACAGAAGATACCGAAGACTGCCTCGGCAGAATCACTGTCGGACTCACCCGGTCCAAATCGTTAACCTTGCTTGTCTCCCCGCTGGACATGATGGGGCTCATGGGCATGGCGCAGGTGATTGCGACAATTGCATACGGCATCCGGGGCCTCCGGAGAGGAGAAACGACATGGAGGTGGCCAGACTTTGATCCTGACCCAGTTCAAGAGAATCTAGCACAGTTAAGCCGGTGGTCACTGAATTCGGCACCAACCTGGAAGTTCCCTCCCCTTGCAATCGCCAATCAATACTACGATCAGCAAGCCGACGAAGTGAAGCGAGCGAGATACCGCCTGATATTGGTGCGCGGGTCGGACCTTCGCTGGCTAAGCAGGGAGCGCCTCCAAGAAGTTAAAGCAGGCTTAAAAACTCAACATAAGTGGCTCCCCGAGCAGAATCTCCCTTTCTCTGAAGTCGTCCTATATGCCTACGCGGCTGATCGCACACCCTTTCCCACCTACGTGTGCCTACCCTCAGGACTGTACAAAGCCCGCACCGGGCAAATAGTAGCGCAGGCGGGCCCAGAACAGGAGATCCTGTCCCTGCCTGGCATATACTTCTTTGATGGATGGCGATTACACCCGAGGTTGCCGATCCCAGACCACTTGCCGCGCGCAAAAGAAGCGCCAGTCCAAGGCACCGCTCTCAATGCACCTGCACCTGATACGGAACCCAAACGGTCGCCTGAAGAAGAAGCGAGAGACATCCTTGCAGTAGCTGCCAAGAACCAGCCCGAAGATGGGCCAAACACAAGAAGGGCAGCTGTCCGCGCATGCAAGTACTTAAGAGCTATGGTCAACCAATATGAGACCACCATCCACGCCGTGCATATAGCCGCCCGCACCCATACGCAAAAAAGCAAGGGCACGGTAGGACCTGCAGTTGACTATCGCCCGCAAGGAGAAGCCCTCCCAGTTATCTCCGCAGACCTAACATCCGAATTGCTGCATTGTTTGCCCACGCTCCCAGACCCATGGCCCCTGGCCAAGATCACCATAGACATGGAGAAACCGAGCCAGTGGGTCTCAAAGTTGTGCAGACTTTACTTTGCTGACGAGTATGCCAAACGAACAGTTGGACTGCCCTCACGTAGGCATGCCCCGGACATTGCGGGTGCACTACGAGCAGTCCAAGCCATCCTCCCCAAACTCGAAGTCAAAATGATTGAATTTTTAGCTGAATGGATGGTCACTCTACTAATGCCAGCCTCGCACGTATTGGAAGTGAGGGCACCTCACCTTTCCTTTATGATGCTCAAGGAATACTGGTTTCGAGAGCTGTACCTAGGCCTGAAAGTCACAGCATCCTTCGACCGCTCTGAATCATACACCAGAGTGATCGATGGTCAGGTAAGATGTATCACGCCTGAAGTTAAGCCGCAGAATTTGCAGGTCATTTGGAATGTGCAGTTTATCACAGTTTTTGTGCCGGCATGGATGATCCCGCCCGTCTACCATAGCCTGCGCAGAGAAAGCATTAAAACCGCTAGTTCTGCAAGTCCCATAGGTGTCCAGTCGGTCCGTCCCACCTGGTTTGAAGACACAACACCCAAGGATACCGCATCCCAACCACCTCAAGACCCTCAAAGGGAGCAGCCCCAGCCACTACATGGGCTAAAGTTAGTCATCAGAGAAGAGGTGTTACCGACGAATGACCAACCAGAATTCCCGTCGCTCGAACTGTTGGCTGGCAGAGGCCTTTTAGCACCTGACACATGGAAGTGCAAACGTGCGCAAGTTAGCCTCAAAGCAACTATCGATGTCCCTATGTTGGGTACAATCATAGAGCAAAATGGGGATGGACTCCTGGAAGACTCCCACATGCCCGTGGGATGGCCACTCCACATCGATGGTGCTGTCAGACAATGTTGTATTCACAGAGCCGCTAGCCTACAAGAATTAGATGATATGCTCAAAGAATATGACATGAAAAGGGATTCGGTTGAAATCAACCACGACGCGCCTCAATGGTCCCATCATGCAGTGTGGAACCGACGGTATATGGAACCGAAACCAGGATATACACTGGAACAACTATGGGCTGACTCCGAGCCTGCCATAAGCAAGAAAACAACCACATCATATGAAGTGCACACAAATGACGTCCAGCGTGCAGTAGCGGCCATTCAGCACCTCCCATCCCCTATTCCACCCGACAGCCCCTTCCTAAGAGCGTTAGGGACAACAGCTGCACTCAAAGCCCCACCACAAACTGACACCCTAGCGCAAAGAGCCCTGGAGGAATGGGAACGCACTTTGTGTGAAAACAAGGCAGTGGCAATCCTCGCCGAGGTGCAAGCCGGCCGACCAACTATAATCCACAAAGATGGTGGCGAAATGCTCATTGCCATTGTCCTTGACAGGCCACTAGCGGAAGCGAAGGAACTAGTTGATGACCCTGCAGCATTCACTCGCGAAATGACGCGAATCCTGCGCGACAAGCAAACCCACCCACTCATCGCCCAAATGATGAGACCAGCGGAGAGCAGTGATCCACCCCCCGCCACTGCTGCAGATAGTGGCGCTAGTAGCAGTAGAGAACCTCGCACCACCTCACACGTGCAGTTCCAGTAAACCACTCGAGGTGACGTAGAGTACCCAAGTTTCCCATCCATGCATTCAGCCTGTAACTTAACTTGAGTTGAGCGGAGTTGTCACCATGGGGTACTCATGGTTGATTACTGCCCTCTGCGACTACCTTTGCTGTCAGCATGCCGGAGCCAGTATGGGACGGGAGGCGGTGGGGGGCGGGTTATAATAATTTCTTTTAGGGTTTTTAAGTTGTTTTGTTCGTGTTGTTCTACCTTAATTGTTGCATGGTAGCGTAGTGCGATGTCAAAGTACATCTCGCCATGGTGCCCGTCGCCGTTTGACCTTCGCTCAACCAATTATTCAACCGGCCCAATGATCTTCACCACACCCTCGCATGCCCTCTCTCGACCAAGGTTGCAACACGGTGCGTGCCAGTTGAATGCCCTGAGGCTTTACGTCTACCTACACACCTGTAGACAACTTAGCCCTTTGGAATGGAACGACCGACTCCTATCAAAGACGCCGCTGTCCATCGTCTTGCAAAGTCCATTACTCAACTGACCCTCTGCCAGGTCACGACCAGTGAAGTTGATGAAGCCACGAAACTCCTAGAGAAAGCATGCCAGAAACTCCAAGGCATACAAAGTATCCCATCTCAGAGAGTCACTGACCTTGAGGCGTCCATACGCCAGCTCCGCCAGATCGGCTGTATCTTGGATAGTTGTACGATATCTGCCAGTTACGAAGTAACCCAGGCGCAGAAAGCCATACTGCAGCTTGATCATACAGCCAAAGGAGCCAGCACGTCATCGGAAGAGCTTAATGCGCAGATATCACCACGCACTGATGATGAGCACAATCTCCCATACCATGAGGACTATTGGCAAGAGTGGTGATTACCGCAACCACAATGGTGATTACCGGAACCACAATTTTGATACTGATGCCAAAAAAAAGACAACTGAGCACAGAGTCTTTCAGCCCTCGTGCAATACACATGGATAACCCTGGCCAATATGATGATTGGAAAGCACTTCTGAGCGGACTCTGAGTGTGCCCTGAGTGCCGTAGCTTTCCTGTCTTTTTCACCTTAGATCATGTTTCACTCTCCTGTTTTACTGCGGTAGTCCTTCTCACCACTTTCGTTGCGACCCGGCTTTGTCGGTGTTTGCTTCAAAGTGTCAGGGTGTAATGTCATGCCGTGATGGCTGCTCTTTGTGATCTCGGGGATCCTGGCTGGGGGGATCCCTGGTTTCCGCATTGAGCTTTGTTGCTTCCTGCACCCTCCAAGTGGCCCATTGTGACTTTGTCGTTGGTCCTGTTGTTGTTTATTTTTATGGGCCTGCGAACATGACACATAAGTTGTCATCTGCATGCGCCGAGATGATACTAAGCTATCACCTCTCGCCTCAACAGATCTTTTTCACCCATAAACTGGAACCTGTCACGTCACTGCTTTGTTGTTGTGTGGTTGTTTGTTTTTTGTGTGGGTTGTTTTTGTTTGGGTTTGTTTTTGGTGCTGTTTTTGCTTTTGGTTCCTTGTGTTTCGGTTTTTGCTCTTTTGAACGTGACGAGGGAATAGGACTATGTATCGGTCCTCTACCAGTTTACTTTTGCGGCCACTACAGCTTCGGCCCCTGCGTGAGAATTAATTAATTAATCTCATATGCAACATGCTTGGAAACATGTTGAACGACCTGGCGGAAGCCATACGGCGTTGGACGGAAAAAAAACCTGCATGTCAACTATAATTCACCTGTTTGCCGCGATTGAATGTGTGTCACGGAAGCTATGAAGGTGTTGGACGGAAAAAAAATCAGCAGACGGCCTTGCGTGTTAATTTGGAAATTAATGCTTTTGCGATGCCATAGAGCGTGTTGAACGACCTGACAGAAGCCATGAAGGCGTTGGACGGAAAAAAAAGACGTTTTATGGTACCTGCTCTTGCTTTGTACATGAACACATGAACAAGTACTTGTGAGAGGACTCTGAGAGGCTGTGTTAGGCGATAGTGTACAGCAAATGCGACCCATTATTGTTTTCTTGGCAACAACGCTGATCGCGTGTCTCACTAATTCGTTTGCTGCATGTTTGTGAGTCTGTTGCGACACAGTGGGTTCTTGCCACTGTGTCCTTGGGCAAATCTTTTTTGTGGTTGTTTCTGTTGGATCTTGCCCCTTTCGCTGTTTGCTTTGCTGTTCTTTGGATGGTAAGACGCAAATCTGGCTGGGGGACTGCGTCTTGCCTTTTGGTTGTGGTGTCTGGCAGTGGTCCCATTCCTAATTTTCTTCCAATTTCTTGGAAGCTTTGTGCAACAATCAGACGCTTTGGCTGAAATGCGATATCTTATCTCTGACATACCCCGTCATCACGTTCCGTGATGACGCGTACCATAGTATGGAGCCGTCGCTCCATAAACAGAACACTGACCATTGTCGACAGCGATCGAGATGATTGACCTTTATTCCTGTGGTCGGTAATATCAAGGATCATCTGAGAGATGACCTTGGACACCAACTCTACTGCTTCTTTGTTCTGGCGTTTCTGCATTACAAGGTTGTTTCGTGATTCCAACGATATATCCCGCACTGGTGTTACTAGAGACCTGCAATGTAGAGCAGAACTTCTGCTCTCCATTGCATTTTGTGAAGCTGGAACTATTTTGGCCAAGTGAGATGCTATTGGAGGTCGAACTACATGCTTGAAGGAGTTTTGTGGAAGTTTTGTGAACCAGAGCAACTGTGCATAGAACAGTTGTAATCATCTACTTCGTTCTTGAGTGTAAAGAACTCTGGTTATTCAGGTTTGGATGAGAACCAAGAGTATTTGAGAACTTTTGGAAGTAGATCATGCTGTAGTAGCAGCTGAATTTGTGATCAACGCAATGTGGAATTGTTCCGTCGATCTTTTAAGAAAGATCGTGATTTTTGAACCTGGAATTGCGTTTCCATTTTTGACATTGGCTCGAGGGAGTCTTGATGTCAAGATGAACTGTGTATCACAAACAAACATTCAGCTTTCAGTTTTCGCCTTCGCTGTTCGTGACCTTGTTTTTGAAGTTTCTTCTTTCTCTCTTGCAGGTGTGTCCTGAGGATCTGACTCCTGTGTGCGTCCGAGCAAAAGATTGAAGCTGATGCTTGTGCTTAGGAGTCGAAGGAGAAACTTCGTTTTAGGTGTTTGAGGTTCTGATTTCCGAACTTGGGTTTGATCTGGGAAACTAGACTTTATCAGCTTTGCGCAATTACCCAATTGATTCAAACACTGGTGAGTATCGCCTTTGAGCTTGCCCGACGCTTTCGAATTTCCGTGCCAGAGGTTGCAGAGGCAGACCAGGCGCTGCCATTTCACTGCCATCAACAATGTCACTGTTGCACGTGCACTTGTGTCAGAACTTCTACAACTCACAGGCGCCACCAGTGTCATTTGCATGTGGGGTTTTAATTCACACTGCGCTTGGTTGCAGACAGGGAGGAACACTCAAGCAAGATGTCATAGAGGTCAAATACAGGTGTGCCTTTTGGGAAAGCTTATGATGAAGCTTTTGATGCTTTGGAGGCTCCGATGCTTCAGGGTTTTCTGGTGATACCGAATTTTTGGAGCCACAATCGAACCTTTTGGGGACTCTCAGCGTGGCTCTGCAGGAAGTTGCCGTGAGCCCCAGTTTGGTGCAAGCTCAGCTGTGGCAGAGCCAGACGAAAGAGGGCAGCGGCTGACATGGTTTTAGAAAAGGGCGCAAGAGCCTCTTCCTCAGCATGTTGAAACTGCGACGCGCTGGAACGCCAAAGATGCCCTTGAATACAGAGATGTTTTCAGGAAGGCTGTCCTTGCCTACAGTGGCGCGACAAGAGAGTTTGCAGGGGCTTGTGCCCTCCTCCGAACCTCCTGAAAGGACAGCTGCCAGGACACCTTTCCATCAAAAGAGGTTGCTCACTGTCAGGCTGGCTCAGACGGAGGACCAGCTACGTGCCAAAGCTCTGCGGCGGCTCAGAGATTTGATTCTGGCTGCACCATCTCATACACAGCAGGGTCGGGCACTCTTGGACACGTCTGGACAGTTGACAGGTGAAGACATGATTTCATGTGTTTTTGCTGGTGCTTTCAGAAGTAGAGCCACTGCAACACTTGGCAAACGATCTTTGGATTATTGCAAGATGGCATTGTGGATGAATCAGTACATGAGCTTGCAACCGATGCAATTGTCAGAGAGTGCGGTGTACCAGTACTTGAATTTCTTGAGGGAGACGGGTGCGGCACCGACCTTAGCTGATGCAACGGTCAAAGCAATTTGGTTCATGCATTCCACTGCCAACATCGTTGATTTCAATCCAAAGGTTTTGACATCACGCATCGCTGGAGTTTGCAGGGACATGTATATGAGGAAAAGGATTTGAAACAGGTACCACCTTTTCCAGCTGAAGTAGTCCGGGCCCTAGAGGAATATGCGTTGCATGCTGAAAGCAAAGTAGATTCCCTGTTCACCAACTTCATTCTCTTTTGCATTTTCTCAAGTTGCCGCATTGGAGATGCTACCAAAATCAGGGAGGTAGAATTTTCCAGATGCCACGACATCTTTTTGGTGGAAGCCGCAACCTCAGAGGCAAAGAACACAAACACCATGGAGAGGCGTAGGATGCTGCTGCCTTTTACAGCCATTGGTTGGTGCCTTCATCCAAATCCGTGGCGCATCAAGTGGCAAATGCAATTGGAAGCAATGAAACCTGAGACTATCATGCCTGCCTTTTCAGAAGTTTCAGGGCAATTTTTGAAACGGCACATCACGACGGCGGAAGCCTGTGGCTTAGGGAGGTTTTGGTACGTTCGGGCCTTACTCCAGTGCAAGCTGCAAAGTGCAGTACCCACAGCTGCAAAGCAACCATACCTACGTGGGCTGGCAAGTTTGGTGGTTTCTCAATGGATGAGCGACGGATGTTAACGCATCATATGGATGCCAATGCCTTGATGCCACTGTCGTATTCACGGGACAACCTTACAGCACTGCACTCAAGGGTTTTCAGAATGTTGACAGCCATCCGCAATTTTTGAGTTCAATCCAGATGATTCCAATGCTGCCCGCATTTTCCAGGAGAACAAGGATCTATTTCAAGAACAGCCGGAGATCCATCACCAGCCTGGCGAGTGGGCGGCGTCTGAATCGGACGTGTCTGGCTGCAGCTTTGTGGGGTGTCAGTCGATGCCAGCTGATTCAGTGACTGGGCAAAAGCTGTTGCACAAAGATTCCCTGGTAGTCCATGTTAAGCGGGACAATCAAACCTTGTGGTGTGGCCGTAAGATGTCGCAGAGCTACCGGCAGTGGCAAGAGGGAGATCCAGATCTTTCTCAGTTGTTGGTTTGCCAGCAATGTGACAAAGCCCAGGGGAAAAAGGGTGATTTGCGAAGGCAGCCAAGTTTGAGGCGGAACTCCCGCAAGCCAAACAGGTATTGCCATATCATTGAACAGAATTTTAATATTACCCCCTTTACAGTTTTATAATTTTCCACACCACCGTTTGAGTCATGGTTGACATCAAGTTTGAGGCGGCAAGGTCGCAATCCAAACAGAAGTCAACACAGGTCAGGACCATACAGGACTGAAAGTTTTTGATTGTTTAACTGCATTAGGCCGGGGTGCATCAAGTTTGAGGTGACATCAGTCACAATCCAAACAGATGTCATAAGCCAAAACTTTTATTTTGCTGAGTTGGAATTTGTGGACCACCGCAACATCTTTGTGCGTCAAGTTTGAGGCAGCACTAGTCGCAGTCCAAACAGATGTCAAGGGTCAACATGAAACTCCACTTCACACAACTCATCAGACTATGTCATACCCATTTCCTGAAATCACATTCACTTGTCATGCTTCAGAAACTTTCTTTTTGAATTTTGTGTCGTCAATGCTGCAATGGTTTCACTGGAATCAAAAGCGGCATGGGAAGCAAGAGCACGTGCCATTGGAGTGCCTGAAGGCTTTCTGGTGGAACTTCAAGGCTGCAACTTGGATACTTTTGGGCAGTGGGCCTTCTGCTGCCAATGTGATTACAATAGCTTCGACGATGCACCAATCAAGACTGCAGTAGATGCATTGCTGGGCCGTGAGGTTACACCCCAGGAGATGGTCTTATGCAGAAGGTTGTACTTTGAGGGAAGAACTTATGCAGCTTGAGATATGCAGGTCAGAATTGACCGCACTTCAGATGACAGACCCAGGTCCATGCCACTTGCAGAGCGCATGGCCAGGATTGAGCGCCAAAAAGGCGACCTGGTGGGTGTTACATGGACGGCAGAGCTGGAGCCGGCCCACAAACTTGTCGACAAAGTGGTGGCGATGCAGGATGAGGGCGCTTTGCTTTTCATACCACCTCATGCTTGTGTGAGCCGTGTACAAGAGATCCATCAGGAAAAACACGAAGTGGCTCTCACACTTCAAGCACGGGACGCCAACACCGGGCGCTTCAACAATTGATCCCGGACTTTGTGGCTTTCCATTGGCTCCCACCAGAGACAAAGCCGGCAGACAATGAAAAGCTTCTGCCACCTAAAACTGCGGGGGAAGAACTGGAGGTGGCTGCAGGAGTGCAGTCAGCGGAAACAGGTGAAAAAGTAGGGGTTTTGATGGAGCTTGAGGCCCACATTGCACGGGCGCTGCAACTCCCTCACCCAATGGATTCAGCCATTGTGTTGCCTGACCAACTGAAGAAAGCTTTGTTCAGCATGGTTACAAAAGAACCTGCGTTGGTAGCCAGAGAGAGGTTAGAGATGTTGAAGCTCTATAGGGATAGGGCAGCAGACCTGCATGGTGCCGAGGCGGAGTTGCACAAAAAGCTGCCAGCTCATGTTCAGGGCGTTGTCAAGGGAAAACGCCTCTTGCTTTTTGAGGAACGGTTGAAAGTTGAAAGCCAATTCATTTCCGGACATGCAGGTCATGCATTTTGTGAAGGGGGTTGATTTGGTAGGGGAGGAGCCGTTTTCGGAGCTCTTCAAGGAAAAGTTGCAACCTGCCACCATGACCGTTGAGCAGTTGAATCTCTCAGCTCAGTTGCAGACAGCTTACAATAGGCCGACCCCTTGCTGACCATGAGCGTGAGCATGCAGATAGGCTGGTTGAGTTGTCGCAAGAGGAGGTAGACGAGTGTTTTCTCAAAGGCCCCTCTGACTGAAGAGGAAGTGTCGGCGGAACTGGGCATACCATGCTGGACCCTGACCAAACGCTTTTTGCTTGTGCAAGGAGAAGATGGCAAAGAACGCATAATAGATGACTACCGCAGGAGCCATGTCAACGCGGCTTTTGCTTCGCGGTGGTATCTGGAGTTGCAAGACGTGGGCGTCCTGGCTGCTTTGACAACCCTATTGATGCACTTGCTACGGGAAGGGCCTCATATTTCCATCCCGCTTTCTGACAGCACTGTCTTAAAAAGGACAACTCTCGCGGGTTGCCAGGTCTGGTGAGGCCCTTTTGGGAAGGTGCTTCGATTTGTCAAAGGCCTGTAAGCAGCTTGCGGTGAGTGAGGCCAGCCTTAAGTATTCTTTGCTTGGGGCGCGTGACAGCAGTGGCAAATGGCTTTACTACATAGGCCAGTCATTGCCTTTTGGATCAACTGCCAGTGATTTCAGTTTTAACAAAGCTGCCCGGACACTCTAGTTTTTACTCTGGGAAGACTTTGGGATGGTAACCACAAACTTCTACGATGACTACCCCACCTTGGAGTTTGCCATGGCTGCAGAGAACACCACTCAAGTGGTATCTGGTTTCTTCCAGCACCTGGGCTGGAGGCATGCGGTGACGGGCAAGAAAGCCAAGCCCTTTGCACCCACTTTTGCTGCATTGGGCGTGGAGTATGAATTGGCCAATCTTCATGCCTCCTTCTTTACAGTGGGCAACAAGCCGGAGCGCCTTCAGAGGATTGAGCGACTGATCCAACAAGCAGAGCGGGATGGCAAGGTAACCTGTTCAGTTGCAGCATCAATGCATGGGCTCTTGAATTTCGCATCGGGCTTTGCATTGGGCAAGGCTTTACAACCTGCAGCTCAGGGTTTTTCTTCTTTAGCAGCGGGCTTGGAGCTCCGACCGGCCGCCTTTGCAGATTTGTGTGAGCATTCCTTGATGGTCCTCAAGTCGCTTCGGCCGCGTAAAGTTGCAACAGCTGATGAAACCTTACCCCTAATCATTTATACCGATGGTGCTTTTGGAGAAGATCTAGCAGACTGGGGTGCCATTCTTTTTGACCCCGTCACCCAGACTCGGCTCTGCTACGCTGGCAAGGTGCCTTCCTTTTTGCTGGAAGCCTGGCATGGCTTAGTGGGAGAACAGCTTATTTGTCAAATCGAGATGTATGCAGTTCTGTGCATTAGATGTCAAGCGAGGCACCTTTTGCATGGGAGACGCGCAATTCTTTTCATTGACCACGAACCTTGTCGGTACTGTTTGATTAAGGGGAGGTCACCATCTGACCCGCTTTTTCGAATGGCTCACGCCTGCTCTTGCTTGGAAGGTGCTATGCCGTGCTACCTATGGTACGAACGCATTGCATCCTACTGCAATCCTGCAGACCTCCCCTCCAGGCGAAAGGTAGCGGAAGCATGCCAAAGGTGGAACCTTGACTTTGGTGGTGATTGCTGAGCTTTTCACCTCAATTTTAGATGGAGCACCCTTTCCCCAGGTTACCTGGAGCGGAAGTGACTTAGAGTGGATCCTCAAGCAGCGGGGGAGTCACATGGATCCACCAAGTGACTGAGATCTCCCAAGAGATAATCCGGTCATAGGTGATATGTGTGACAAGGGTGACACCAAAGAAATCACGACAGTCACCAACCAAACCTTGTGATCGCTCCCCCGACCATGCAAGAAAAAGCGAGTGATCCGTGCTGCATGGTCATTTGATCATTTGGCTGTTTCGGTTATTTCTGCATTTTACATGAGCGAATTTTTACAGATTGATTTTTAATTCTGGCACGTTCTATTACGCGCTTCCGTAACTTGGAGGTTTCCTTCTAAACGACCTTGGGTGCTGGGAAGACGTAGGTGAATCATGGGAACCATGAAAGCCTTGTCTTTTCAACACAGCGTAGGAACGAAGCGCGCAAGGTCGTCCAAAGGTAACCCCCCCCCAAAAAAACAGTTGAAACAAACTGAACTGTGGAAACAAATCTTGTGAAACCCGTTTGTTTTCACATGTCGCTTTTCGTGCAGTTTTTACAGTTTGTTTTTCCACGTGACATGTCTGATGATTTATTCATCTGTGTTTTACATCCCAAACTAGGGATGTGGTGGGTGGGTTTACACAGAAAAAAAATCTGTGATTTTCCCATAGTTTCTGACCCTCCCAACATTCCTCTTCGAGTCACCCACCCTCAAAAACAGGGGGAGTCACATGGATCCACCAATTGACTGAGATCTCCCAAGAGATAATCCGGTCATAGGTGACATGTGTGACAAAGGTGACACCAAAGAAATCACGACAGTCACCAACCAAACCTTGTGATCGCTCCCCCGACCATGCAAGAAAAAGAGAGTGATCCGTGCTGCATCGTCATTTGATCATTCGGCTGTTTCGGTTATTTCTGCATTTTTCGTGAGCAAAATTTTTGCAGATTGATTTTTAATTCTAGCACGTTCTATTACGCGCTTCCGTAACTTGGAGGTTTCCTTCTAAACGGCCTTGGGTGTTGGGAAGACAGATTCGGTTTTTTCGCAGCTGTGTTTTACCCTTTGGAGCTGTTCGAAGTGTACACTCCTTTCTCAGGCTCGCAAGGGCCATTTGGTGGATCGGCGTCAAGGGGTGCCGGTTCATGTGGACATCTTTTTATGATGATTTTATTTCATACAGCAAACCTGGCCTAGCAGGCAACAACGAGCTGGCAGCAACCACCTTGTTCAAGCTGCTGGGTTGGGCGTTCGCTGAATCAGGAGAGTGCGTGCCATTTTCTCATGCGTGCGAGGCTTTGGGAGTTGCATTTGAGCTGGACAAGCCTGCGGATGGCTATGCCTTTGTTTGCAACACAACTAGCAGGGTTGAGGAGCTTTGCACTGATTTGGCTGGTGTGTTGGAATCGGGGGTGCTTAGCAGCAAGTATGCACAGCGCCTTTGAGGACGTATGCAATTTGCAGACGCCCAATGTTCGGCAGAACAGGTAAAAGGTGTCTAAGGGCACTTGCAGAAGGGAGGCGTTTCAAACTACTTCCTAAAGATCGTTTTTTCCTGAGCTTGTTTGCAACTCTGTTGAAGCAGAACGTGCCCCGGGAAATCAAAGCTTTGGATTTGCACATATTTGCACAACATTGTTGTCTTCACGGATGCTTGCTATGAGAGGGACTGCAACACTTGGCCCTGCGGTCTTGGTGGGGTATTCTTTCTCCAACAGGAAACCCAGTTCTTTTCCTTGAAAGCCAGTGCGACCGTGAGAGAGGCGCTTGGTGAACTTCACAAAAAACAGATCATCTTCGAAGCTGAGACGATTGCAGCTGTAATCGCATATCAGCTTTGGGCCCCTCGCTTTGCAAACATGCAAAGAAATTCCGGTTGTACTCACATGTTTGCATGGCCACCTGCATCAGGATGACACAGCACAAATCGAGAAGTCTTGGACATTTGCAATAGCTTTGAATACACATGAAAATCATGTGAATTACATGCCTAAACTCAGGCCCTGCGGTTCAAGTGGAAAAAGGTGAGTTAGTTTCAGCCGCTGCTTTGCATGGTAGCGGAGCGACTGATCTTTCCCAGGGCATAGACTTGGACAAGGACGACATTTGCTTTTCTGCCTTCTTACAACTCTGAACCTAGCTGGTGTGACAGGTGGACATTTTCAGTGCGGTGCTTTGGACGCGTTTTTTCTGACTGGTTGTGACCTATTGGATTTTCAACGCATATACAAGTTGCATTGCTGGTAGCTGGAAGTACATACACTGATGGCAGCAGGTTTTGATCCAGAAGCATTTCAACAGGCCCTTGTGCAGATAGCAGCCGCTACACAACAGGCGGCATCAGCAGCTCAGAGTGCAGCCCAGGCAGTGACATCTGCTCAAGCTGCTGCAGCCTCAGGGAGTCCTATCACTGCAGCTCAGTCGAACGTGCCTAAGGCAAATGTTGACTGGTCAAAGTTACTCAACAAGCCTGCAGTTTTTGGTGAGGGCAAATCAGTAGAGGATGATGTAAAATCCTGGAGGGATTACCAATGGCAACTACACCAATATCTGGTGGCGATCGACGAGGGTTATGAAAGTGAGCTGAAAAGTTTGACAACAAATGCACATGCAGAACTTCCAATGGATACTGCAAGTTTGGAGACGCGGAATAGGAGCAACAAGCTCTATTCACTATTGGCTTCTTTGATGAGAAACCGTTGCCTGGCTATTGTGAAAGCTACAGCCTCAGGAAACGGGTTTGAAGCCTTGAGACAGCTCATTCTTGCCCTTCGACCTCCAGTGCAGAACAGGGGACTGGCACTACTCAGTTCCATCACTTCATGGCAGCCCTTTGCCATGCAAAAGCCGTTGTTGCCACAGCTGCTACTTTTGGAAGAAGCCTATGAGGAGGCCCGTAAGAGTGGAACAGCTTTGAACGATGAGCTGCGCAGTGCAATCCTTTTGCGCTGCATTGGTGGACAGTTGAAAGTCCATCTCAACATGGCCTTGACCGACAATGCAAAGTATGCAGACTTGCGTGAACAGGTCTTGAAGTGGGATCGTGCACAGGCAAAGTGGTCCCAATGGATGGGTAGCCCCGACAATGAGGCCAAGCCCATGGAAGTTGATCGAGTAGAAGGCCGTGGTGGTTGGAATCAGAAAGGAAAGGGCCAAAAGGGAAAAGGGAAGTCTGACAAAGGCTTCAACAAAGGAAAGAACAAAGGAGGTGGAAAGAATCAGGGAAAGAGCAAAGATGGGAAATCCAAGTCTTGGGACAAGAACGGCAAGTCCAAAGGCAAACAGCCTCAGGACAACAAGGGAAAAGGTAAAGGCAGTGGTGACAAATACTGCTACAACTGTGGTGGTGCAGGGCACTATGCTCGAGACTGTTGGAGTGCAGTCAGATCTGCACAAGCTGGACCTTCCTCATCGCCTTCTTCAACCATCAATACAGGTGATTGGAGCCATCTTACAAGTGTTTCTCAACAAGGTGGTCAGAGCCAGCAGCAATCTCAGATGCCCCAGCAGCCTCAGTCATCACCCAAGTCAACGCAGTACAAAGTTGCACGCATTGGTGAAGTTTCTCATGAGGTGTCAGATCCTCAACATGCGCTTTTGTTTGATTTGACTTCGAGCCCAATGCCAACAAGTTCACATTTGCGTGCAATTCACTATTTCATTGGTGATGATGAAACTTTGGATGGTGATTTCACAGTTGGTTCAGTTAGGACAATCGTTGAGGAGATTCCTGATGGCAGCGCAATGCACAACATCTTGTTGGACTCAGGAGCTGATGCATCTGTGTTTCCAATTTGTTTTGCAGAAGCAGGTGAACCCTCCAATACAACATCGATCAAACTGCATGATGCTCAGGGAAAACAGATTCCAGTTGCATGCACACGCACTGTTGAAATTTCCTTGATGGATGAAAATGGTCGCTTAGTGACCTTTCGTGAACAAGGTGCGGTGAGCACAGGTGTTACTCAACCAATACTTTGTTTTGGCAAGCTTCTTGAGTGTGGATGGGGAGTTGATGGCACAGAACAAGCGTTGAGTCACCCTGCAACTGGAACCAAGGTCCCCATAGAACTCCAAAACAAATCAATGATGGTTCGAGGTTGGATCAGAATGGTTGGTGCCGCAGTTCCTTCTTTGGATGAACCTGCAAGCTGCGTCAGGGCTGTGAAGGCCTCAGTATTGCCGACAGTGGAACATGGTGCAATTGGTTGGCAGCTTGATCAGTTTGGCTTAGGGATTGGCAGGCACTACTCTGATCACTTTCAGGACCCTTCACTGATGGATCCCAACATGACAGGTGCGCGTTTTCGAACAACTTTGGCCAAGGACAAAGGTGAATGGTTTGTCTTGGAACTTTGTGAACCTCTTGCAAGCTTGGTGGACATGACAGCAACATTTCATGAGTTTGAAGGTGAAAGGAACGTCTTGACTTTCATCAGCGATGGTGAAAAGGACCCCAAGGTTCTTGGTTTTGCATGGGCAGATGACGATGTCCTACAACTTGGACAAGGCGCTGGTTCAAGCAGCATGGATGATGATGTTGAAGTTGTTGCTCCAGAGGATGTTGAAATCCAAGGTGTAGAAATTGATGGAGGTGAGGCTCAACAGGTTGATGGAGTTGAAATCCAAGACCGCATCTTGGTTGAGCCCATGAGAGATGACAAGTTGCTGATCAATGGTGTGGAGCTCACAGCAAACAGCAGTTTGGCAGCTTTGCGTGCAGCCCTTACGTTTTACAACTTGTCAACCTCTGGAAGCAAGCAGAAGTGTTTTACAAAGCTTTTGAACCATGCCAAGCGCCTTGAACTTGAGACAGTTACAGCAGCAGCCAAGAATGCCCAGATGGATGCCCACCGTGCTCCAACAGCTCCTACATTGGCAGTACCACCCTCAGAGCAAGAGCAACAACAGCATGCCCTAACTCACTGGCCGTATGCTAACTGGTGCGCAAGTTGTGTGAGTCATCGAGCAAGACAAGATAGCCAAAGAGTTGATGGAAGCTCCAAAAGATCTGGTGTGGCTACAGTTTCTTTTGACTTTTGCCACACACGTGCAGTTCCAGAAGGTGCAGATGCAGGCAGGGTCAAGTCATTGACCTGTTTGGTGATGGTTTGCTCACAGACTGGCTACATGCATTGCACACCGGTTCGACACAAGAATCAGTTTGATTTGATGGTCAGGGAGTTGCTATCCTTTACTCAACTTTTGGGTCACAGTGAGGTGGTATTCATGTCAGACAATGAACCCACGATGAGACAGCTCTTGCGTATGGTTGTGAATGCCCGCTTGAGTATGGGCCTTGCTACAAGATCCACTACCCCTCAAGCCTACAGTCATGGGAACAGTTTGATTGAAAACTGCATTGGAAGAATCCGTCCTCTTGCAGGGACTTTCATGCACTACATTGCCCAGAAGATCGGCATTGAGTTGAGCAGTTCCAATGCGCTTTGGAGTTGGACTATGCGCCACGCTTGCTGGGTACTGAACAGGTTCAACACCAACCAGGGTATGAGCAGCTATGAACTGGTGACTGGAAAGAGTTACAAAGGAGCAACATGCGTTTTTGGTGAGCCCCTTTTTGGCTATTCAAAGACAAACAACAAAGGCTCAGCACGATGGTCTCGTATGTTGTTTTTGGGCAAGGTGGACCCACAAGATTCCTTCATCTTGTACAATGGCTCAAACTTGGTTTTGGTGAAGTCAGTGCGCCGCATTCAGACAGATTGGCGTGGACACCTAGCATTTTATGTCAACTTCAAGTGCCCTTCATATGACTATCAGAGTGGCTTTGGAGGTAGAGTGGTCCCAACCAAGGCACACCGTGATGCAATCAGTGCCAGTTTCAAGAAGCCACAAGGCTCAATTGAACCCTCAGCCTTCTATGACGCTGATGGTGCAGCTGTGATCGAGAAGGCCAGGGAAGAGAAACAAGAGGAGTTGGAAAACCAACAGATGAGTCTTTTTGACCGACCTGGCATTGCAGCTGAGGAGGAGTTGGTTCAAATTTCTGGTGGGACAAGTTTTCCAAACCCAACCAACATCTGGGATGACAATGATGAAGACGGCCCGGTGCAACCCAGTGGTTCAGGTGGAGCTCAACCAGTGGCTCAGAACGAAGCCCAGGTTGTTGATGATGGAGATGGTGAAGAAGTTCCCAATCCAAGTTTACGTTTGGATGCTCCCACAACACCTTTGCATCTCTTGGAAACCCCCTCTACTCCTACCTCACCAAGGAGAGATCCTACAGTCAGGATACATGAGAATGAAACAGAGGAGGAGCAGTCACAGAAACGACCCAAAGTAGAGGCAGCAAAGAAGGCCAGACTTTCCATGCTGACAGAGGAGCGCAATGCAATGGTGCGTACAGTCAAGTTTGCAGAGGAGGAATATTGCACAATGGACAGTTATGTTGCGACTCAGCGGGCTGATGTAACTTTATTTTTCCTCTCCCAAAAAGAAGCTGAGAGCAGCTTCTAGTTGGACTCCTCTCGCGTCTTCTGCGTGCGCCCTCCGCGTCTCTTTGCGCGTGCATCTGGGTTTGTGGTGACTGTGCTTAACTGTGGGTTCTTACCAACAACGGTTGGTTTTTATTCCTGGTTTAACTTTCAAAAGTGAAACCTCTGAACCTGCGGTTATTTTTATTGTCACCTTATTTTCGTTTCAGTGAACGTTGTGAGCAATGTTCTTTTATCCAGAATGCCCATCTGCGCAAGGATGACACACACCATGCTTTGAGAGGGTAACAGAGTTACCTTAGATGTCACTCAAATATTCTTTTTGTGTGGCTGTTTCTTACATCAAGTAAGCGCCTCCAAAGGGAGGGAGGGTGGGTTCCACTTCTTTTAGTGGTAGTTGTTTCTTTTGAGAAGCCATGGGGGTGGAGTGAACAGACTGCAGTGAATCCTGAGAGGTAAGGCTACGTCAGTGAACTTTTGCTTTGGGGATCTACGTGGTCTTTTTGGGATTTGTCTGAGAGTGGTGCATAAGTGGAAGTGAGGTGTTCCTTCATTTCTAACTCTGTGAGACTTGCAAATCCTTTGTTGGACTTGTCACGGCATTTGCTTGGGCAATTTTCAATAATTTGTGCGGATCAGATGAATACAGACGGTCAGAACGGGAGCTTGGAAGATGACAGTTTTTTGTCATTGGTCAGTGGACCAGCTGCCAGAGCCTCGGATGACGATACGGTTTTGGAAACACCACACAGAGCTCATACTTCCTCAAATGCAGCACCTGTCACCCCAGAACAAGGTCTTTGTGAGGGTTCTCAACCTGATTTAGGTTTTGCAGATGAAAAGGGTCGTGGTTTTCTCCCACTTGAACATGATTCAGCATGCTTGGACGGTCCCAGTGCTCCACATTTTCCTGCAGAGGATACCGCAAGGAGCTCAGAGATCCCAGTGCCGCGTTCTGATTACAACAGAGCTCTTTTTGAAGCTCGCATGGGTTCAATGCAAGATGTTGAATTGAAGATGCCATGGGAAACCGGTATTATGAAACAGATTTTCGACAGCGATGATGATTCAGCCTTTCCAAAGGTTTTGCCTCCTGTTCCACCAGATTATTTGATGCCAGTCTCTGCATCTGGTGCGGAAACTCCAGACCGAGAGGACATGTCGGAGAGGCCAACGGCCAAGAGCTTGGTGCGTTCAGATGCATCACTTCCTTTTTATTCATTTGCGATCAGAGTTGTGCCAGACAGAGACATATTCATGGAGGAAGCTTTACTGTGGGAGAAGGCGATTTGGAAGTGGTTGCAGATTTTCGAGATTCTTGGTTTTCCTGGGATGCTAGGTCATGCGTTGCTTTCTGAACAGGTTGACACTACGTCTGCTTCACAGAGTGCGGTTCTTCGCGACGCCCTGGGCATAAAATCGCCAAGGACAGCTTTGAAACGTGCTCAGACGCTTCTACGTTATTTTTCTTGGTTGCAATCAAACTTTCAAGACTGGGATCCATGGAATAGAGCGATGTGCTTGCAATACATTGGTCAAGTTGGTGCTCGAGCTGGACCTGCGTCGAAAGGTATCACTTTGTTGGAGGCGCTGAGATTCGGCAGGTATGTGATGGATCTGCCAATTCCAGAGGGGCTGCTGTCTGACCCCCAGTTGAGAGGCAGGGCGCAAAGACTGATGATATCAAAGGATGTATACCATCCTGCCAGGCCTCTTAGAGCAACGGAATTGGCAACACTTGAGAGAGCCATGGATGCGGGTTTGGACTCGAGGGATGTTTACATTCTGGGTTCAGTCATTTTTGCAGTGTTGTCCAGATCAAGGTGGTCGGACTTGAAGCATGTGGACCAATTCTGGATTGAGCGTGCTGAATTCAATGGGGAACCTTTTGGTTTCGTTGAAGCAAGGACAAAATTTCATAAGACGGCAACGAACCTGGCTAAAAAGCAGAGGTACATGCCGCTTGTTGCACCACTGCTTGGAGTGACAGATACAGATTGGTCAAGGCACTGGGTCGAGGCCATGCGGGAGTTGAAGGTGGACATCAACTTCGAGCCATTTGGTGCCATCTGCCGGGCGCCTGCACATGACGGCACACTTTGTGCCAGATCATGCACTTCAGAGGAGGTTAGCGCTTTTATCAACAAGTTCCTTAAGACTGGGGAAGGAAATTCCATTTCATCTCACAGCTTCAAACATACTACTTTGGCTTGGTGCAGCGCTTATGGATTGGATGAGCCATCCCGCACGTTGCTGGGCCACCATGAACTTCAGGGTGCAAAGTCGATGGCTGTGTACTCGCGAGACATGTTGACACGGCCCCTACAACTATACTGCAGCATGCTTGCAAACATCAGGAAAGACCATTTCCGCCCTGATGAGTCGCGTACAAGCAGAATGTTGGACCTTTTGAAAATTTCAGAGAATAAAGTGGCTCCGCAGGAAAAGCAATTGACGGGAACTGCTCAGATAGAGATGCAACAGGCTGGTGGTGCAGCAGATGATGATGGTTATGCTCCGTCTACGCCGATGGACACTGAGCGCAAATCTTCAAATGCAGGGGACCCGGTGGCTGATGAGTCAAGTGGCATTGCTTCCTCAAGTTCAAGCTCTGATGATAGTAGTAGCGAGTGCGTTGAGAATGCAACCAGTGTCGACATACCGGGACCTGTTTGGAGAAACAAGAGGAGTCACGTCGTTCACAAATGCTCAGAAATAGAGCGACAGACTGCATGTGGAAGGCTCGTTGTGGCGGCCAACTTTGAAATGATGGAAAAGGGCTGCTCATCCTTGAATGCAAGGTGCAGCAGATGTTTCAAGGGTGAGGTGATCACCAACGTGCGTGGGCTTGTGGAAGCCTTGGATCAGCAGAAGGCCAAAAGACAAAGAGACAGGTGAGCCTGTCAGGAAAAAGATTCCCCTCGCAGTCAGTGGCTTCCTTGTTGTAGCAGGGTCCCGTTTGTTGTGTTCTCTGTGAATTCCAAAAATGGAACAGTGTATATCATCACACATTTACCATGTGAACAAGCTTCATCATTTTTTAGGATATGTGGACGGAGGCGTCATAATTCAACTCAAAAGTGATGTTGATCAACTTAGGGCAAGGGCCCGACTGGTTGAGAGCAATCAGTGAGATTGTGTGGCTGAGAGCAGCTTGTGGTTCAATAGCCGTGGGGTGAGTTGAGAGCAACTTCATGTTTACGGCTTAAGCTTGCCCAGCGTTTGAGCCGGGTCCTTAACACAGTTCACAAGTTCTGGGTGCTTTTGGTCCAGGAGTGTTGAGTTACGCTTTGTTGGTCAGGTTTTCTAATTGGTGTTTGAATTGAGTAGGTGCATGGTAGGAAGCATAGGTTGTCTTAATATACCTTAATCGCCGATTGGTTTGGCGTCTATCCGTTTCGTTGACCGGATACCGAAAGCGATGGCTACTTCATCCATTTTGGACTCGGAGGCCACGTTTGTTCAGCAATCGGAGGAGGCAGGGCTCACCGGACCCTGGATTGATGCACTTAGGGCCAATGGTTTGGCCACATTTGCAAAGCTTAGTTTCGCAATCACCAGCCCTGGAACAGTGGCCACGGATGAGCAGGTGAATGGGTTTCTGAATACGTTGAGGGTAGGCGTTGCGGCAACCATAGCAGAGCTAGCGGCATTCAAGAGGCTGTTATTCGAGAGTCAGACCCTGATGATGCATGGTTTCAAGTCAACAGCAAAAGGGGACGAAGTGACGCCCCGACGCATGGCTCAACCCGAGCGAGACGCAAGATTAGAAAAACAGAGAGAGCTTTTACGAGGTTTAGACATCAAAGGCCCTCTCGAACCAGCACATGCACTATATGACGTTTGCGCGGCCATGATCGAGCGCAATGAGGTGTCATATATCAACCCCAACAGATGCTTGTCCCGTCAGCAGGAGCTCATGGGCTCAAAACCGGAAAAGGAGATTCAACTTGATGCTACAAAGACCTCGCTTGTAGTCAAGGAACATCAGAGTCACCCAGAGATCAACATCAGCTCTGACCTTGCACTCTACCAGGCGCTTCAAAGGCGCACCCTGGCAATGGATCTTACTGGTTTGGCTTCGTATGAGGTAATGAGAAAGTGGGTGGATCGTTTGTTTGCTCTTTATGCTCAAGCTCCAGCACCAGGTTTCCAAAAAGTAACCCAGGCACAATTGCTGAGGGCTGACCGCCAAGCCTTTGTGAGAATCAGTGAGCAATTCACGGGATCACTGAAATCTTTCGCTGGTGCTGGGAAACCTTTGGATCCACTTATTGAACGTTTGGAATCTGACATGACAGTAACCTACTTCATGCTCCCCATTCCAGCAGGTCAAGGTCAAAGTGGTAGCAGTGCAGACAAAGGTGACAAAGATAAGAAACGCCCTGAACCCTCAGCTGGTATCAAGGGGAATGCAAATCAGAACAAGTTCCAAAAGGGAGCATCTAAAGGTGCCAACAAAGGTGCCAAAGGCAAAAGAAGAGATCCTGTACCTCAGTCCTTGAAGGGAATGCATTCCAGAACGCCAGAAGGCGACGCTATTTGTTTTGGATACAACTTGGGATCTTGCAAACAGGGAAGCTCTTGCCCACGTAAGCATGTTTGTGCGGTTCCTGGATGTTACAAAGCTCACCCCCAAACAGAGCATCAGTAACTTCTTCGTGAATCCACTGGAGGGTTGAAGGAAGCCGAGAACTCAAACTCAGACCTGTTGAGTTGAACAAGGGAACAATGATACCGGTGTGACACCGTTGCTTGGAGAACCAGGCTTATCCAGCTAGAATTATTTCGAGGTACAGGTAACCTGACCTATCCAATGAGACGTTTTTGCTGCGGGTTTTTGGCGTTGATCACAAAGTGAGCAAACAACGCGCCACAATCATTTGCTTAGAGTTGCCAAAGGAGGACCGCCACGACAGGTGGAACAGGGGGCGCTGTCTGGGAAGTACAGCTTAGAGTGCGTGATTCTGATGCCTTAGTTGACAGATGCATGGACCTCCACTCCAATCCCCAGACGGCATTCCAGGTTTAAAAGGGCTGCATGCAGTAAGAACTGCGGAGGGCTAATCTCCCCAAGCTACATGCATTGACGGATAAGATAGCTGCAGGTTGACAATGTTACTGTGACAGTGGTGAAACCACTGTTGAGTTTGCTTTGGGAAACTTCATAATGGAAAGCCATCACATGATCCCGGACCCTCTTTTTTGCGTATAGCGCAGTTTTTTCTTGCAGGCAAGCGTTAAAGTGCATTTGTCGGGTGTCCAACAGTAGTGTGTTATGTCTTTTAATGTTTTATGTGTGGACAACATGAACAAGCGCCATGGTCCGTCGGCAATTGCGGTTTTTCAACACATCTCTGGAAGCAGAATATACACCATGTGTTGCAACGGCATTGGCTACAGCAATTTGAGTAGCAATGGCAGATGAGTGTCAATTACCCAATAGGGTTTTACCTGCACGGCGACTCAGAAAGTCGCATTTCACCGCCGTGCTTCTGCAGACTAACATAAAAGTTGCTTCCGCTTGCCACCGGACCAAAAGTTTTTCCACATTTGTTGCAGCTTCCAACGTGCCTCGCCTGTTTAGGTCTCATGTAGTTGACTCTGCTTTGAAGCTGTGTTTCATACAACCTACGTTGTGGCATCCTCGTCAACGAAAATTTTTGAGAACGACCTGCCTGAAGGGGGGGGAGAGCCGTCGTTTTTGAATGGTTGCAGGAACGAACACCAGCCCTGCAATCACTATCTAACATCACTTGGAGTCCAACCGTTGTCAGTGAATCGTTGTGGCAAAGGAGATACATCACTTGGAGTCCAACTGTTGTAAGGAGATACATCACTTGGAGTCCAGCTGTTGTCAGTGAATCGTTGTGGCGAAGGAGTTTGCCATGTGGGGAGGGCCGTCGTTTTTGAATGGTCGCAGGAACGAACACCAGCCCTACAATCACTATCTAACATCACTTGGAGTCCAACCGTTGTCAGTGAATCGTTGTGGCAAAGGAGATACATCACTTGGAGTCCAACTGTTGTAAGGAGATACATCACTTGGAGTCCAACGGTTGTCAGTGAATCGTTGTGGCAAAGGAGTTTGCCATGTCATTACAATTTTGCTTTGGGTTTAGTCAACCGGAGCTGGTACAGGTTGTGTACCAGGTTCGAGTGGCCGAGCCTATGGCTTTACAGTTTTTGCAGCGTGGATCTCTGACGCAATGTGGGCTTCATTCATTTTCGATTTCTGCAGTGCTTTCAGTGTGCTTACCTCTCTTTTCTGTTTCTCTGGATTGAAGTCTGGACTCGGCCCTTGCGCAGCCACAGGAGGAAGACTCGAGAACTTCTATGCCCGAGGTACATGATTTACAGCAGTGGCTCGGATGATTTTGACAATACGCCTGGAAGGAGACTTTAAAGGAAGGCGAACATGATTGGCTGGGTGCTCTTTTATCTTCGGGAAGACTGGCAGAACGATGCTACAGTATCCCGGGGGTTTCCCCTTCGGAACCATCGGGTAAAGTGAGGCCTATCGATGATATGTCGCAGCATCCGGTAAATGCAAAGGTTACTGTTTGGAACGGCCACTGGGATTGACCCCGGTGTTATTTGTACGTTTGCAGTCTTTCATGATGAGATTTTTTTTTAGGTCTGGGAGGAAGAGCACCTGCCTTCTGAGAAGGGCGCTGGATTCGACATAGATGTACTGGTGGACGTCCGCAACTTCATGTGAAGTTTCTTTATTTGGCACCGGTGAATAACAACAGTTAGTGCACTGGCTGCGACCTATCTGGGCGCATGCGGTATTCATACCTGGTTCAGCAGGGTTCACCCTTAGTCAAATCTAGCAGGCTTCCCTTCCAGATCTAAAGATCATCCTCTTTTAAGAAGAGATTTGAGTGTGTTGGATGGTGAAGTAAAGGATGCCTTCAGTGGCATCATGAGTTTTTCAAAGGATAGGCGAGAGCGCCACAATAAACATGGGTGGGGGCCGTGGCGAAAGCGGGCGGCTTGATTTCCCCATCTGTAAGGTGAAAAAGTGCTGAACCCCGGTGCGCCAGTGAAGCTGTTTATTTTCGAGCATGATCATTTGAGCATTGTGTTTTGAGTGGAGTTTCGAACGACGACAGCGTATGTTTTGCGAGAGATATATATATATACTCTCATATGGGGTGGTATATATATATATATATTTATGTTTTTTTTTTGGTGTTTGTCTGTTCTCTTGACGTTGTTTGTCCCTGCATGGTGTTGTCTGTGGTTTTTAAGCTGCACGCGTTTGTAATTTTGGATGTCCACGGTTTTGGGTATTGGAAAAATAAGTTGCGACTCAGCGGGCTGATGTAACTTTATTTTTCCTCTCCCAAAAAGAAGCTGAGAGCAGCTTCTAGTTGGACTCCTCTCGCGTCTTCTGCGTGCGCCCTCCGCGTCTCTTTGCGCGTGCATCTGGGTTTGTGGTGACTGTGCTTAACTGTGGGTTCTTACCAACAACGGTTGGTTTTTATTCCTGGTTTAACTTTCAAAAGTGAAACCTCTGAACCTGCGGTTATTTTTATTGTCACCTTATTTTCGTTTCAGTGAACGTTGTGAGCAATGTTCTTTTATCCAGAATGCCCATCTGCGCAAGGATGACACACACCATGCTTTGAGAGGGTAACAGAGTTACCTTAGATGTCACTCAAATATTCTTTTTGTGTGGCTGTTTCTTACATCAAGTAAGCGCCTCCAAAGGGAGGGAGGGTGGGTTCCACTTCTTTTAGTGGTAGTTGTTTCTTTTGAGCCCCCCACCCACCCTACTTCTTTATTCTGGTGAATGCACCTTAATTCATTTTCAAGAATACGCGTGGAACGCCACCTACTTTTAAGCGTGTTCTTCGTTTTTCTTTCTCCCCCGAAAGCGGGCGGCTTGATTGTGGGGGCCGTGGCGAAAGCGGGCGGCTTGATTTCCCCATCTGTAAGGTGAAAAAGTGCTGAACCCCGGTGCGCCAGTGAAGCTGTTTATTTTCGAGCATGATCATTTGAGCATTGTGTTTTGAGTGGAGTTTCGAACGACGACAGCGTATGTTTTGCGAGAGATATATATATATACTCTCATATGGGGTGGTATATATATATATATTTATGTTTTTTTTTTGTGTTTGTCTGTTCTCTTGACGTTGTTTGTCCCTGCATGGTGTTGTCTGTGGTTTTTAAGCTGCACGCGTTTGTAATTTTGGATGTCCACGGTTTTGGGTATTGGAAAAATAAGACAATGATCCTCAGATGGATGACCACATGGACCAGGAAGATCCATGGAATGGTGAGGACCAACTTTCTGGTGACAACATGCCAGAATCACTGTGGTCTAGCTTGGACCCTGCAGTGCAACCTCCTGATCCTCCAGCTTGGGTAGACAGGTTGGCCGACAGCATTGAGCTTCAGCGCCTCTGCAAGATGGGTGTCCTCATGAAAGAGGAGGACTACAAGATGCCAGTTCACTCAAAGTTGACAACACGTTTTGTGTATGATTGGCGGCTCAAGGATTACAAAGGTCCCAACAATGACCAGCCTGCAGTCAAGAGATGGCTTCGACGTAGCCGATGCGTTGCACGTGAATATGCATTCCTTGAACGCCGTGAAGACACTTTTGCACCTGCAAGCTCGACCCATGTGCTCAATCTTTTGCCCCTTCTTTGGTTGCAAAAGACCGCTGATCACCAAGCAGCTGAAGGTACAGACACTGACAGTGACTGGATTCTTGCAACATTGGATGTCAAGGACGCATTCCTGATGGTTCCACAACCTGAAGTGCTGAAGATCAAGGTTGGTGATGAGAGCTATGTGGTGCTCAGGAATTTGCCTGGACAAAGGCAAGGTGCCAGAAGCTGGTATCAATTCTTGCGAGCTTTCCTCGACAAGACCTTCAACGTTGAATGGTGTCCTGAGCAGCCTTGTTTGTGCAGAGGAGTGGAGTTCTGTCTACTTACCCATGTGGATGACATCATGTATGCAGGATCTCGAAAGTTTTGGAATGAGGTTTTTCTCCCCGCTTTCCAGAAGGCTTTCACAGTGAGCTACAATGAGCTGGGAGATGTTGGAAGTGAAATCAGTTTCCTCAAACGCCGCATCAAGCGCCTACAAGGTGGTTTGGCTTTGATCCCAGGTACAAACATTGATGGTTTGGTTCAGAAGGTGGAAGCCAAACTTGGACATGTGCGTTTACAATCCATGCCTGGGGATGCCAATTTGCAGCGTGAGGATACAACAAAGGAACTCTCAGGAAGTGATGCAAGCTTTTACAGAATGGCAGTTGGAGTCTGCCTATACCTCTCAAGAGATCGACCTGACATCGTCTTTCCTGTCAAGGAGTTGGCTTCTCGAATGAGCAAACCTACCATTGGATCACTGCAGAGTTTGAAGAAGCTGGTTGGATATTTGAAATCTACCCAGGACTATGCAGTGGTGCTTGAACAACCCGTTGGTGGCAGTGGACGATGGAAGCAATCCAATGACAAGTTTTGGGTTCTCGAAAGCTTCAGTGACAGTGATTGGTCAGGTGACAAGAGACACCGTAGATCAACCTCAGCTGGTATGCATCTTCTGTGCGGTGCCTACATGTTTGGCTCCAGCCGCACTCAAAGAGTGGTTAGCCTCTCTTCCTGTGAGAGTGAACTTCATGGAATGGTTTCAACGTTGGCCGATGGTTTGTTTCTGCGACGTTGTGCAGAATTCATTACAAGGGCCACCATTGAACACTACCTGCTGACAGACAGCAGTAGCGCACGCCAACTTGCCGCCAGACAAGGAGTCGGCAAAATCAAACACCTCAGCGCCAAGATCCTTTGGATTCAGAACTTGGTTCAAGAGAAAGAAGTGATCCTGTCCCAGATCTCCACAATCTGGAATGTAGCTGACGCAGGCACTAAAGTGCTTAGCTCAAAGAGGTTGCGTTTGCTACTCAACCAACTTGGTGTTTTCCTGAAGTTTGGAGAGGAGCGTGTGGGGCAGGAGGAGTTTCAAGAAACATCACAACGTGCTGGTGGACGTGACATGGCTCAGCTGGCGAAGATGGTTGCCAGAATCATTGCAACAATGGGCCTTGGGCCAACAGGCGCGATGGGTCAGTCAACATGCATGACAGACTCAGCCCCTCCAACTGACAAGTGGTGGTTCAAAGTTGGAGTGATGCTTTTGGTTTTCATCCTGATCGCATTTGCAATTGGATGTTTTGTAGTGCGCCGCTACGTGAAGAGACTACTTCACGACCTCTACCATCTTTCTGTTCAAGTTGCCGAAGCTGACACGACCATTGGTGAACACATGGTTGCAGTGCCACAACTTCGAAATGAGGTCAATGGTTTACGTTTGCAGTTGGATGATGTGAGTCAGCGATGTGTCATGCTGACAAATCAACTTGCACAGTTTGAAGGAGATATGGAAACCTTGAGTGACCGACAAGACGGCTTGCACTACGGTTTGGTGGAAGTGGGCGGATACGTTCGAGCCCGCGAGCTGACAGCAGCTCAAAGGCGCCACATGTATACACAGGAACGTGGCAATTTGGTTGCAAGGACAACTATGGGTGCCAGCCAATACCTCAGGACGATCCGAACTCAGTCCAGGGGTTACACCCATGGTGAGGATACAGATCCTCCAGTAGAGCCAGAGTCAACCGCTACAAGTTCAAATGCAATGGCAGCCACAACAGCCAATAACAGAGCCAATGCAAGAAGGATTGGAGAGAACGCAGAAAGTTCCAATCCTACCTCAGACATGGAGGTGGATGATGTGACTCTCAATCCATCTCGAGATCTCACAACACGTCGTGGAGAACTTGAGGTGACAATCGATGACCTACGGACAGAATTGGACCAGGCTTTGACTTCAGCAGCCTGGAATGATGCTGCAGAGCTTCAACATACAATTCTGATCTTGCTGGATCGATTGCAGACCCACGACCTACGTGATCGAGATGCCAGACGTGAGACTTTTCAGCGTATGGCTGACAGAATGGAAGGTTTGTCTAGACGTGCCCGTCAAAGGGGTAATGGAGTCTTGGCAGACCAGTACGTGGACTATGCCGCAAGTTATCGAAATTCAATTTGAGGTTTGGATGAGATGATGGAAAAGGGGAATGGAGGCTACTCCCCAATTAATGCCTCCCTTTTGCTTTCGAAGATTCTCAAAGAGAAGACAGGCGATGTCAATCAATGCCTGTGATTGGAAGCAACGATGTTTCAAAAGGAAAAATTGTGTCTGGAAACATGCAGGGGCTGTGACAATTTCTTGGGTGATGTGCCCAGTTAAAACTCAGGCACACCAAGGAGGAGTGCAAAGAAATTCCGGTTGTACTCACATGTTTGCATGGCCACCTGCATCAGGATGACACAGCACAAATCGAGAAGTCTTGGACATTTGCAATAGCTTTGAATACACATGAAAATCATGTGAATTACATGCCTAAACTCAGGCCCTGCGGTTCAAGTGGAAAAAGGTGAGTTAGTTTCAGCCGCTGCTTTGCAAAACAGGAGATGGGCATACGAACCTGAAACGGAAACACACCGACATGCAGCAACGTTGCGCACGACAAAACTTAGGGTTTGAACCGCTCGTTCTTGAAAGTACCGGTGGGTTTTGTGGCGAAACAGCTACCCTCCTTCAATCTCTGGCAAAGATGGTTGACACCATGTCCCCCCTGGTCACACCTGGCAACAGTTGCAGGAGCGTCTTTCCATTGATTTACAAAGGGGGCTGCACGGAGGAAACGGTGGAGCCGTTGCACCCTTTCCCTGACTGAGGTTGGGGCGGCCTTCATGGCCACGTGCGTAAAAAGCTTGTTTCTGCCGATTTTTGCCATATAAGGTGTCGTGCCCCCTATTGCCAGTGTTCTTCTATGCGGATGGCTGCAGATGCGCGCAGCCGTGCAGCTTGCTGAGCGTGTGCAGTTGTAGCGCGGCAGTGTGAGAGGTTCATTTTCTGCACATGTTTTCACCCCTTTCCCCTTGCGAACTGATGTGCGAGCTACGGGAGCACATCTGAAACCCTGGCCGGGGGGGTTGCAGGTGGGCTGTGGCCTGACCGCATGATCGGCACACCTTTCACAAAGGGAAATTTTCTTTTGTGCCTCGTGGCGTCGAGGCTATTGCCCCTTTCGAAGAGAGAGCGCTCTTTCACCTTTTCACCCATCTGTAGCGAGTTTTAGACGCTTTTTGTTTGTTGACAACGAAGGTACAAAATTTTCGTTGTTACGTGGATTTCTGAAAACAGCGTTGTGGATTTCCTTGCAGAGAACGTGGAGCTTGAAGCGGTGACTCATACTTTCACATGGCTGGCAAGAGTGCCCTCTAGATGCAATGTTGCAGATGCTCCCTCCAGGGGCGATGTCGGTGCTGCTTTGTTAAACAACGCATTGGATGTCCCTGCAGATGCCGAGAGGTTGCTTCTTGATTTGGTGTCGCAGCTTTCTGAAATGGGGAAGATTGGTTGCGCACCAAACCCAACTGCAAATAGGAAGCGAGTGAGTGCAGCTTCTTGATCCTGAACGTGTTTTGTCGAAGAAATTATGCATCAAAAATTCCAGAGTGAACGGTCCCCAACTTTGCCAGAAGTGGGTTGGAAAAACACCAGTTGGGAGTATTTTATTTACCAAATTACCTTTGTAATGTCCTGGGTCTTGGCTTTGGATCACCGTCCCCGGCGTCAACTGCGGAATTTTCGGCTCACAGCAAACGCCGTTTTTCACACCGAGCATCCGCCAACAGCGGCGATTTTGTGGCCCCCTGGCAGTTCTGAATGTGGGTTTCTTCAAACACACCTAGTATAAAATTGGTTTGGCGATGATACAATTCATATTGGGGATGCTACGATTTATGAATTTGGGATAATTCAGGATTATACAACATATCGTTCTTCCAAATTAAACCACTCAAGTGGGGCGAAAAGTAATCTCGTACACTGATCCACGAATCCCACAGAGATCATCCTTCTTCGGTTTGGTCAGGATTTTGGTGCAAACATTTACAAACATGTCTTTATATGGAGGTTTCTAAGTCATGGGGGTACCCCAAATCATCCAAATCATCCAAATCAGTTTGGTATTGAAATTGATGGTTTTGGGATGTTTTGGGGATCCTGCATTTCAAGAAACCCCATGGCCCATATATGATACAACACGAACGATCATAATAAAATAATCAACACCAAACAAAGGTGATGATAACCATCAAGATACAGTGTTCATTAACCAACATGCCCACAACCATGTTTGGTCCGGGCTAAGGTGTTCAGCATGTCGCAACCCGGTGCCGGGAGCACAGGAGCACATCAACGAATGGTTTCTCCGCCATCGAGAAGCGGCTGACTTTCGGGCCCAACCCATATGTCAAAAATTTTTCTTCCGTAAAACGCAAATCAACATATTTTTTGTAACTAAAAAAACAAAAACAACTAAACAGTTCTGGTTTATCAAAACTTACACATCGTGTTGCACCCGAGGTCGATCGAATCCTGACGGGGGTCTACCGCCTGGGTCTAGGAGCCGGCAACGGGCTGGGGTATTTTTTTCTGGGGGGATAACATAGGTTGATCGTAGGTTTATCCTAGGTTTATCAGATTTTGATGAGTCTGAAACTCCGATTCGTTGGAATTTGAGCGAAAATTGGGAATTCCACCACCTCTGAATAAAAGTTCAAAAAATTCAAACATAGTCAGCAAAATGACAATTGTATTTCACCCAATTTCACCCACAAGGTAACACGGGGAGAACTCGAAACCTGTCATTTTGCCATCTCCGTGGGGTACTGACCATGTCGACACGGATTATATATAACAACTCAAACTGGGGAGTTTAGCAAAGATTGATAGATACTTTACCAAAATCCATGGATATGGACCAAATGTCAAGGCCCATCAACACCATAGAGATAGGTTTGCCATTTTCTTGCATAGCAAGGGTGTCCTAAAGACCGTGCGCCGGTATCTCAAGTCCATTTCAAGGTTTTGGACACCTTCCACCAAGGGTTTTCCCTCATCAAGCAATGGCCATAGGACGGAAACATATGAATTCACCATGTTCAGACCCACATTTAAAGTATCTCGCAACAATCATACGAGCTGTGTCCCAACTGAGGGGAGTGACATTACCCTATATATATGCTATATATATCTATATATATAGAACATATATCAGTACAAGTCACCATGGCAGGACTTGGCACTGCAGCGATGATCCCCTCTCTGTGCTTGTACGATGCCGGGGGCGCCTAGGGCAATCCCGGAGCTTGTGCAAAACGAATGGGAGATGTCCTTCCAATGAATGGATTGTGATGGAAGCGTTGCCATCTGGTGTCACATAGCTATTTAAAATTGCACATTTATAGTTGAATTACCTATGAACATGGTGATTTTACATAGCTATGTCAATTTACCAGAGGGTAATCACAATCATTAATCATGATCAACAATGATCATTGTTACTAGGTACTATAGTCATTGATTGTTGTTGTAACAATCGTTTGTCATCTATGTTCATCATTATTACTGTAACAACCAAATAAAACATTATTAAAGATTTATGTTCTTGATTGGCAATACGTGGCTGAATCCCCAGAAATGGTGGGAAAATCATCGAATGATGGAACATTTTCGGGGATTTAAGGAATAAAGATTGACATTGCTGGGGTAGTCGTCTCCAAAGAGTGTGTCTCAAAATGGAAGATGTGATAATGATATGATATAGTTTCCCGATATCATGGCAAAATTTGATGGCGAACAAAATGATAAACACAATTGGATTTCATAAATAATAATTTTACAATAACACCGTTTCGGAACACAGCTGTGTGAATTGAAGATCATGTATTGGGTTTACCACATTGAGGATGCAGACAATGAGAAACGAGGGGCAGAATGGGACATGACTTGAGGTGGATGGCGGCCAGAGAGTGGTCATGCTGAACATGCTCACAGGTGTAGAGGTGACAGGGCCTGGGTCCGAACAGGGAAGCACCAGCTCACCACTTCCACTCCCAGCGCTACCATTTGGGATGTCACAGTTGGGAAGAGTGTTCGCCTTGTTAAAAGGTTGGAAAAGCACAGCTATGAAAACTGAGGTTGCATCCCAAAGTAGAGCACATCCCCCACTTATTTGTGCAACCACCAGTCATTTTTGGCGGTTTCGTGTGTATTGGTTTATCATTTTGTGACCCAACATAATTACATATTAAATTTGATAATTGATAATAATACTATAGACTGAATATTTAAAACATGTTATTTGGGTCTCCCAAAATTTATGTGAATTTACTTGTTTTGGGTCTCCCATGAAGTTCTTCCGCCAGGAGAAGGTGAGGGGTGAAGGCACACACTTCAAAGTGCCATGGGCCACTCGACCACAACTTCCGGCGATGGGCTGGAGTTTGGAAAAGTTGCTGAGTGTTGGCAGGTGAGTCTTGGGAAAATCCAATAGAATTCTTGAGATGTGAGAACAGAGTTGTTGCAGACAGAAGGGTCTTTCTCATTTGGGGGTTCGAGAGATCTCCATGATCGGTATCCATGATTCTTGAGGGAATAGGTGGGTCCATCACATGAAGTTCGGGTCGCAGTTTGTTCATAGCATCATTCCCCTAGGCAAGTTTCTTTTTTGGCTGGGTAACCCCATCTCCACACGATTGTTTTCTTGTTGAGATCTTGTTTTCTCCATGGATTTCGAGGCCTCCATATTTTCCAGGGGTGAAGCCCCTGCTGAATTTCCACAAGGGCCCATGGTCTTTGGCCAAGTTCTTGGAGACTTCCATGAAATCCCCTTCAACCTTTATCAAAATAGCGACATCTCCCAGAAAAATGGTGAAAGGGGGAAACTAGGACAGTGTGTTAGGGTGACGACGTGAGTGATGCCTTCTTTCTCAAAAAAGTCTTTTACCCCTGCTTGGAAGGCACGGTCATTATCACTATAAACGGACATTGGAAAACCCATTTTGTTGAAACTCTCTTTCATCGCCGATAATGTAATTGGTCCGGATTTTTCTTTCATAGGGACGACGTTTGCCAACTTGCTGAAGATGTCAATGACCACCAACCCATATCTCGGTTCGTCGTTCTTGATGGGAATTTTTGTCTCTGGTTCTTTGGTAAGGGGTTTCATATCCATTATGTCAATCTGATACTCAAACCTTGCGAAGGGTGCGGTGTAGGAGTTTGAACCTCTGTATTTTCTAATCTGTTTGTTGGGCTATTTCCTCATAAAGTTTTCCACATCCACCCTGTTGATGGTCTGGTCTTGTTCCTTGGCTTTCTTAAGGGTCTCATTGATTGAACCGAAGCCCGTTTCAAGATTGTAATAGACATTGCTTATGATGTCATCTCGTGATAGTCTCCTTGCCATATATCATAATATTAGATTTTTAAAATTATCAGCAATAAATATTATACTTAAAGAACAAATACCTATGTATAGTAAGAGTAAATAAGATGACTAAATTTGACTGTGGATGTCGTATTATGACAGATGTTATAACCCTGAACGGAAGAAACCAACCAAATTGGAACTACTTGCTCAAAACCTTCGTGAATGTGTGTGGCAAGTGCTACAAGAAGCAAATGAAATTCCAATATATGGAAAACAAACTTATGGTGATGGAAAAGCAAAGAATGGAAATGTTTTTGGAAAATGAAGATGAAGAGGAAGACACATACTTTGACCTGACAGAGTTGAAGGAACATCTCAAAACCCTCCCACCCAATGAAAGACACAAAGTGAAGGATTTTGAGAGGTTAAGAAACCTCGCCAATGGGCAAGACCCCAATGAAGGAATGAGTGAAATTGATATGGTTATAAAGGAACTGGAAGAGGAGGAAAGGGAAAACAAAAACCAACCCGAACCCGAAAACTGAACGAGCCCCCAAAAACTACTTAAAGAAAAAATGACTATATATAGTAAGAGGATGCTATTTACATATAAAAACTGTGGGTGTTGTAAAAAAGAAATGACTAACCAAAAGGTTTTATTGAACAAAATTTTCCCTGCTAGAATTTGTGATGAGATATGTAATTACAACCTTCACTGTTCTAAATGTAAAGAGTTGAATGATAAGGAACGCAAATATATAACATTCAACTATCATTTTGACCATTTTGAAGAGAAAGAACTAACAAGAGTTGAAAAACAAATACATTTCTTTAAAACAAGGATGGAGAAATCACCTATCTATTTATCCAACACCGACCGAACAAATGTTAGAGTAATGAAGAGAGAAATAGATGCTTTAATGGACACCTATAAACTGAAGGTAGAATTTCAAAAAGATAAGATATATCTTCAAGCGATTAAGTCTTATGTCAAAAACCATTGGAAATACACTTATCATATTCTAAAGAACTTTCACGACCTTAACTTCATCAATCACAGTAAGCAACGAAGATGCTGGTGGTTTCCTGATGTTGAACGAACTTTTATGTGGAGTTCAAGATAAAAGACATTTTGGAAAATTTCTTGCGTGAATACACCGAAGAACTGTTCAATGGTTATGAGAAATACTGTAATCAAGAAGAAATAAAAGAGCACCTACAAAAAGTGATAAATACTTAAAAAAACAACTATATATAATAAGAGAAAATGAGTAGAGCAAAAATTGAGGTTATAGATATAGGTAATATCGGTTTATATGCTGACTTTGGTAGTGAAAGCGAAGACGATGACTGGGAAAGAAAAGCAATAGAAAAAGAAGATGAAGAGATTAGAGACTTTGTAAGGTGTCATCCTATGCCTTCACCAGATGATGAGGAAGGAGACAAATTTTGGAAGAAAGTAATTAACAGATTGAAAAACGACCAAGGAATAAATGCTATGATAATATATTCGTTTGTAAATTTTGACATTATGAAAAAAATGTATGAAAACCTCACTGATAAAAAGGTCATCGTTGATTGTGGTAAGGAACTTAACTGTGATGGAAAATGGGATGCTATGGCAATAAATCAAACTCTATTAGCATTAGCAATAGATGAACTGAATGCTACAGACAAACCTATCACAAGTCAAGTCAGGATAATTGAACACTGGTGGGATGGAATAGGAAAGTGGAAAGCATAAATGATTAATTCATAATATCTTAACAAAATATATATGAAGTAATCACCCGCCCAAACACAAACAAAAACCACAACAGTCTAAACAACTATCCCCCTCATCTTAAACCAAACCATCAAGTGAAAGTTAGGGGTAAAATAGTCCCAAGACCCCCACCACATAAACATCAAAGATAAGGAAGAAACATTGAACAACAACATAAAAACCATAACAGCCAAAACACCCTCAACAAAACCTACGCTCATCCAAACCAAACATTATCACAACAACCTCAACAAAACATTTAGCAAGATAATCAAAAAGAAACAGTCAAACATTTAGATTTACAATATAGAACAAAAACATAACAACCTCCCAACCAACCTCCAACCTCTCTTGTCCTAGTTTCCCCCTTTTACCATTTTTTTCCCAGGCATGTTGTTTTTAATACTTACGCATGCCCATCATCACAATATATATATATATATGCATACACATACTGTACATATCTATATATTGTACACATGATATACACATACAGTACAGTTATTATAGTTAGATTCCCATTTGTTGATGGTCAACAGCCAGTTGATGCAGCCCAAGTGGTACAGCATCCGCCTGCGGCCGAAGCTCATCCAGACCACCACTGGTACCAAGGCCGCGGCTCGGTCCATGGAGGGCATGGTTCTGGGGAGAAAGAGCTGTGTTTGGGTCATAGATTCTATGAGAATCCCATCCCCCTAATATGAAACATCCCCTAAATGGTCCCGAATATGTGTAAATTCCCAAGTAAACAATGCTTCTGAACGAACGAAAAAAACAAGTGTGAAACGGATGGGGATTTCCTTCCAAAAACGGGAGATGGGGAGTGAAATGATGTGGGCGGGAGCGGAAAATAGTTGGGAGAAATCATTTGATTGAGATGAACATCCCAATAGAACACCAGCTATTTTGGTGTGAATAGCAGGTACAGGCTTTGACCAATACCTTTTTGTTCAGTTTTCGCTTTGGGTTGTTTCGTTTTTTGGCTTCCCCTATTGTAACAATGATGATGATGACGATGATGATGATGATGATGGTGGTGGTGATGATGATGATAATTCGAAATTACTTTCATCACAGAGCTGAAACGACCAAACGGGGAAGAGGGGGTTCATAGGAACTGTTCGACAAGTTGGGTATGTTGAAGACGTTGAAGACCGGGGTTTTGCTATACAAAGATGATCAAGGATACAGCATGGGCTATGAGCTGAGCATGCTCCGCAATGATCAGGAAAACTCTGAACATTTACAGCATGACCATTTGCTTCTTTGGTTGCGGTAAGCCCCTCGCCTCCAGGGTTGTCAGCATTTCCACTCCTGGTCTAAGAAAATCCGATTGGAAAACGCTATTTTTGTCAGTTTTCAGGGCTGCAGTCGGCTGGTCCTATTTTGGTGGGTATAGCGTATAACTGATCTACAGCATTCCTTGTTTATATATATTTCTTCTGGTTGTCCGTGCAGCTCTGATAGCACATTTGAGCTCATGGAAGCAGAGAGACTGGTCCCCTGGTGTTTCCCTTTTCATCCCCCTGGATGCAATGATCCATTCATGACTTGCGCAGGACTTGCAGATGGTCACCATCCACATCAGCAAGTCACGGCACGTTTTGATGGGTCCCTGGGGGAAGGTGAAACCTGGCAGTGAGCTGCTTGCGAACGGCGATGTTGAAGTGGTGAATCGTCGGAATAGTCTCCAAACCTGGTGCTTTTCATGTTTTTCATGATACCGCTGTTGGTGCATTCCCTTGATATCCATTGATTAGGTCGATCCACCCCACTTTGTTTTTTTTTTCCCTCCCCAGGTTAAATGAATAATTCCACCATTTTGTTGGTTATTTTAACAGTTTCATTGCTTACATTTCTGCATTCTTGTCCCACAACGGCTCGTGGTTGCACGTCTCTGCCAGGAATGCTCTTCAAGCCACAGATTGAGGGCCTTCCCACAATTCACCGAACGTTGGGAGAGGACAGGAGTCTTTTTTTTTTGGCGCAAATGTCACTTCCCACCCGCGGTCAGCTTAATCACTATATAACTATATACTGTATCTATCTGTATCTAATGTTATCTAATGTCTATATTTCTATGATTTTCTATGGAAATATCGTGGGTAAAAACATGACGAATGGAACGATTATAATGTGGTAGATTGCACACCATCTCCAGAGATCTTCCGAATAGTGGTATTGTGGAGGGATAGCTCCAAGCCTTCCGAAATCTCTGAGGAGTGAAGGTGACCAGACAGCTCTTACTGTTGCGATTATTACTTTACAAAAAAATATCAAAGCCTGAAGGAGTTAGAATCTCTCCAGCATTCCGTCAGTTTTGAGGATTACGATGAGCGCGTCCTTCCTTCCATTGCGAATGAGGCAGGGTGGTAGAGTGGTCCCATTGTCCCTTTCCCCTGATGGTGTGAAATTCCATCATATGGGAACACATGTTTTGTCCCAAACTAGGGGTTTAGGGGCAGTATTTGATATACTAGCGGGAAGAAGGAATCAGCTATCTCTTCATCCAATTTCTAGAGTTTGATTTGGATTTGTAGGCCTGACCTGAGCCATATTATTTACATAGATGCTTGATTTTACAAGGGAATCACCAATCCCAAAAGGGCCTTCATCGGGCATCATGAGACCTCATCCCAGCTGGGAAACTCTGAAACCCTGGAGGTTTCGTTCGCAAATTCGTCGAAGTAAATGGGGTTTAGGGTATTCAGTTGTAGGATGTTCACCATTTATTCATCATTTATTCATCATGAATCATTCATGGAACTTCATGGAACGGTTTTGGTTTTAGGTCGTTCACCAAAGATAATTCATGTAATTCATGATGAGTGTCAAATGACCCACAAGCAGCTCACCATTCTCCTTTTCGAAGGTGATGAAGGCCACGATTGCTCAGTACAACGCAGAGTCGCTCCTGACCCAGCGAGAGCAGGTGGGCTATTGGAAAAAAAGATGATCCATTCGTCCCACATGGATCAGATATGACTCGTAGTTTCCGGTGGTCTTAAGGCTTCAAAAGCATCCCGCACTACACACCGTTTTTTTTTTAATGCACCTGGAAGAGGGTCCTCTTCAATCAACCCAGTGAAGCCCCAAGACTCGTGCCAAGCATGGTGATAGTACTTCGTGATTGCTAAATTTGAATCTTGGTCAACTCCTTTGAAACCGAAGTCAATGGTTAGATCTGAGCCTCAGTTGAATTTCATGTTGATTCCATCTATATTGATTTCATCCCGGTAGTCATCACCTCATTCAGTTGACGCACCCATCACCTCTAGGCACAGTGCTGCCGATTGCCGCAAGATTTGGCTGAAGATGAAAGATGCACGCACAAAGGGGCCTCACTCATTTCAAGTCAACTCCACATTGAATGTACAATGAACCACCCATAATTTGATGGTTTATACCACCATTTATGGCAGATCTTAGGATGGTTTTCTATTTCTTTACCACAAGAAGCCCAAGTTGAATGTGTTCCCCCTTCTTGTAACTTAGAGTTAGAAGCATCCAGTGAACTCACACCTGCAACGTTGCAGTGGCGGCCACTTGCTTTTCAGAAGACGTGTCGAATGCCATGTCGAGCGAATGCCGTGGGGAATTCTTCCACCTTTCACCGGTGTCACTCGACCCCTCCGGTCCAAGGTCCGAACTTGGCCTTTTTTGAGTACGGTAGGATATGGTAGGTATGTACCCATCACGAACCTAAACAGGCCACTGGTAGTTTCTACCTGTTTTTGATGAATCCCTACGGCTCGGTTCATGCCAAGTTTAGAGTTTTGGTTTCGCCACCAACATGAAAAAGAACGCCAAAAGATCGTTTTCACCTCGGTTTTCCCAGGTGTTTTTGGTAAATTACCAATTTTCCGTTCAACTAACCTGAAAGCCCCAAGGTATTGGAATGAATCGGAGCTGGCCCGGTGGTTGGAATGTCGCGGTCTGCCCCCCTGCATCGCACGTTCCTTCGAGGACGATCTGAAAATGGCCAGTTTTAGTGGGGTAAAGTGAGGGTTTTTGAACCGTTGATAATGGACAATCCAACATAATCCAACCATGTACAGATGATTTTCTCATTGGATGTCTGGTTTTTTGTTGAGTGCTTCCCCATTTTTGTGACAAAGTTGTCTAGCTGGTGGGATTTGGAGGGAGCGAAAAGGAGCTACTAAGAGGTTCCAAACCGCAAAAATCCACATTTTTTTATCAGGACCTCGAGTAGATCAGAATTTCTGGGTTGTTCTGTTTGAAATTCCCTGGCCCTTGATGCTATGGATGTACAAAATCAGTTTGGTCCCCATTTACAAGAATCTATACATGATTTTACATTATTTTTATCATATTTCCTGGATGAGATACCCACAAGAAACATTGAGTATTTATAGTACCATGATTTTTCCCAGAACCATCCTCAGAAGAATCAACTACCCCTGTAAACCTTTACATAGATGTGGAAAACCCACCATTTTTGACCATCATTTCCCTAGGGGTTTCCCCTGGGTTTTCCACATCTACATCTGTTCAACACCAGGACCACTTGGTGAACGGCTTGCTGGCGGTGGACCTGAGAGTGGAGGAAACTGGGGGTGAAACATGGGCTGCTACAAGCTGGGTTACTTGTTCCACATATATATATATGTATAGAATGTAAATATGTATACATGTGTATATACTATCTATATATATAGTATATACAATACTTCTCATGTGTATATACTGCATATACTCACAGGCAGTCCAGCTGTTTGTGGGGATCCAATGTACCAGCTGTTTCGGATGGTATTCGAAGCTCCAATCATATCGGAAACCAATGGGATCGGTTCAGTACAGAACCATATGGGGGTCCCCAAAATGAATGGTTTATAAGGGAAAATTCCTACTAAAATGGATGATAACGGGGTGGGTGCCCTTATTTTAGGAAACCACCATATAGTTATTATTCTTCATAAAAAAAGCAACTTTGAGGTAGTTTTTGTTGTTGGTGAGAGCTAATTATGTAGGTATTGCCATCCAGGGATTAAGAATATGGGGGCAGCATTTACAACAAGAATCACTATTTTATGAAGACTCTACCCTAATTAATTATATAACAATTTGCAGGGTTATTAATCCTGGGGTGACCTTATACTATATGCATGCACACTGGCCGCATACATATGTGTGTGCATTTACATAATACATGAAATACGCAAAAGAACACCAAGAGTTGTTCTCCTTCCTTTACTACCTGCCCCAAAGTGCATAGAAGTCAGGAATTGAGCTATTTGACGCCTTAATCTTCAAAATTTTTCATGTCGACCATGGATTTACAAACCCTGGCTGACCACTTAGAAAAAGGTGGCACCACCCCCACAGAAGTGATATCATTTGCTATAAAGATGGGCTATCTAACTGAATCAGCCCGGGGTCACAACAAGTCTGGGCTTGACATCACCCCGGTGACAAAAACAGCCGGTTGTGGATCATGCCTCCATTGAATTGGGAGAATCATAGATTTTGACTGATCCCCAATGAAAATCTCCACATTTTAAGTGAGTTAAATAGAGTTCAATCCCTCAATGACTCAAGTTTTTGTTGGGAGCTTTCAACAAAAATCTTCATTGATTTCCAAGTTTCCTTGGTTAAATCTGAATTTCAACTTTAGTTGGTCAAAACCTAATTGCCATAGGACCTACACCTCATGGGCATTCACAATGAGCTGCACCGGCGCCGAGTGATGTTGGAGTTGCGGCACCTCTATGGACCTGAGGTGCAGCCCCAATTGAAAGCTATTTCAGTCCTTCCCCAAAAAGAAGGTTCAACCCCAATCTTCTAAATTTTCCCCAAGTTTTGTGGTGAAAAACCCATCACAAATCCCAACATTCCAGGGCTGAGAGGAGGCTCTACACGGCCTGGACCCCGAGCAGCTCGTGCAACCCACGGCATTGCCGCCGGCGCTCGACGTGGCGCCACCTGTGGCACCACCGCCGCCGTCGCCGTCGCCGGCGTCGGCGGTGCGGCCGCGGTCGCCGTACCTGACCTCGCAACGGCGGCGCGCGGAGCGGATGCCCAAGGCACCATGGGCTGGGCAACGGGACCACTGGGGATGTTGAGGTGCCACATGAGCTCCCAAGGATGGGGGGTTTGCTTTGACATCTAGTCACGCAGCCTCAGGCAGCTTCCCCGCGCGCTGTCGCCACGCCTCGGCGCTTGGGGGTGGAGGAGCGCGTGGCTGCGGCGGCCTCGCTGCAGGGCATGAGACCCGTGGACTTTGAGGCGTGGCTCACTGGAAACATGGGAGTCGGACGAATGGAAATTGAGAATTTTGCCAAGAAATGTAGGATATATTTATCTAACTATCTAGTCTAATCTAATTTCAATCCAATCCAATCGAATCGAATCAAATCGAATCTCATCCAATCTATTTAGCTGTGAACAAATGAATGAATAGACAGATAAGTCAACAAACAACGATCAGAATGTGCTTGGCCAACCATCG
>CAMXCT020006694.1:310000-363496 GCA_947184155.2 Cladocopium goreaui
ATTATATTATATTATATATTATTATTAATTATTATATATTATTATATCAAATTATTATATTATGTTATATTATATTTTATTATATTGTATTATATTATATTATTTTATATTTTATTATATTATATTCTATTATATTATATTATATTATGTTATATTATGTTATATATATATATTGATTATATATATAACATGTTACATATTTAAAATTATACATTAACATTTTCATATTTCTTTGCTGGGCCATCAGGCAGCGTTACTGCGTGCCCTCCCCGCTGCGCTGGAGAAGCTGGGCTTTGGCGACAGAAATGCCAGGCGAAAATCTGGCGGGTCGGGCCTTCAAATTGGCGGTTACTGTAGATTCTAGAATGTGGGGCCCCCCAGTTATAAGATGGTTTATAAACCCCATTAACTATAGTTATAGGTACCATAAACCATAGTTATTGGAGTTATAAACCAACTTAGCTATCTAGGGGGCCCCACTTTGTACGGAATGGATATAGACTATTTATGTGCTCATTTGGGAGTGGTTTATATGTGGGTAAAACCACAAAAAAGTGAGTGATTTTTGTGGCTATTAATGGTGATTAGTGACTGGGGGACGGTTTATTAATGTTTTAGCCACATTACATGTAGATGGATGTTGAACATTACCAATATCACACCTGGGATTTTCTGTTTTTTTTTTTTTTGTACGGTATATGTCATGATGGATGGATGGATGGATGAATGGATGGGTGGATGGATAGATATGGATATGAATACGGATATGGATATGAACGTTATGTTGCATACTTATGTTTGTTTCTTTGTGCATATGTAGATAATTCTATACATGGTAATACACATAGATATGATTGTATCTCTGTACATAGGTCAGTTGCCATTGACCTTTCAGAAGCAACAGTAGGACATTAAGAATCAAGTTCTTGGTCTATTTCGTGGATGTAACAGGACGATCTGTGGCATCCATAGGGATTGTGAACGATGGTCAGGCCTAGGGACTGTAGACCTTGTAAGAGACAAAGTCTGAGTGACGTGATTTCAGCATATTTTGAGGTGCAAAATTCAATATGGGTGCAAGCAACAGTAAAACATATATGTTTTGACCTTCGGTGCTATATTTTAAAATCGCCACCCAGACATCCCAATGAAAGCATGTGCTTACTGCTTACCCTGCTGATCCAAATCGCAGAGAATCTGGCAGAATTTGCCCAAAAAGCCCCGTTGTTTGTTGCCAGGATACAACCACACCTTGAAATGGTTAGTCAGTTTTACACCAGAAGTCACCAAATTCTGGGGTTTTGTGATACCCTCTTTGCTATTGGAAACACCAATCTTTTTTTTGGCAAACCATTGAACTAAATGGGCCATCTAAACCAGGGCTAACTTAACCGTTAAATTATCAGAGGATTTTTTGTTTATTCAACGTTCGGACGACTTTTGTCACAGTTGTTCGGCCTAAGCAATCGCAATGGCTACAGATATTCGAACTCACACGGTGCTTCTTCGCAGTGACGGTCTCGCTGTGGCTTGTGGAAGGAATGACTTTGGTCAGTGCGACATTCCACCTTTGGATGAAGGAGCGTCATATACACAGTGCTTCTCAGAAGTGATGGTCATGTTGTGGCTTGTGGCGACCAAAGGGACGGAGAGTGCAACATTCCATCTTTGGAGGAAGGAACCTGGTACACCCAGGTTTCAGCAGGGGCGTTTCGTACAGTGCTTCTCCGAAGTGATGGCTGCGCTGTTACTCGAGGCACCTTTTCACATTTTAGGAGCAAGTATTCCACCAGAAGGAATATCATGCACCCAAGTTTCTGTCGGGGTAGAACACACAGTGCTTCTCCAAAGTGATGGGCGTACTGTAACCAGTGGGATGAACCTACACGGACAATGCAACATTCCAATTTTGGATGAAGGACTTTCCTACACAGAGGTTTCTGCATGTTTCTGCAGGGGGTAGTCATACAGTGCTTCTCCGAAGTGATGGCCATGCTGTGGCTTGCGGATCAAATGCCTTTGGAGTCGCATTCCAGACTTCTTGGACGGGCAATTCTATGTCCAGGTTTTGGCAATGAAGGGTCACACGGTGCTTCTACGAAACGATGGCCGCGCTCTGGCTTTTGGATCGACTTCCGCCGGACAATGCAACCCGTCTTTGACGCCTGGAACTCAGTACATCAGCGGTTTGAGGTCTCCTAAGAACGACCTGGTTGTGCAACTAGATTTTGTTCATGAAGATGATGCAGTGAGACTGAGATGCTCAAATTTGGGTGGCCAAGAAATGCTCTGCTTGAACGCACATGACTCAGACCCAGCCTGGGGAACTCACAAACGCATTGCATGTGAATTGAACGTCGACCTCCAGGATCTTCGAATGGTTTTGCCTGATGGGCAGCTGCTGACCTCCAATCTGTCGGGCAACTCCTGGAGCGACAGTTGCGAATGTGGCAAGCCAAACAACTCCAAGAGCCAAGCGTCAGTGTCTCACATCGTCATCGTCGGTGCCGAACCCGCAAAGTTCGGTGTGAAAGGGTGTTGGAAGGAACGGGGCAATTCATTCCTTTTTGAAAAATGTGAAATGGGACAGTCTTGGGAGAACTTCTTTTTGTTCTCCTATCTAACCTTGGTATCTCCAGCCCCATAGTCTTGCTTTCTTTTGATGGGTGGCGATCTCGCAACCTGGCCCCCATTCACAGACCTACTTCGTGGGCGAACCAGGAATGGTTGCTGTGATCGCAAGCCCATGTTAGTCAACGAGTCAACGGGGTACATCCCACCTGGTTTGCTGCGGTCCCAAGTTCCAAAGCCAGGACATGGTCAGAAGATCAAAAACAAATGGGGAACGTGTACTGATGCTGATTCTTCTGACATTCCTTGAGTTGGATCTCCCCACAAACTGATCAGCGTGAGTCCATTTCCATAGCCAATCTCCCTTTGTTGCAGAATTAACAAATTCCCCAGTGTTTGGGACCCCAATTCATAGATCCAAATAGATCCAACACGTCTTGCGGGTGTGATCCGTGCAGGCTACCTCCCTGCCGGCGTGGCCGTGCACCACCGTGAATGGTCCGACAGATCAGCAGACTCAGCAGACCCAGAGTATTTCCCAAAATGGTCTAGTCCTATCACTTAGATGATTTTGGGGTCCATCTATTTCAGGAAATGCCCTTAATATTTCACCCACAAAAGTGGTTGAACACTTTGGGAAATCCTTGCTTTGCAGGGGTTTGCAAATAAGAAAAATCCAACAAGATCCACGAAATGGCATGACCGATTTGCCGCCCGCTCAACGGCACCGCACAAGATGTGCTGGGGCCATGAAACGCATTGAAAAATCTGGAGCTCGGCCATATTGATCATATTGCTGGATTTGCACATGCAGTCGTGTCATGCCCCAGCGATTGTTGGTGGCATTGTTTTAACGACATATCATCTTATTTCTCATTGGTCTTTGGATGTCTTGGGCGATCTTGGCGTTTCACCATCTATATTTTTTTTCGAGTTTGTTGATCCGTTTGGGTCTGGAACTTTGGGATCCTTAGTCCAGTATATAGGAATATCCAATTTTTGGACACGCACATAAGACAATTCGATGAACTTCAGGAAGTAAATAGCCGACAGATCAATCGCAGAGATCTAACATGCAAAAGTGTTGGGGTTTGAATTCCCATTCACTGAAAATTTGTTGAATGCATAGGAGACATTCCTTGTGTCGTTCGTGAAAATCTTCCATTTTTATTGGTAGTTTTGTGGCATTGTTGCGGATTTGTACCAAAGTGAGCATACCTAAATGGGGAGGGGTCAATACCTATATGACTACTCGTTTTGGGCTAGTTTGACGTTGACCAGTGTAGCAGAGTTTTGACCGAGAGCCTCACCCCAAAAAACGGTCATTTTCATGTCCCCACAAATGAAGCTCTGAGCCGCACTTGTCACAGGAACAACATGACAGCCGATGCAATGGGCAGTTAGAATATACCCTCTGGGAATTTGACAGTTTGCTATTGGTATAGATGGCCCAGTTCGATGGTTTTCCTATTGGAAATGTTGATTCTTCAGAGCGAACTGTTGGATTTTCAGAGGGTAAAGGTGGAGACAAAGATATGGAGAATGCACCGTCTCCAACACATAGTTTTTCTTGTCAACTTCTGGTTTGATCGTTCATCCTTGGTTCATATGGGTCAAAACCCTAGGTACCCAAACGGTACCCTAAAATAGCTGGTATAGCTGGATGCTTATTCTCCCAGTCATATGGGTAACAGATGGTAATAATAGGTTTTGACCCATGCCCTGTATCACTGGCGGACACTCCCATTCCTTTCCCTGGAGGCTATATCTACGACACTGCACTACTCTAATGCTTATGAATGAAATTGGCCCAACAAGATTCCCAGCAATTTCCCATCATGGTGATTCTGGTTGACAAAGTTCTGACCAAGATGAAATCACTTGTAATGGTTCATCCCATACAACTATTTCCCATGTATCAGAACTACTTCTAGCTTTATCGATGCAAAGAAAATCTCCCATCTATGGATCCCTGTCAGCGTGCCTCTTTGGAAGGTCTCTAGAGAGATTCGAGAGGCAGGTGCCGAGGAATCACGAAGATCACCACTGCCACGTAGAGTGACAGATTTTTTGGCTCCCCAGATGATCGGGGAAATCCCAAATTATGTTGAAGAAAACTTCAAACTGACATGAGAATCAACGTCTTGAAAAACACTTGCAAAGGCATTCAGACAAGCAGATCCATGTTTTTTGCTCTTTCGAAGAGTCTTCCAGTGACAGCCTTTTGGAGTGCGAGAGTGCTCGCAGGCCATCGTAGCGCGAGCCAATCAATTCAACATCCTGATGGTTTGAGAGCCCAGATGCTTCTTGTGGCTGAAAAGCTACATAAATTGGGTCCTGAAGCCAATTGTTTGTGGTGAGGCCAGCAAGTTTCAGGGCGTTGCTGCCTGGTGGTTTCATCTTTTTTGTTCGAAACGGACCCTAGAAATGGGAGGATGATCCGCAATGAGTGTCCTATTTTGAAGGCGCTGTGGCTCAACCAGCTACAACATCACATCATCACAACATCAGCGCAGATGGTTTGGTCCCTTCGGTGCTGGATTTGTTCATGTTCTGTGTTCCACAAAAAACGGGGTTGGGGATGGGATTCTGATGAAGTGTTGTCAAACCCCACTGCCTAGCTCTATTGGTGGTATATATATATATGTACTGAGTCATCGCTGGTAATGTATCCAAGTTTCATGGCGATCATCTAATATCCAACATTGGTGATAAAATCAACTACTCCCGTGAAATCTAACCTGGGCCAAAAAAAAATAAAAATAAAATTATCCCGCTACGTTAGCGTTCGGGATTTCCCGTTGAACAGCGCTAACATAGCAGCTGAAATCTTGCATGTTCATGGGGTGATTTTGATACTAACCTAACACCTGCCGCGCCTCCATCAGCACAAATTCCCAAAAGTGTCAAGTTAGTGTTCGTGCTGTGTTTGGGAACTTGGCGAATACTCCAAAGCTGGAACCACCAAATGGAAGGTGCTATGTTTGACTGGCACAACTGTTTTTGCATATCTTCCTGCGGCTCACTCTTACTGGACCCAAAAAAGCTTCAAAACGAACAATTTTACATAATAGATTGAATAAGGAAAAAAACTCCTGGTCGATGTTGCCAATCTGGCTCCTTGCTGCCATGATGATTATGATGTACTATTGGAGGTTTTGGGAACCCTGGGCAAATGCTATGTTAGCAATCCTGTTGCCAAAACTCTGGTTTGGATTGAAAATCATGACTGGCACAACTGTTTTTGCATGTCTTCCTGGGGCTCACCCTTACTGGACCCAAAAAAGCTTCAAAACGAACAGTTTTACATAATAGATTGAATAAGGAAAAAACCCCTGGTCGATGTTGCCAATCTGGCTCCTTGCTGCCATGATGATTATGATGTACTATTGGAGGTTTTGGGAACCCTGGGCAAATGCTATGTTAGCAATCCTGTTGCCAAAACTCTGGTTTGGATTGAAAATCATGACTGGCACAACTGTTTTTGCATGTCTTCCTGGGGCTCACCCTTACTGGACCCAAAAAAGCTTCAAAACGAACAGTTTTACATAATAGATTGAATAAGGAAAAAACTCCTGGTCGATGTTGCCAATCTGGCTCCTTGCTGCCATGATGATTATGATGTACTATTGGAGGTTTTGGGAACCCTGGGCAAATGCTATGTTAGCAATCCTGTTGCCAAAACTCTGGTTTGGATTGAAAATCATGACTGGCACAACTGTTTTTGCATGTCTTCCTGGGGCTCACCCTTACTGGACCCAAAAAAGCTTCAAAACGAACAGTTTTACATAATAGATTGAATAAGGAAAAAAACTCCTGGTCGATGTTGCCAATCTGGCTCCTTGCTGCCATGATGATTATGATGTACTATTGGAGGTTTTGGGAACCCTGGGCAAATGCTATGTTAGCAATCCTGTTGCCAAAACTCTGGTTTGGATTGAAAATCATGACTGGCACAACTGTTTTTGCATGTCTTCCTGGGCTCACCCTTACTGGACCCAAAAAAGCTTCAAAACGAACAGTTTTACATAATAGATTGAATAAGGAGAAAACTCCTGGTCGATGTTGCCAATCTGGCTCCTTGCCATGACGATTATGATGTACTATTGGAGGTTTTGGGAACCCTGGGCAAATGCTATGTTAGCAATCCTGTTGCCAAAACTCTGGTTTGGATTGAAAATCATGACTGGCACAACTGTTTTTGCATGTCTTCCTGGGGCTCACCCTTACTGGACCCAAAAAGCTTCAAAACGAACAGTTTTACGTAATAGATTGAATAAGGAAAAAACTCCTGGTCGATGTTGCCAATCCGGCTCCTTGCTGCCATGATGATTATGATGTACTATTGGATGTTTTGGGAACCCTGGGCAAATGCTATGTTAGCAATCCTGTTGCCAAAACTCTGGTTTGGATTGAAAATCATGACTGGCACAACTGTTTTTGCATGTCTTCCTGGGGCTCACCCTTACTGGACCCAAAAAAGCTTCAAAACGAACAGTTTTACGTAATAGATTGAATAAGGAAAAAACTCCTGGTCGATGTTGCCAATCTGGCTCCTTGCCATGATGATTATGATGTACTATTGGAGGTTTTGGGAGTTAGCAATCCTGTTGCCAAAACTCTGGTTTGGATTGAAAATCATGACTGGCACAACTGTTTTTGCATGTCTTCCTGGGGCTCACCCTTACTGGACCCAAAAAAGCTTCAAAACGAACAGTTCTACATAATAGATCGAATAAGGAAAAAACTCCTGTTCGATGTTGCCAATCTGGCTACTTGCTGCCATGATGATTATGATGTACTATTGGAGGTTTTGGGAACCCTGGACAAATGCGATGTTAGCAATCCTGTTGCCAAAACTCTGGTTTGGATTGAAAATCATGACTGGCACAACTGTTTTTGCATGTCTTCCTGGGGCTCACCCTTACTGGACCCAAAAAAGTTTCAAAACGAACAGTTTTACATAATAGATTGAGTAAGAAAAAAACTCCTGGTCGATGTTGCCAATCTGGCTCCTTGCTGCCATGATGATTATGACGATTATGATGTACTATTGGAGGTTTTGGGAACCCTGGGCAAATGCTATGTTAGCAATCCTGTTGCCAAAACTCTGGTTTGGATTGAAAATCATGACTGGCACAACTGTTTTTGCATGTCTTCCTGGGGCTCACCCTTACTGGACCCAAGAAAGCTTCAAAACGAACAGTTTTACATAATAGATTGAATAAGGAAAAAACTCCTGGTCGATGTTGCCAATCTGGCTCCTTCCTGCCATGATGACTATGATGTACTATTGGAGGTGTTGGGAAGTCTGGGCAAATGCTATGTTAGCAATCCTGTTGCCAAAACTCTGGTTTGGATTGAAAATCATGACTGGCACAACTGTTTTTGCATGTCTTCCTGGGGCTTACCCTTACTGGACCAAAAAAAGGCTTCAAAACGATCAGTTTTACATAATAGATCGAATAAGGAAAAAACTCTTGGTCGATGTTGCCAATCTGGCTCCTTGCTGCCATGATGATTATGATGTACTATTGGAGGTTTTGGGAACCCTGGGCAAATGCTATGTTAGCAATCCTGTTGCCAAAACTCTGGTTTGGATTGAAAATCATGACTGGCACAACTGTTTTTGCATGTCTTCCTGGGGCTCACCCTCACTGGACCCAAAAAAGCTTCAAAACGAATAAAACATTTTTTACATAATAGATGAATAAGGAAAAAATTCCTGGTCGTGGTGCCAATCTGGGCTCCTTGCTGCCATGATGATGTTGATGGGTACTATTGGAGTTTTGGAACCCTGGGCAATTCTTATGTTAGTCACCCTGTTGCCAGAACTCTGGTTTGGATTGAAAATCATGACTGGCACAACTGTCTTTGCATGTCTTCCTGGGGCTCACCCTTACTGGACCCCAAAAAAGCTTCAAAACGAACAGTTTTACATAATAGATTGAATAAGGAAAAAACTCCTGGTCGATGTTGCCAATCTGGCTCCTTGCTGCCATGATGATTATGATGTATTATTGGAGGTTTTGGGAACCCTGGGCAAATGCTATGTTAGCAATCCTGTTGCCAAAACTCTGGTTTGGATTGAGAATCATGACTGGCACAACTGTTTTTGCATGTCTTTCTGGGGCTCACCCTTACTGGACCCAAAAAAGCTTGAAAAGGAAAAGTTTTACATACTAGATTGAATAAGGAAAAAACTCCTGGTCGATGTTGCCAATCTGGCTCCTTGCTGCCATGATGATTGTGATGTACTATTGGAGGTTTTGGGAACCCTGGGCAAATGCTATGTTAGCAATCCTGTTGCCAAAATTCTGGTTTGGATTGAAAATCATGACTGGCACAAGTGTTTTTGCATGTCTTCCCGGGGCTCACCCTTACTGGACCCAAAAAAGCTTGAAAACGAACAGTTTTACATACTAGATTGAATAAGGAAAAAACTCCTGGTCGATGTTGCCAATCTGGCTCCTTCCTGCCATGATGACTATGATGTACTATTGGAGGTTTTGGGAACCCTGGGCAAATGCTATTTTAGCAATCCTGTTGCCAAAACTCTGGTTTGGATTGAAAATCATGACTGGCACAACTGTTTTTGCATGTCTTCCTGGGGCTCACCCTTACTGGACCCAAAAAAGCTTCAAAACAAATAATTCCTGGTCGATGTTGCCAATCTGGCTCCTTGCCATGACGATTATGATGTACTATTGGAGGTTTTGGGAACCCTGGGCAAATGCTATGTTAGCAATCCTGTTGCCAAAACTCTGGTTTGGATTGAAAATCATGACTGGCACAACTGTTTTTGCATGTCTTCCTGGGGCTCACCCTTACTGGACCCAAAAATGCTTCAAAACGAACAGTTTTACATAATAGATTGAATAAGGAAAAAACTCCTGGTCGATGTTGCCAATCTGGCTCCTTGCTGCCATGATGATTATGATGTACTATTGGATGTTTTGGGAACCCTTGGCAAATGCTATGTTAGCAATCCTGTTGCCAAAACTCTGGTTTGGATTGAAAATCATGACTGGCACACCTGTTTTTGCATGTCTTCCTGGGGCTCACCCTTACTGGACCCAAAAAAGCTTCAAAACGAACAGTTTTTAATAATAGATTGAATAAGGAAAAAAAAACTTGGTCGATGTTGCCAATCTGGCTCCTTGCTGCCATGATGATTATGATGTACTATTGGAGGTTTTGGGAACCCGGGGCAAATGCTATGTTAGCAATCCTGTTGCCAAAACTCTGGTTTGGATTGAAAATCATGACTGGCACAACTGTTTTTGCATGTCTTCCTGGGGCTCACCCTTACTGGACCCAAAAAAGCTTCAAAACGAATAATTTTACATAATAGATTGAAGAAGGAAAAAACTCCTGGTCGATGTTGCCAATCCGGCTCCTTGCTGCCATGATGATTATGATGTACTATTGGAGGTTTTGGGAACCCTGGACAAATGCGATGTTAGCAATCCTGTTGCCAAAACTCTGGTTTGGATTGAAAATCATGACTGGCACAACTGTTTTTGCATGTCTTCCTGGGGCTCACCCTTACTGGACCCAAAAAAGTTTCAAAACGAACAGTTTTACATAATAGATTGAATAAGGAAAAAAACTCCTGGTCGATGTTGCAAATCTGGCTCCTTGCTGCCATGATGATTATGATGTACTATTGGAGGTTTTGGGAACCCTGGGCAAATGCTATGTTAGCAATCCTGTTGCCAAAACTCTGGTTTGGATTGAAAATCATTACTGGCACAACTGTTTTTGCATGTCTTCCTGGGGCTCACCCTTACTGGACCCCAAAAAGCTTCAAAACGAACAGTTTTACATAATAGATTGAATAAGGGAAAAAACTCCTGGTCGATGTTGCCAATCTGGCTCCTTGCCATGATGATTATGATGTACTATTGGAGGTTTTGGGAACCCTGGGCAAATGCTATGTTAGCAATCCTGTTGCCAAAACTCTGGTTTGGATTGAAAATCATGACTGGCACACCTGTTTTTGCATGTCTTCCTGGTGCTCACCCTTACTGGACCAAGAAAAGCTTCAAAACGAACAGTTTTACATAATAGATCGAATAAGGAAAAAACTCCTGGTCGATGTTGCCAATCTGGCTCCTTGCTGCCATGATGATTATGATGTACTATTGGAGGTTTTGGGAACCCTGGGCAAATGCTATGTTAGCAATCCTGTTGCCAAAACTCTGGTGTGGATTGAAAATCATGACTGGCACAACTGTTTTTGCATGTCTTCCTGGGGCTCACCCTCACTGGACCCAAAAAAGCTTCAAAACGAACAATTTTACATAATGGATTGAAGAAGGAAAAATCTCCTGGTCGATGTTGCCAATCTGGCTCCTTGCTGCCATGATGGTTATGATGTACTATTGGAGGTTTTGGGAACCCTGGGCAAATGCTATGTTAGCAATCCTGTTGCCAAAACTCTGTTGAAAACCATGACTGGCACAACTGTTTTTGCATGTCTTCCTGGGACTCACCCTCACTGGACCCAAAAAAGCTTCAAAACGAACAGTTTTACATAATAGATTGAATAAGGAGAAAACTCCTGGTCGATGTTGCCAATCTGGCTCCTTGCCATGACGATTATGATGTACTATTGGAGGTTTTGGGAACCCTGGGCAAATGCTATGTTAGCAATCCTGTTGCCAAAACTCTGGTTTGGATTGAAAATCATGACTGGCACAACTGTTTTTGCATGTCTTCCTGGGGCTCACCCTTACTGGACCCAAAAAAGCTCCAAAACGAACAGTTTTACATAATAGATTGAATAAGGGAAAAAACTCCTGGTCGATGTTGCCAATCTGGCTCCTTGCCATGATGATTATGATGTACTATTGGAGGTTTTGGGAACCCTGGGCAAATGCTATGTTAGCAATCCTGTTGCCAAAACTCTGTTGAAAACCATGACTGGCACAACTGTTTTTGCATGTCTTCCTGGGACTCACCCTCACTGGACCCAAAAAAGCTTCAAAACGAACAGTTTTACATAATAGATTGAAAAAGGAGAAAACTCCTGATCGATGTTGCCAATCCGGCTCCTTGCTGCTATGATGATTATGATGTACTATTGGAGGTTTTGGGAACCCTGGGCAAATGCTATGTTAGCAATCCTGTTGCCAAAACTCTGGTTTGGATTGAAAATCATGACTGGCACAACTGTTTTTGCATGTCTTCCTGGGGCTCACCCTGACTGGACCCAAAAAAAGCTTCAAAACGAACAGTTTTACATAATAGATTGAATAAGGAAAAAACTCCTGGTCGATGTTGCCAATCTGGCTCCTTGCTGCCATGGTGATTATGACGTACTATTGGAGGTTTTGGGAAACCTGGGCAAATGCTATGTTAGCAATCCTGTTGCCAAAATTCTGGTTTGGATTGAAAATCATGACTGGCACAACTGTTTTTGCATGTCTTCCTGGGGCTCACCCTTACTGGACCCAAAAAAGCTTCAAAACGAACAGTTTTACATAATGGATTGAATAAGGAAAAAACTCATGGTCGATGTTGCCAATCTGGTTCCTTGCTGCCATGATGATTATGATGTACTATTGGAGGTTTTGGGAACCCTGGGCCAATGCTATGTTAGCAATCCTGTTGCCAAAACTCTGGTTTGGATTGAAAATCATGACTGGCACAACTGTTTTTGCATGTCTTCCTGGGGCTCACCCTTACTGGACCCAAAAAAGCTTCAAAACGAACAATTTTACATAATGGATTGAAGAAGGAAAAATCTCCTGGTCGATGTTGCCAATCTGGCTCCTTGCTGCTCCTTGCTGCTGCGTGCTGCTGCTTACCTGCTGCTTACCTGCTGCTGCTCACCTGCTGCTCACCCCGACTCATTGCATTGGGATCACCACCCCGGGGAGATACACAGGGGAAACAAAAAACTAGCATAGCATTTCTGCCTTCCAGGATTCTAGCTAGGTCAGTCTCTTTCAGGTGCCAGGGTTAGCACCCATCGCAGGTTTTTGATCTCCATTTCCTGGGGAATGCACAAATTATTCCCACAACGGCGCCGGATGCTATGTTAATGAGTTGGTGCCCAACCGGCCCAAAATCTACCTATCTCCTTTTCCCCAGGCCGCACAACGGTACCGGATGCTATGTTAATGAGCCGGTGCCAGAGCTGATCTATGCTATGTTAAATTTCTGGGGTGTATCCTTGGTGACCGCTTAATTCAACTATCATCAAATTATTGCTTTGGCTGTACAACTATGATCCAATTTTCCAAATATCATCAAACTATCAATCCAACATTTAATCAAATGACGTTGATGTTAGTATTTCTACTATATGCTGTTCTTCTCTTTTCTCTAATGTTATGAAATCATCCATTGTAACTATATGGTTCATATATTAGTACAAAATCACATCCAAATACAGTTCACTGGATGATAGTTAAATTAATTGATCCAATACTGGAAAAAAACATGAATCAATCATAGTATCCAATTGTTAAAGATCAATTATACAATACATCAATGATAAATTAATACAGTACAAAACCCCCATTGATCCAATTTTTTCTTCACCTCCGCGGCATGGCTTAAGACACCAGGATGATATCGCCATCACCCACCTCACCTACGGCAAGGCGGCGCCGAATCTGTTTGCTCAACAAAGCATATTTTGGAGATGTGAAGAGAGAAGAACAAGATATACAGTTCAAAGAAGCTGTGATCATATACATGATACATTAATAAATACATACTTTATAGACAGTTTTTGTATTCAGGTCATTTGAACAATACACATGTTTTTTTTTTTTCCCGGGGGTATTTCTGTGAAAAACTAACTCTTTTTTTGTAAACATCGAACACCGAAAACCAAGGATCGCACCTGCGATCCTAGTGATCGAGTGGAATTCCATCCAAAGGGAACAACTATAGATTCATCCCCATCTACAGTGTATATACATTGACATATGATCTATAATATAATATATTTCTCACATATTTTGTGTGCTCTGCTTCAATGTCCAAGATGCAGCCTCGGTTTTTGTTGCCAGGACTTTGCCCGGGCGATTGAGGACAAACAGGCAATATCCTGGCGATGTTTTTGGGTCTCCACAGAAATCCTTGGTAAACATACATAGCTGTGGAAATTTTAAGTACTTCTTCGACATATTAAAGAAAAAACATCCACCATTTCTATATAAGAAGTAATTCATCCAACTAAAAGGGCCATTAAAGTTAATTACTAAGAAGTAATTCATCCTATATTCATATCAAACAGTTTGATGGCCATATATCATCAACTAACTAATTCATCAGTATTAAGGGGAATGGCTACAGGGAAGGCATTCTGAAGGTGAGTGCGACTTGTGCGACTGGATTTCACCGATGGGAATGGATCAATACTGGTGATACCATCTTTGGAGATGTATGTATTATAGTCCAAATATTTATAGTATTTTAGTCCAATATTATTATTTTTGTCCAAATATTTTATGCATACCATTTTGGATATTTGGTTTATATGTGTGTGTATATATACATATATACATACAGTCTTAAATATTTGGGGCATGAAGAACTACTAGATACTACTAGTGATTTCGGTGTTCACAGAAATGTATCGGGGTGAACAATTGCCATTTGGATCTTCGCCATATGAGGTTCTGTTAAAACTTGGAACCCTCATCCCAGGACTGAGCAATCGTTTCACCATTACCGTGTTTCATGGCTATGAAATCCTTGGGCTCGGCAATCCAATCTGCTCGGCAAACATCCACAAAACACAGCTGTATTCAGAGATGACGTCCGTACGTCCGTCAAATTCGATAGTTTTCAGCCATAACGTGGCTGTCATGTACCAGCCGTTTAGTGGACGGTATCCCCCAGTGACAAATTGCCTTGATGCCCGGGATGGTCCTGGTTGGTCTCCATCGAAAACATATTAAATGGTTGTTTCAAAACCACATGTCCATACATATCCCAAATATACAAACATATATATATATATAGAATCCCACATATATGGGAATATCCCAACCATCCCATAATATATATATATATATGTATATTCCCATATTATGCTTGGTGTTTCGAATCCGATCCGATCAGGTGGCCCAGCAAGACGCCGAAAGGCAGAAGTTCATCGTGGAGAAGGCGGACGTGCAAATTATATGGGATGCGCAACGTGGTGATTACATTGGGTGAATGGATGGTATATCTATAAATCATTGGTAAATATTGGTAAATGATTGCTGAATTTAGTTGAGTGTGAACTGATTGTTAAGTAACTGTTGAATGATCGTGATCGTTTATTTTTTTAATCTTTCAATCTATATGGTGTATATAATTGTTCGATGGTTGTGTTTCAAAATTGGGGTTTTTCTTCCCAAATTGCAATAGAAATATGATGGTGGACACAGAGATTTTGCTCAACGGATGATATGATTCGGAATGCCCATGTCAACGCACAGTAGATTTGGGTAGATGGATGGGATATCAGGGAGATTAGCGGGGATTCAAGCTATATTATATAGATGGGGATCTAGCAAACAAACATGGGGAGATTCATAAAATGGAAGGGAATAGATGCTTTGATGCTTGTTAGGGTGAGATATTTTCTAACGACAGTATGGGGATGTGTTTGTCTGCAATAGGGAGGCTTGACCTCATTAAATGGTAAGTCTCATTCGGAAAATTACTGTATCCATTGAAATTGGGGGGACCCGATTTTCGACAGTCATTCAGGAAACTCATACAACAATTGTAACAATTTTGATGTGCCATCAGTGCCATTTGATCATCCAATCCATACACGAAAGAAAGTCGGAGAAAAGCAGCAGGCCGAGCAGGAAAGACAGGCCACTGCGGGGAACCTGAGCAGCGCCCAGATGCGAGCGACCCTAAAACCAGGGTCCCAACCACTGGATTGATCCCAAAAAAAACCCAGGAAATTCAGTGGTTCATCATTTTTTTTTGGGTGAAAATTGGCACCAAATTGGGCGAAAATTGGGGCCTTAGGGTATCCTTAGGGCATCCCACATCATGTATCCCCTATGGGACGTGAGCAGGGTATCCAAAGCTGATCCCCTGAGGTCATTCGATCAGAAGGCGAAGCAGAAGCCGCCAAGATGATCTCTGAGGTTCCCATGTTCCCATCGTAGGTCAATGCTGGGGCTTCGTTGATCCAAACGGCTGTACCAAAATTCACCATTTGTAAAAAAAAACACACACAAAATCACCAAATACCTGTAGCATGATTTTGAAATATTTGTAAATCATCACTCAACTCTGCACTCCAAAATCAATCAACGTACTTAGGACAGCAACTTGGATTTAAAAAACACAGAGTGGTTGGTGTCGGATGTTGTTGACATGTTGAATTGCAAATTTTGAAGGACGATGAACAAAAGCCAAAACCATGTGATTCTGACGACGACGACGACGATGGTGGTGGTGGTGGTGGATGGTGGATGGTGGTGACGATGATGGTGACGATATTTCTGAATTCTTCAAGAGCCGGGATATCGACACCGATGCTTGTCCAATGCCAGGCCTTGAAGGAGCATGGTTCCGGCCTGATTGAGGTGCACCCTTGGGGGATGACCGACCAATCGAGTTTTTTTCAGTCCAAGAGTGACATTGCAGATCTAGATTTATGTTTTCTTCTGGTGAATTCCAGCGTCTTTGGGCCACGATGCTTTCATTTCAATGTGAGTTTTGCTCCCTTTTTCATTTGGCTGAATATTTCACAGACCCAGCAATGCTTTCACTTTTTCGGACATCAGGCATTCGCCGCTGAAACTGACCAGAAAATGACCAGGAAACACATGGTTGAACATGGTTTAACTGGGAAGTTCCAGATTTTGGTGGATCTAAACTCCTCGAAACTCGCCAGGTCCGACGTATCGACACGGCCAAGGACATCGCCGAGAACCTGGCGAAGTCGCCCAACGTGATGTGCGCTGTCCCGGGCTACGGGGAAAATCTGAGGAAAATCTGGGAAATCGCGGAAAGATGGTGGGAAGATGGCCAGAAAATGAGGGAAAGCTAGAAAATGAGGATGAAATGATGATGATGGACTCAGCATGACTTTTTGGTTTCAATTTTTGAGGTACTCAATGATGGGATTTTGGGGATGTTCCCGTTGAGAATTTGCACAGGTCTTGCGTTTTAACTGGTGGCTTGTGTTTTATGGATTGGGCTCCCCCAAATAGGCACCAAACTCTGCATTTTGGACCAAAGAGAAGCCATGCCATTCTCATGGATTCATGGCTCACAGGTGGAACAAAAAAGATAAACCACAAGGTAATGCAAGTTTGAGTCACCTTAGTTATCATACATGTTACATATAACTATAACTTGTAACCAGGTAATTCAATTTTTTACTACATATATACTTACTACATACTTAGCTCAAACCAACCCATCCAAGATTCAAAAGTCAAATCATTGTCATTGTCATAGAAGGCTGGGAAAATTTTAAACTTCAAAAAAGGCTGGGAAAAGATAGCATTATGGATTCCCTTAAACGATTTTTTTTTCAAATAAGAAAATTTTAAAATTCAAAAAAGGCTGGGAGAAGATAGGGTTATGGATTCCCTTATTTGTTTTTTTTTCAAATAAGAAATTGAAAATTAAAAAAAACAGGTTTTTTTAAAGGAATCTCTTAAACGATTTTTTCTCAAATAAGCAAATTTGAAACTTCAAAAAAGGCTAGGAGAAGATAGGATTATGGATTCCCTTAGTATGCCCTTATTTGATGTTTTTTTTCAAATAAGAACTTTGAAAAAAACTAGGATTTTATATGAATCGCCTAAACGATTTTTGTTCTCAAATAAGCAAATTTGAAAATTCAAAAAAGGCTAGGAGAAGATAGGATTATGGATTCCCTTCAACGTTTTTTTTCAAATAAGAAAATTTTAAAATTCAAAAAATGATGGGTGAAGATAGGATTATGGATTCCCTTAAACGATTTTTTTTACCTAAGAAAATTTTAAAATTCAAAAAATGCTGTGAGAAGATAGGATTATGGATTCCCTTATTTGTTTTTTTGTTCAAATAAAAAAAATGTTTTTTTTGTAAAGACTATGGTTTTATATGAATCTCTTAAACGATTTCTTTCTCAAATAAGCAAATTTGAAAATTCAAAAAAGGCTAGGAGAAGATAGGATTGTAGATTCCCTTAGGCGATTTTTTTTTCAAATAAGAAAATTTAAGAATTCAAAAAAGGCTGGGAGAAGATTGCCTTATTTTTGATCAAACAAAATCAAATCAAAATAAGAAAAAAGATTTTAAAAAAACTGTAAGTAGAATAGAGTCAGAGAGATTGGTATTGTTTTTGTTTATATATTTAAACTAAATTAAATAGTAAAAAAATGAAAATTCCAAAAAAACCTGTAACCAAAACATGAAAACAATAAAAAAAATAAAAAAAAAACAATAGAAACCAGTTTGGAAGCAAATTTGATGAAAGAACCAATGTCAGCCTTGTTTTTTTTGACGTTGATTGGAGTTGATTCTTGATTTTTTTGACCAGAACTTAAACCACAAGCAAAAAGCTTAAACGATTTTTTTTATTTTCAAATAAGCTTATTTGATTTTTTTTGTGGCTTGTGTCCCCTGGATTTTGTTTTTTTTTGTGTTTCTGATCAGAAAAAACAAATTGTGGGGGACACAAACCAATTATAATCAATTTCTGTCCCCCACAATTTGTTTTTTCTGATCAGAAACACAAAAAAAAAACAAAATCCAGGGGACACAAGCCACAAAAAAAATCAAATAAGCTTATTTGAAAATAAAAAAATCGTTTAAGCTTTTTGCTTGTGGTTTAAGTTCTGGTCAAAAAAATCAAGAATCAACTCCAATCAACGTCAAAAAAAACAAGGCTGACATTGGTTCTTTCATCAAATTTGCTTCCAAACTGATTTCTATTGTTTTTTTGTTTTTTTATTGTTTAACATGTTTTGGTTACATTTTTTTTTGGTATTTTCATTTTTTTACTATTTAATTTAGTTTAAATATATAAACAAAAACAATACCAATCTCTCTGACTCTATTCCACCTACAGTTTTTTTTGAATCGTTTTTCTTATTTTGATTTGATATGTGTTTGATAAAAAATAAGGCAATCTTCTCCCAGCCTTTTTTGATTTTTTATTTTTTCTTATTTGAAAAAAAAGTTTAAGGAAACATAATCCTATCTTGTCTTCTCCCAGCCTTTTCTTAATTTTCAAATTATCTTATTTGAACAAAAATCAAATAAGGGAACCCTCCTATCTTCTCCCAGCCTTTTTTGAATTTTAAAATTTTCTTAGGTAAAAAAATCGTTTAAGGGAATCCATAATCCTATCTTCCCCCAGCCTTTTTTGAATTTTAAAATTTTCTTATTTGAAAAAAAAATCGTTTAGGGGAATCTACAATCCTATCTTCTCCTAGCCTTTTTTGAATTTTCAAATTTGCTTATTTGATAAAAAATCGTTTAAGAGAATCATATAAAACCATAGTCTTTAAAAAAACACACATTTTTTTTATTTGAAAACAAAACAAATAAGGGAATCCATAATCCTATCTTCTCCCAGCCTTTTTGGAATTCTAAAATTTTCTTAGGTAAAAAAAAATCGTTTAAGGGAATCCATAATTCTATCTTCCCCCAGCCTTTTTTGAATTTTATTTTTTTCTTATTTGAAAAAAAACGTTTAAGGGAATCCATAATCCTATCTTCTCCTGGCCTTTTTTGAATTTTCAAATTTGCTTATTTGAGAACAAAAATCGTTTAAGCGATTCATATAAAATCCTAGTTTTTTTCAAAGTTCTTATTTGAAAAAAAGTCAAATAAGGGCATAATAAGGGAATCCATAATCCTATCTTCTCCTAGCCTTTTTTGAAGTTTCAAATTTGCTTATTTGAGAAAAAATCGTTTAAGAGATTCATATAAAATCCTAGTTTTTTTCAAAGTTCTTATTTGAAAAAACGTCAAATAAGGGCATAATAAGGGAATCCATAATCCTATCTTCTCCTAGCCTTTTTTGAATTTTTAAATTTGCTTATTTGAGAAAGAAATCGTTTAAGAGATTCATTAAAAAAAACTAGTTTTTTTTAAATCAAATTTCTTATTTGAAAAAAAATCAAATAAGGGAATCCATAATCCTATCTTCTCCCAGCATTTTTTGAATTTTAAAGTTTTCTTAGGTAAAAAAAAATCGTTTAAGGGAATCCATAATCCTATCTTTTCCCAGCCAGGATGTTAGCACAGGACACGCATGCACCAAAAACAGTGCACGGCGCACAGTGGGGAAAAAAGGCCAGCAGCATCAATTTGGAAGAACTGGGTTCCATGTGTTTTTTTCTGTTTTGGAACTTGCGCAATAATAAAACACAAGGGCAAACTTATACCGCAAGCAAAACAGCTACCTGTGAAAATTGACAGTTCCCGTGAAAAAGACAAAGCCACATTGGGAGAGCAAGAAAAATATTGGTAGTACGGTAATACGACTGCTATACGACTGCTTGGTGGCTTTTTCAACCATGGAATCCAGGCCATCTTTCATGGAAAAAAACATCACGGAGATTCATCTTCCAAGGGATCTCCCATAAATTCATTGAGGGTTTGTCTCAACATGAAAGATTAATATCAGATACACCTTGGGGAAAAAATGAATGTGTAGTCAATTGTAATCATCTTATCTAAGCTGATCCCAACGAGACAACAGGTACCTGCCAAATGGGCAGCAGATGCTGCTGAACGTGGGTGGCGGTGCTCGTCCGCCCTCCTGACCTGTTTTTTTTTTTCAGGTGCAGTGGCTAGGTCATTTCTCCAAAACAAAACATGTGGATTTTGTGAGATTTAGTGGTGATTTTACCAACAATACTTAGGGACATACATGGGATAGTTCATGAAATATCAATGGGATATGATTGGGTTTGTCTGAAAGTGGGGTATACCACCAAAATTTCAATTTTTGTCAGGAAAATGATGAAATTCACCAATGGATTGAGGGGTAATTTTCAGAGAACTTATGTTGATTAGTAAGGGGAATCATCCCCAAAGGGCTTATTTCTTATTGGCGGAGTATTATATATTTGCCCGGATTTCACCCACGACAAGGGATTGGGACCCAACAAGACTAAACTTCATCATTTCATGCACCAAAAATATGGATTGGAAATGCTCGAATCATTTAGGATAAGGGTTCAGAATTAATCACCTCATTTTAGAATATGTTTACTCTTTACTTAACCCAACTATACCCAGCTAGGGCTATAGAATTAGGATAGCCTCTTAACCATGACCCGTGACAGAAAATTCATTGGGCTCTTGGCACAACTCTGGAGCTTGATCAATCGAGTCTTGGGGAAGCCCGAGTTTATAGGGTTTGGGCCCCTCTGATCACTGATGAGGATACCCTCTGGTAACTTAACATAGCTATTGAAAATGGCCATTTAAATAGTGAGTTTTCCCATAAGAAATTGTGATTTTCCATAGTTATGTTAGTTTACCAGAGGGTAAAGATGGTGATGATCGTGATGATGAGGATGGCGATGATCAGGATGATGGTGTGGGTGGTAGTGATGATCATGATGCTGGTTTATGTTGAGGACGACAATGACAGAGAAGAAGAATGTGGAAACATATCAATCAAGATTGCCCCATTTTTGCTAGGCAAGCTTAGCCACGCATCCGGGGACCACCACGGTCACGGTTGTGCAGAAGAACTCAGAACGGACAGCAGAGTGGCTGGGTGTTGCAGCTCTGAAAGGACAAAGTGATATGGAAAATCCCATTGAAATCCCATATGTTGGTTGAAATGGAGCATGAAACCTGAGACCACTGGCTTTTTTGATTGTTTGAAGCATGAACCATCCAAGAGTAGTCTCGACCGGTCGGAGTTTCCTGCTGCAACGCCTCAGCAAATGGACCAAGATCAACAGGACGTCAGTCGTCGAAGAAAACCCCAAATATCTCCCTGTGGAGACGGCACTTTTGTGATGTTCCTGCTGATGGGCGACAGGATCTAAGAGTGATTCCAGCCATTGACTGGACATCAATTGGCCATATGTATCTTTCTTTCCTTCATCCTTTTTGCTGGGTCAAATTCGCAGTGTTTTGGGGCCCCATGTGAGAATGGCTCCAGATCAAAAACACCCAAACAACTGGATGGTCAAAGCGACTAGCAGACTTGCACTTTTTGGCCGTTCGTACCAGCTTAACCTTCGTTTGGCAAGTTGTTAGCGGCTTCTTTGTTTGCAATTTGTGCGACGTGCGAACAGACACAACTGTGTAGGGTCTGCAATACACGCAAGGACGAAATGAAATTTTCTGCCGCCATGTGGAAACGGGCACGCAACGGCGGCAGAGTGTGCTTGGCTTGTTCGGAGAAGGCATGGGGCTGGTCGAGATGCAGCATATGCCACGTAAAGCAAGCAGCTTGGCTGGCGCAACATCGTTCTTGCAATGGTGACCAAATCTGTAACAACTGCTGGAATTGCCCCATTCCCCGGGGAAGCATCAGCAAAGCAGTACAGCGGGTAGCTGCAACGCAGGCGAAAGTCGCGAGGAGGGCAGCAGAAGAAAAAGCGGCACGCGCCATTGCCGATGTCTGGGATGCCATCGCGGAACGAAAACGGACTAGAGAACAGGAGAGCTTCCAAACGCAGGAAGCAGAGCCGAAGGCAAAACATCGCAGACAAGAGAACGGAAGAGAAATGACCACAGAAGGGCCTGCAGGTGTACGTGGCAAACGGGAAGACAGCACAGCGGAAGGCAAAGGGCGGTGGGGCCGACGGTTGATGTCTGGGCTGCCAGCGTGGAACGAAAACAGAAAAGAGAACAGGATGTCGCCCAACTGCAGGAAGCCCCGCCGCACGCAAAGCAACGTAGAGAAGACGACGGAACAGAAGAAAGCACAGACAGGCAGGCAGAAATGAGCTGCAAACAGCAGAACAATGCCAGCGCGACGGAGACGGTGACGTTGCTGGCAAATGAAGCAAAAGCAGAGAGGAAAGGCAAGAGTTTCCAATATGTTTGTCCCGCTTGCCAAAAGTCTGTGAGGAGCAGTATACGCACGGGCCGGGTAGATCACCGGCGCGCATGTGGTAACCGTTTCCAGGTGTGGGACGCGCAGGTCCTTGCGAAAGGGTATGTTTATGTTTGCCCCGCTTGCAAAGGGAATGTGGCCAGTGACGTGAAGACAGCGCAAATAGACCATCGAACGGTGTGTGGGAACCAGTTTTCTGTGAGGGACGGCGTTGTGAAGGAAAAAGCGTATGTTTACGTTTGCCCCGCGTGCAAAGGGAATGTGGCCAGTGACGTGAAGACAGGGCAAATAGACCATCGAACGGTGTGTGGGAACCAGTTTTCTGTGCAGGACGGCGTTGTGCAGGAGAAAGCGTATGTTTATGTTTGCCCCGCGTGCAAAGGGAATGTGGCCAGTGACGTGAAGACAGGGCAAATAGACCATCGAACGGTGTGTGGGAACAAGTTTTCTGTTTACGTTTGCCCCGCTTGCAAAGGGAATGTAGCCAGTGACGTGAAGACAGGGCAAATAGACCATCGAACGGTGTGTGGGAACAAGTTTTCTGTCAAGGACGGCGTTGTGAAGGAAAAAGCGTATGTGTACATTTGCCCCGCGTGCAAAGGGAATGTGGCCAGTGACGTGAAGACAGGGCAAATAGACCATCGAACGGTGTGTGGGAACAAGTTTTCTGTCAAGGACGGCGTTGTGCAAAAAAAGCGTATGTTTACGTTTGCCCCGCTTCCAAAGGGAATGTAGCCAGTGACTTGAAGACAGGGCAAATAGACCATCGAACGGTGTGTGGGAACAAGTTTTCTGTCAAGGACGGCGTTGTGAAGGAAAAAGCGTATGTGGCTTGGGGGTAGCTTTTGCCTGCGCGGTTGGGCGTTCCGAGACGCTTATGCAGAGTTTTAAGGGTTTTAAGGGTTTTAGGGGTTTAGGGGCTGGCAAACGGCAGGCTTGGACGCCCATAAGAAGCCATTGATGTGGCCTTGGGGTTTTAAGGGTTTCGGGGCTGGCAAACGGCAGGCTTGGACGCCCATAAGAAGCCATTGATGTGGCCTTGGGGTGCCTGTTGGCTGCGAACGCCTGGCGAACGGCAGGCTGGACCGCCCAGAAGAAGCGATGGATCTGGCCTTGGGGTAGCTTTTGCCTGCGCGGTTGGGCGTTGCGCATTGATGTGGCTTGGGGGTAGCTTTTGCCTGCGCGGTTGGGCGTTCCGAGACGCTTTTGCAGAGTTTTCAGGGTTTTAAGGGTTTTAGGGGTTTTAGGGGTTTTAAGGGTTTAGGGGCTGGCAAACGGCAGGCTTGGACGCCCATAAGAAGCCATTGATGTGGCCTTGGAGTGCCTGTTGGCTGCGAACGCCTGGCGAACGGCAGGCTGGACCGCCCAGAAGAAGCGATGGATCTGGCCTTGGGGTAGCTTTTGCCTGCGCGGTTGGGCGTTCCGCGAAGCTTTTGGAAAGTTGTAACGGGTTGAAGCCTTGTCAGCGTTGAAGGCCTGGCAAACGGCAGGCTTGGACGCCCATAAGAAGCCATTGATGTGGCCTTGGGATGCCTGTTGCTAAGAAGCGATGGATCTGGCCTTGGGGTAACTTTTGCCTGCGCGGTTGGGCGTTGCGCATTGATGTGGCTTGGGGGTAGCTTTTGCCTGCGCGGTTGGGCGTTCTGAGACGCTTTTGCAGAGTTTTAAGGGTTTTATATAAGGGTTTTAGGGGTTTTAGGGGTTTTAGGGGTTTTAAGGGTTTAGGGGCTGGCAAACGGCAGGCTTGGACGCCCATAAGAAGCCATTGATGTGGCCTTGGGGTGCCTGTTGGCTGCGAACGCCTGGCGAACGGCAAGCTGGACCGCCCAGAAGAAGCGATGGATCTGGCCTTGGGGTAGCTTTTGCCTGCGCGGTTGGGCGTTGCGCATTGATGTGGCTTGGGGGTAGCTTTTGCCTGCGCGGTTGGGCGTTCTGAGACGCTTTTGCAGAGTTTTAAGGGTTTTAAGGGTTTTAGGGGTTTAAGGGGTTTTGGGGGTTTTAGGGGTTTTAAGGGTTTTAGGGGTTTAGGGGCTGGCAAACGGCAGGCTTGGACGCCCATAAGAAGCCATTGATGTGGCCTTGGGGTGCCTGTTGGCTGCGAACGCCTGGCGAACGGCAGGCTGGACCGCCCAGAAGAAGCGATGGATCTGGCCTTGGGGTAGCTTTTGCCTGTGCGGTTGGGCGTTGCGCATTGATGTGGCTTGGGTGTAGCTTTTGCCTGCGCGGTTGGGCGTTCCGCGAAGCTTTTGGAAAGTTGTAACGGTTTGAAGCCTTTGAAGCGTTTAAGGCCTGGCAACGGCAGGCTTGGACGCCCATAAGAAGCCATTGATGTGGCCTTGGGATGCCTGTTGCTAAGAAAGACAAGTTCCACACCTGCGGTGGTCCCAGGCGCCGCCCCTGCCTTGGCTAAGGCCGGGGTCGGCGGACAACATGTGTGTGTGTGTATATATGGTGATCGATCTAAAGGTCCTTGTAAGGAGTTTTAATCGCGAAAGCCGTGCATGTTATGTTGGAAACCCTCGCGAAAGTTTTTTTTCGAGTTCGCGAAAGTAAAATTTTATTTCGCGAAAGTTTCGCGAAAGTTGGGTATTATAATCATTATATGTAAAGGGCTGTCACCCACTGCCGCCCGAGGTCCGGCAGGAGAAGGGCACCAGAGAATGCGAGTAGCAGTAGCCAAGTTTCCAAAAGTGAGGCTTTGCGAGAGCCAAACACCAAGGCCCCTGGTCTTCGTTTTTCCTTCAGTGCACCCCCTGCTGATGGCCGGGGTCTGTGAATAGGGATATTTTCGCGAAAGTTCCGCGAAAGTTATGCCAAAGAGCGGGCGAAAGTCAAAGTGCATGTTGAAGGGGGTGGGCCAGTAAACTTTGCAAAAGAAAATCTGTCCTGAGAAGGGATTCCGTGATGCTAGCTGCATGTTTAAAAGGCTACCATGCAAGAAGTGATCCGTGATTCTTTGGCGTAATTTGGCAGGTGGTGAACGAATCTTCATAAGAGGTGTTGTTGGCCAACATGGGCCCCGCGAAAGATAAGCATGGAGTTCGCGAAAGTTTCGCGAAAGTAAAATTTTTATTCGCGAAGAATGGCCGTTCCGGGATAAAGGAATTTTGATCAACAACCATATATATAAATATATACACATGCATACATACATACATGCATGCATACATACATACATCCATGCATGCATACATGCATCCATGCATGCATGCATGCATGCATACATACATACATGCATGCACACATACATACATACATACATACATACATACACACATACATACATACATACATACATACATACACACATACATACATACATACATACATACATACATACATACACATACATACATACACGTACATACATGCACATACATGTACACATTACACTACATTACATTACATTACCTTACATTGCCTTACAGTACATTACCATACATACATACATACATACATACATACATACATACATCAATACATACATACTTGCTTACTTACATACATACATACAGTATATATATATATACAGATAGAGCCATGACTTTGGCCCATGGTACCCCAAATGACTTGGTTCCATAGCCTCATGGATTTTTGGGTCAGCGGAACATCACCGCCGTTTCCACCTGCAGATTAGCTGTGTTAGGCTCTACTTCTCACCGCGCGATCCGACCCTCAAAGATCGGACGAAACATGCCCTGAGTAGCTTTTTGCTTGAAGAGTTTCGAAAAAAAAAACAAGACCCAAACATATTCCCAAATGGTAAATTTGGGAAATAGAGGTATGGTTTACTATCTGCGGGCTATTGCCACCTGAAGGGCTTTCAACGGCTGTCGGATAGTCTGAGACCTGCTGCAGCCATCTCAGCCTCTGGTGTCCAACGACCATTGAACAGGCACAGAGATCCCAGGTACGAGTGCAGACTGGTTCGACATTTTCGGCTGGGTTTCTCATCAACAAAATCAGCACCCCCAAAAATCGCGAGCTCGATGGAATTGGACGGAAGTAGCTCTACGACAGGAGCTTAGGCTCCCTGAGATTAGTAAGATGAGTTCACATCCACCAGTTGATGCTTCAATGACATTTCCATAGATTTGGTGCAGAAATCATTTGCCATCCATTTCCTACATCCGCATATTGCTGCATACATATATAACATACATATTCACATATATATATACATACATATATATATATATATTATATCCCCATCATATTATATTATTACATGATACTATATCTTATTTACATCCCAGTTTTCGGACACCATCTTTCCCCCTAAAAGCCACCAACTTTTCCCCAGTTTTCCGCACATCCTCATCCAGCGTCAAACGCCATGGCGACCTGCTGCCCCTGGTGGCCCTGGTACCGTCGCCCCAGTACCGGTGCTGGTTCGCGGCGCAGCAGTGGCAGTTCCCCCCGGGATGGCCAGATGCTGGGACCTCGAATTTTTTTTGTTTTTTTTTTTTGCCAGAAAAAATTGGGATTCAACCAACAACAATGGGGATTTAACATGATTTAACATGATTTAACCAACAGAAGAGAAATGACAGATGAGTTGATCGTCAAAAAATGTGGATTTCACTGACAAGAACCAGGATTTCCTTTCGTCCGGAAGGGGGATTGAAGTCTCAGACGCTGTGAATCAAACAGTAACAATTGGATTTACTTAACGAGCAAAATTGTATGCCTAGAACCCAACGCCCTGATGTCTTTTTTTGGGTTTGCAGGTGTTCTAACTGCAGGTCAGTTAGGGAGCAGGTGGGTCAACCTTTGGGGATCAGTTTGTGGGTGTGTCGGAAAACGGGGGTATATCCACAGCAATTTTGACGGGACAGCTATTTTCGAAGCCACTGGATTTGCGGTTCAATTCCTGGGGTGTGTCACATCACCTAGATTCTAGCATCATTTCACTTTTTTTTGAATACCACTTCTACACTTCAACCTTTGATCCCATACCACTTTGACTGAAACTTCTGATAAATACAGTAATTATATGTATATATGTATATATGTATATATGTATATATGTATATATGTATATATGTATATATGTATATATGTATATATGTATATATGTATATATGTATATATGTATATATGTATATATGTATATATTATCTCTGTATCTATGTATATGTCTCTATGTATTTTTATATATTTATATTGTATAGATGTATAGATGTATATATATATATATGTATTATATATGTATAGATGTATGTATATATATGTATACATATAGGTATAGATAATATCTGTATCTCTGTGTATATATGTATATATATGGATTGTAGGTATATGAGATGTATATATATGTATATATATGTATATATAGTATATATGTATTACTATGTATATATATGTGTAGTATTTCATGTTCTTTATATGTAAGCTATGTATATATATGTCTATATAAGTATATAGATTATATATGGGATTAGAGGTATATAATGATATAAGGATATATAATGTATATATGTATATATATGTATATATCCTGTCTATATATGTATATCTGTGAGGTAGATGAGGGGTGATCTTGTCATATATGTATATATGCTATATATGTATGATAATGTTGATAGATGGAGAATATGTTATAATGTATATATATGTATATATATATATGTATATATATGTATATATATGTATATGGTATCCTCTGCTATTAGTATAATCTGTCTCTATATGTATATGTCTTTATCTATATGTATATATATTGTATATATCTGTGATATAATGTCCTTTTCCCTGAGATGTCTGTATATATGTATATGGATGGATATATATATAGATGGATATATAGTATATATTGCTATGTATGTATATATATGTATATATATATGTATAAATATGTATTTAATCTCTATGTATCTCTCTGTATATATATATGTATTATAATGTATATATATGTATATAATCTCTGTCTCTCATATAATAATGTATATATATGTATTTTATGTATTTATTATGTAAATTATCTTGTTAATATGTATCGATATATGTATATATATCATGTATATATATATGGATCTGGATATAGAGGTAGAGATAGATGTAATATATATGTATAGATATATGTATATATATGATATATATGTATATAAGGCTGATGTATATATATAATATGTATATATATGTATACATATGTGATGTAGATATATGTATATATATGTATATATGATGTATGTATATAGTATATATATGTATATGTATATATATGTATATATATGTATATATATGTATATATATGTATATATATGTATATATATGTATATATGTATATGTATGCATACACTGATAAATCATATATTCACACCTATCTGTCCATCCGTTGGGCAAGCTCTTTTCTGCCATCCCAGGAAGGGCTCCCGACGCTTCAACCGTCAAAGTTTCTTGCAGCTGGGACACACCAAGAAGACCGAGGCGGCAGCGGCAACAGCGGTGATGGTGTTGTCATTGTCATTGTCATTACTGTTTACTAAGTCAACTCAGTTTACTAAGTTTACTATTATTGTTCTCGGGTACCATTTTGATTTTTGTTATGATTTATTATTGTTGTTATTATCGTCGTTACTGTATTTATATTGTTCTTCTTAGTATTTTTTCAATATTGCTACTATGTTTGTCATGGTGATTGCGATTCCTGTTGCTATTCTTGCTATCATCATGACCCTCCGCAACTTGGCATTCTGCGAAGGGCAGAAACTACTTCGAAGTTCTGCAACTTATCTGAAACCCCTGGTGGTGGGGAAAAAGACAATCTGGGTGAGCTAAGATACCTAAAATCTGGAAAATCTTGGGAAAATCTGGGGAAATGTTGGGAAAATAGAGGGAAAAGACACCTAGATTCCATTGGTGACTGGTTTCTTGAACATTAAAAACTTTGTATGACAATTACATACAATAGCCATGATGGAGAACTTAAGCTTTCTTACAGGAGCATCAAGTGAGGTCGACCTTTTTTTTCAGGACTAACCCGTTTGGATACACTGTGGTCTTGGAGACATTCTTAGTTGCTAGTTTCAGAAAGACAAAAACACTCAGATTTGGAGGATATGAAAAAACCCGTTTGTTTGCTTAAAAAAATCATCTTCCCAATGAACATGTTTTTTTTGGAGAAGCATCCTGCAAGAAGGACCTTTGTGTGCCTAGGAACTTTCTGGTCTATTTCAGACTGGAATCCTGGAACACCTCACCATGTTCTTGGCGCAATGTTCTTGCTGGTTAGGCTGGTTACTCTTGTGTACCAGTAAACAAACAACATCCCGATGAAACATCCGAGTTTCAGGGGCTGTGTCATGGTTTCTCCAGAAATGGGCTATCACCTTTATGAATCACCCATTCAACAAAAATCCAATGGAGGTGCCCAACATCTTCGAAGCAACCGAGGAACGGAACCTCGTTTGTTGGGAAGGTGCTGCGTGCTGTGTCTGCCACAAAGGAGCGGAGGTAGCAGAGACCTCGAGTTGGATGATCTCTGTCCCGAGAAAAAAAAGTTACCGACCATGGCAATGGCAACGTTCTTTTTATCCGTGTGAATCTGCAAATGGGCGATCTTTTGATTGTCGTGAGTACCAAAGTAGACAATAGAACATGTTCATAGAAGTATCCAGATTTTCCATGATTTTCACGATTCTCCTATTAATCATAAGGAATTCTTTTCCATTGTTGGGTTACACATACATAGATTGAATCAGAGGTGAGAAATCTTCGCTATGCAACCGAATATGTGAGATATTCCCTCTGAGTTGTTGGTTATAGTCCAGCACGTCGGATGCACACTGTCCACCCAAACATGGGTCAACATGATTGGACTTCCAGCAAAATGGATGGTTCAAGGTCCCAAAATATCCTAAAGTTCATTAGGGTTTAGTGGTTCCATTGGCTTCCATCGGCTTCCATTGGCTTCCATCGGCTTCCATTGGCTTCCATTGGCATTCTTATGACTTGACCCATGCCCTTTTTGGTTTTGTCCAAAAAAAGGCCCCAGATCTCCGGAGCATTGCCCCAGTTTCAGAACCCAGAAGTGGATTGCAGGTTTCTACAATGATTCGGGGGCGAACAATCAAAATCTTGCCATACATTTACTGGGCAGCGGGAGGGATAAAACGTAGTACCCAATTCTTCCATCCAACGGTTGTACACCTCACGAATTTCCCAATTCATGATGGGAATCTATGGATATGTGCAATGATGCAACTGGTAACGGCATGTGATGTGTCCCAAGTGCCAGACAGGAAGTGAATCTCAATGCTGCAAATATCACAAGGAAGGCAACTGATGCCTAAAATCCACAAGCCTACCAAAGGCTCAGCAGCACGCCGCAGCTGCTGCTTTTCCATCCATTGCCGGTAGGCTCAAGGCCTAATCCAAGACGCAAAAGAAGGGGATTGGGCCAGAGGGCCACGACAGTCGCATCACCTGGCAAGCGAGCTGATCAGTGGAAATCAATTCTGTTGCATGGGCTCAAAGTTCTTCTCAGCTCGTTTGCCCGTGATGGATTGAATTTGTGACACTGCATCCAGGCCTTTGCTCTTAGACTTCTTTGCTGAAACAGTGAAGTCAGGACTGTACTTGAGCATCCACATGCCTGAGCTCAAAAACTGCAAAAGACTACGACGGGAGTCTTGGCTCTTCTTCGTCAAAGCATCTGCTAAGAGCCAATCACCTGCTAACCATATCACCAGGGTCTTTACGCTGTTGAAAGACTGCTTCAATTGAAAGGCTTGAGTTGCAGCTCGAACATTTGAAAGTCCTAGGTAACTACGGTCCTTCCTGCAAGGTGACTGCGTCAAAACCGCCTTTGGAGTCGGTTGCCATTATACCTGACACTGATGATACAGCAAGATCGGCATGCTGCATCAAATCATTGATGTCTTTGTCGACGCTGGCTCCATATAATTCAGACCAGAGAAGACGAGTCCGAAGATTGTTGTCTTCGGACTCCACCATTGCCTGGATTTCTGCATCGTTGGAGCTGATGGCAACTCGTCGAAGCTTCCAAGTCTTCCACACAATCATGTTCATGGGACCAGGATCTCCTTGAAGAAGTTCAGGACCTCCAAGGAAAGTGATCAGACCACCTGTGGATGAGCCATCAGGGCAATTGCAGTGCGCCTGGTCGCCCATGGTGATGACAACCATCTGCTGCCAGTGTTGAACTGATGGAAGACGCTTGAACATTAAATATATGTGTACATATATATATGTCTATATAGTTTTGTAAATATATATACATATGTTTTTATATGTATATGTATTTACATATCTATATATACATATATATATATATATGCAAATACAAATATATATATATACATGCAGAATATACATATATGTATATATACAAATACAAAAATAAATACTTTTGTATTAATGTAAATATACATATATACATATAAATATATTTACATACAGTATATTTATTTACATACATACATATATATTTATATATACATATAAACTATAATATACACATATATTTATATATATATACACACATACATGTACATACATACACGTACATACTCATACATACACATGCATACATACACATACATACATACATACATACACATACATACATACACATACATACATGCACGTACATGTACACATTACACTACATTACATTACATTACCTTACATTACCTTACATTACCTTACACTACATTACCATACATACATACATACATGCATGCATGCATACATTACATTACATTACATTACATTACATTACACTACATTAATACATACATACATGCATGCATACAGACAGACAGACAGACAGACAGACAGACAGACAGACATATACATATACATAAACATATACATATACATATGTATCCTGCTATTTCCCATTCTGGTTCATTCCATCATGTTCTCAGTATCCATTTTGTATCCCCATATCATGTTCGGTAAACCTGCAGATTTTTGTTGGTCAAATCCCACATTTCCGAGTCATTTGTGTAATATATAGACCAGACACACAGAGAGACAGATATATATATATATATCTATATTATACATCTCCAGCTCCCATTATTTCAAATTTCCATTAGGCCTAATATATGTATATATACATATATGTATATATTTTCGTATATATATATATACATATATATATATACATGCATACATACATACATACATAAATACATACATACATACAATACAGTACAATACAATACAATACAATTGTACGCCTCTCCATGATCTGTAAATTCTCAGAGTCCCTCGCAGCCATTTGGCGCACCGCAGGAGGAGCCGCTGGCTGCCATGTCTGAGTGGATGGAGAAGACAGCAGATCCGCAGGTGCTGGCGATCAATCCCAACAATGGGGGTATATAGCTTGGGAAAATTGGGGATGCAAGCATCAAAAATTAGGATTTAACCATCAAAAATTGGGGTTTAACCATCAAAAATTGGGATTTAACCATCCAAAGTTAGGATTCCAGCATCAAAAATTAGGATTTAACCATCAAACGTTAGGATTTAAGCATCACAAATTGGGATTCAAGCATCAAAAATTGGGATTTAACCATCAAAAATTAGGGTTTGACCGTCAAAAATTAGGATTCAAGCATCAAAAATTGGAATGTAGCCATCGAAAATTGAGATTTAACCATCAAAAATCGGGATTTAACCATCAAAAATTGGGATCTAACCATCAAAAATTGGGATGTAGCCGTCAAAAATTGGGATCTAACCATCAAAAATTGGGATGTAGCCGTCAAAAATTGAGATTTAATCATCAAAAATTGGGATTTAAGCGTCAAACTGGGACTTAACCATCAAAAATTGGGATTCAAGCATCAAATAACCATCAAACAATGAGGAAAAATGTGATTTACAAGTGGATTTGTGGCATACGCTTTGGTAATCACATAGCGAAATGGAAAATCACAATTTCTAGTCCATAATTTCTATCTTACATGGGCCATTTTCCATAGTTATGTTCAATGGTAAATAGTGAGATCAGGAAAATGGGGATTAAATCCCATCAAATCATGGAATTTACCCTCCATGATCGTTTCCTTCGGCTGCGGATTGACGATTTCAAGTCACTTGTCTTCCTACTTCATTCTCCATTATTTTCCCTTGTGAAATCCTTGGGACGATGTGCATTGTCATGGTTTGCCAAAAAATTGGGCGTGCGGTTTTCCTCCTCGGTTTTCCTCCTGTTTGGGCTCTTGGTTTGATACATCTTCAGGCCTTTCAAGATCTCTGCTTAGAAGATCTTAGAAGATTAGCAACTTGGAAATCAAAAACCCATAGAACAAAAGAACCTCAATTTCCGCTCGGAAAATCATGTCCAAAACTTTCATGTTCTCCCTGACTGAGGTGCAGGTTGAGAAGATGTCTCTCTCATCTTTGTTAAGTTAAGTTAATAGCTCCGGGGCACACCTCTAAAGACGGTGTTTCAAAGTTGGCATCCCCCAAACACCTGTGAATTCAATCAATAGTCAATAGAAGTCTTTTTGGTCCGGAAACCAACAGCTGGCCCCCTCTGTTTCTAGACATTCACATTCACCTGCCATTTCGGCTCGGACCTTTTCTCGGTGATCAGGTCACCGGTGCTTCCGAATCAGGGGCAATGGGGTACTTCATCCACTGGCACTAGAGAGATGGCCGTGTCCGGCTCGAGTCGTTCCAATCACGGGCCTTGCCATGGGCATGTGTGCCAGCTCCACTATCATGGAGGCGGCTTAGTGGCATACCAGTCCGAGAATGGGAGGGTCACGATCCAGTTCCGCACTGGGCCATGTTTGAGAATCGGCCAAGCAGTGGCATTTTTCGTTCGGGATGGAGCTGCGGTGGAAATCACCATCCTTGCGGTCAAGAAGGAAGCGGTCATGGAACCGATCAGCAGGACCGGCAGCGTTGCGGCGATGGGGTCGAAACCTGGTGCCTTGCGGCACTCCAAACGGCTGCAGCGGGAGATTGGACGGTTCCACAATGCCACTGTGGAAGAACAGCTCAAGTGGATTGACCAGGCTGAAGTGGAGCTGCACAGACTATTGGAGGACGCTTGTTCAACATGAGAACCGTGCAACTGTTGCGACATGGATTTTTGCATAATTCTCGTGTTCATTGAAACCTCTTTTGGGGATTTTCGCAGCTAACCACGTTTGACCGGGTTTTCAACAGGAGATTCTGCCCCCTCCCCGAGGACGACGGCTTGGAAGGCGTTGCCGGCGATCGGCTTTGCCGCCTGGTTCGTCGCGTGGCAGCCTGGCTTCATCGTCCAGTAGCACATGCAGCCGCGCAAGATTCGGGGCCTGTGGAAGCTAAGGATGACAGTGGATGCTGGTCATCAAAATGGACAAACGGGTATACCGTCCAAAATGGCCATATTAAGAGGGAAAATGATGAGGTAGCCATTATTAGATTCAGACAGACCCAAATGTTGATTGATGGTTGGTTCAGTTTTCTGGGCAGGTTCACTCCGTGCCAGGGTTGGGGGCTTCGAGGCTGTGTTTCTGTTTGATCCTGTTTTGGAAGACCCAAGCGCATTGATCAAGGGATGTGAAAACCGGGTGTTTTTGTTTGTTTTTCCTTTCCAGTCAGTTTACCCCAGGACAGAAGGGCTCGCAATTGCAGAAGCGAATTCGTGGTGTTCTGATCACGGCCCTGCAAAACATTGATTTGCAGGATGAAAACACTCTGAACTGCCTGGAGAGCGCCTTGTCCTTCATCCAGGGCTTACTTGACCAAGTTGATCTTGTTTCTCCCACTGCGGCCACGCGGCAATGGCGACAGCTTGCCTCACTCATCCGGGGCGGGAATCTCCGGGAAGATGATACGAAGACATCAGGGCGCCAGAAGCGCGTACCACGTGCTGACTGCAGTGGAGTTTTGGATGGTGCATATCATCCAAACAAGAGGGTGAAAGGCAGGGCGGCCAAAAAATCTGCTTCAGCATTGCCATGTTTTGTGCAGGTTTCAAGGGTCTTCTGGCATCTACATACTAGATTTGTAAGCACGGCCCTGTTGACAGGCTTCCCCACAGTTTTCCAAGGAGACAATGCTATTCAGTTGCAGTGCAGCTCCTGCCCAGCGACCATATCCAGCAGCTGGTTTTTCCGACACCCGGGCACTGGACAAGTCCATGTTTTGGTTCCTGAAAAAGGGCACTATGCGTGCAAGAAGAGGCTGGGAAACACAAGTCCCTGGATTCCTGCCTCGGGTGTACCCTCAAAGCTTGACCGATATGATTTTCTCAACTTTTGCCACCACATGCGAGAAAGCCGCTATTGCAAGCTTTGCGGTGGCAGAAACATATGCGAACATCAAAAGATACGGCACAGCTGTGGCACGTGCAGAAAATTGGCACGACAGCGCGCAGAGGAAAAAGTCAGCATCATTGCTTCCTTCAGACATCGACTTGATTTGATACCTTATTAAGCAGTTAAGCTGGTATTTGACGTAGCTTGGAAGATGGGTTTCGTATTGAAAGTGAAGCGTTTTTGGAGGTTCCACGGAAGATTTCTGACCATTTGAAGTTTGGATAACTCGTCCCAGAGGAGGTTAGCCCTGGGTCCTGGGTCGATGGCCAGGTGGTTTCATGCGAAGCTGTGGTCTTGGTGCTGGTGGGTCTTCCTGCCCGTGGCAAGTCCTTCATTTGTGGCGCAGTGGTGAGGCCCTGGGATGATCCTCCAAGCCAATGAAGCCGAATTGGGGATGGTGACATTGGCTTTACCATGGTTTACCTCATTACTGGAAGAGACAAAGTAGATATCCCCACTGCTGTTCATCAGCTGTACACTGCGTTTTTGCATGACAGTAACATGCCCTCATCTTTCTGATCCAAAATCCACCTCTTGTTGACCAGATAAACAAATCGACCTTGGTTCAATCGGGCAAATGTGTTGGCGAAATGCAACCTCTCTTTTGTTCAAATTCTTTCATCTTGGTGGTTAAACTTATCTGGTAGATTCAATTAAATCGGCGGAGACATGGGTTTGGTCGATCATTTTTTGATATTTGGAGCATCACGGGGACAATATGATCGAACGCATATATATTTTTTGGCACGGCAGCGAAGTATGAAATCCTCCATCTTGGTGCACTCTTGTTTTGGTTCCAATCCCATTTTCGGATATTTCCATAGGGTGCATATCCTCGTGAACTTGGAACGTTCCTGCGAACTCCACACTTTTGGAAATCCACATTTTTGATTAGATCAACTCACGCTAAGTCCATCCATACTTTTGATGGTGAAGTGAATATTTTTGCTGCTGGAATCACCGTTTTGCTTGACAAATCCCGAGCTTTCAGCGTGGAGGCATCTAAAACTCCTGGGCGTTCGCGTCCGCAGCTTCAATGCTGGGGAGTTGAGAAGAGAGTCGGGCAAGGCTGGCATCGAGGCCCCCGAACGGTGGTCGCGTGTTTTTTTCTATGTCAGGACTTAGAATCTAGGTGTGGTAATATACTTAATTATAGAATATACATGGAATATACATAGTATATATATAAATACATGTATGCATATATATATATATATATATGTATGTATGTATGTATAAGATGTATGTATATTTATGTATCATATACATGTAGTGTATAGAATATCTGAATCTCTTAGTGTCTGATATCTATAATTTCCCATTGAAATGGCACAGAACCAAGTACCGTTGAGATAAAACACCGACTTGTTTGGGTAGATTCAAAGTCTACAAAGTGAGGGTGACCAGCTTCGGTTGTGGGTCTCTGTTACCCCAAGTACAGATACACTCACCAGAGGTCCGATCGTTGGCCTAGTAGAATAAACCAAATGAAAACTTTCGTTTGGGGGCCCCTTCCTGCAACATGTTAGTATTTGTTCCCTTTTGTTTGAGTCCTTTGGTGGATGGAAGCAGAATGTGGCACATTTTTGGGGACAATTCAAATAATGTATCCTCGAGTATTCCGTTTCGGCTTGCTGTGTCATTTGTAGATGAATTCTACTGACGTCCATTTTATCATGAAGGATATTGATGACAATTTTCAGGAATATGATCTGACGAATCATGTTCCCTAAGTACTGTAGTCTAAACATGCCCATGACCATTCCACTGATAAATCGTATTTCAGGGGTATATCTAGATGTTTGTCCTACTGAAATTCAGACATCGAGCTGGAAGGTGCCGTTTTATCATGGGCTGTATTGGGTCGACAAACACACAGACACAAATAGATAGATAAACAAAATATATATATATACATATATATATATACAAATCTGAGAATCTGGATATATAATGGGATATAGGGGGGGACTAGGGTTATACTGGTGATTCAAGGGGGATTATGCGAATATAATGGGATTAAAATCCTCTGGATTGTACATACTGTACGTAGTGTATAGGTGTGGATCAAAATTTAAGGCCTAGGAGACGGCAGACTGGTCTTTAGCCGTCCAATTTTTTGGGATCCTCCGGTGTTGCCATGCAAGCAACAACAATCTACGACTGTTCAACAGATTTTAAGACGAGCGGGACTAGCGTTTGGTGATTTCACATAGCGAACTGGCAAATCACGATGTTTGATAGGTAAATCATCATTTTTATCCCCTAGAAATGGACCATTTTGCCAGAGGCTTGGATATCTTGGATTCATCCACCATTCCAGTGACCAAAGCGTTGCAGGCTGACTTCTTTTCGTCCTCCAATGTTGAGGCAAAGAAGGACGGATGGATCTTCCAAGTATCAATTGGCTTGTTGGGTTATGGCTGCTCAATCGGGATGATCATGATGACAATCCATTGGAAATATTTGGAAATGGGGGATACCATATTTTCAGAGAACATATGAATGTGCCCTAGAATTGGATCGTTGATACTAAAAATTCAGAATCTGCGGCTTTTCATTCAGATCTGTACCCCATTTTGGGAACATAAATATATAAGCACACACATGGATGTATGAGGATCTTCCAGAAATGGTTCCAGCTATTCTCACCATTTCCCATGGTAATTTGATGACCATCCCATTCGTTAGAGCCCCCACGTTGATGGCAAACGATAGCAGCTGAAGGATGGCAAACATTGGAAGGATATGGGCCTGTCCAAAAATTGGGGATCCTTGAAATTATGACTGGCAAACTTGGAATAAATTTGGACAGGTGATGATGACCCATACTTTAGGGTACTTTGTTTTCAATATTTTCGTGGCGCAACGACGCCCAGTTGGAGATCTCACATCTGCGGCTTTCGGTCCCAAGCGGTGATTCAACCTGTCCAAAGTGTTCTCAGCCCAGCTCCAATGAACTCTGCAGGTGGAGGTTACACCGTGCTTCTCCGAAGTGATGGCACTGTTGTGGCTCGCGGATTGAATGAGAATGGGCAATGTGATATTCCACCTTTGGACAAAGGACTCTCTTACACTCAGGTTTCTGCAGGCCTTTATCATACAGTGCTTCTCCGTAGTGATGGCAGTGTTGTAGCTTGCGGATTGAATAACAATAGGCAATGCAACATTCCACCTGGGACATACACGCAGGTGTCTGCTGGCGGCTTTCACACAGTACTGCTGCGAAAGGATGGGCGTGCAGTGGCTTGTGGAAGGAATTATTGTGGACAATGCAACATTCCACCGTTGGACCGAGGTGGGACATACACCCAGGTTTCTGCAAGCTCTGGTCATACCGTGCTTCTAAGAAGTGATGGCCAGGTCGTTGCGTGTGGTAAAAATCAGAATGGACAATGCAGCATTCCTCCTCTGGAAGAAGGAATCTCCTACACCCAAGTTTCCGCAGGCGAGGACCAAACAATGCTGCTCCGAAGTGATGGCCAGGTCGTGGCCTGCGGATATCTGCGCTACGACCTTCCGCCCGTGGAAGACGGACTGCCCTACGTCCAGGTCTCTGCCGGTTGGAACCAGTGGCCGCTACTTCTCCGAAGCGATGGCAAGGTGATCATGTACCCAAGCGACAAAACGGAGGATGGAGTGACATACGTCCAGGCCGGAGGGCCCTTTGGGGTTGGCCGTTGCGGATCCAACGGGGGAGGATCACCACACAATGACTTATCACTGGTAACTGGGATTAGTTGATTGGTTCACCCATTTATGGGCTAAGCCTGGCTAAGCCACTTAGATAACTTACTAACCAGGCTTAACCACTTGCTAAGTGGGATGATCCTCCAAGTAAAGTCTTTGTTTTCTATTTTCTTGTTGGTTAATCATGGTTCATCCATTGAGGAAATCTGCTTGGAATTATTTTAGCCTCTACGCTTAATTTTCCAGAACATGGAAGACTGGTGGGGACATGGCGCCAATCCCGTGGTTCAGGTCTCTGCAGGCGTGGACCATGCCGTGCTTCTGCGAACAGATGGCAGTGCCTATGCATGCGGATTGAATCAGCATGGACAATGTAGCATCCCAAGTCCAGAGCCTGGGACTTTTTATGTCGAGGACCGTACGTTTCATTGGAGAGACCGTGTCTTGCAACTGGATTTCGTTTCTGATGAGAATGAAGTGATTCTGACATGCTTGGATTTGGCCGGACAAGAAGTGTTGCGCTTGAAGGCGCAGGGGTCTGATTTGGCATTAGACGCCAAAAAGCGTATCGCAGAGAAGTTACATATTAGTCTTCAAAGTCTTCAGCTTGTCTTGCCTGACGGAGAATTATTGGCCACCGTTTGCAAAGCAACTCCCTTGGTCACCGTCGCAGAGCTCTGTAAGAGTCTAGGATGAGTAGCGGCCATCCCAATGTCGGTCCGAACCAACACGGGGCTTTATCAACTGGTGCTACATATTTGAGTAACGAGTAGTCAAAATATGTCAAAATGGACTACAAAACGTCCGAACGTTTTCAGTTGCAGGAATTTCTGGGTTCTTGGCCGCTGCTCGGATAGTTTTACCACTGAGAAGAAGTATGCTGAGGCCACCCAGTTTAGTGAGGCAGGCAGATTGCCCGGATCGTTTTCCATTGTTTTTGTTGGCAGAAAAATCACCTGCATATGTATAGAACAGGGGGGATTTTCCATTGTGAAGTAGATTTAGAGGGTCATTCATCATCACTCGAAGTTTTTTTAAGGCAACTCAGAAAAGCGAGAAGAACCATCAACAATCCAATTTCCAAGGATTCTGGGCTATTCTGCTTGGAACATGCCAATTTAAGAATGAGTGCTACTTACTAAGAAGTGTATGCCAGTATACCATGATGACGAGGGCTTTTGAAGGCACCTTCCTTGCCATTTGATCTTTTTTTTTGTTCAGAATATCGCAGTAATAAAGCTTTTTTTTTTTAAAAAAAGTAAATGGTATAATTCAACTTTGGGTATCCCAAACCTGTAGATAATTCATACTTATTGCTGGAACATGTTAAAACCTATTGGACCCCGATTATTCTCAACTCCAATTTCAATGTCGGTGAAACTCTCACATCTTCAGGCTTCGTGTCCCCAAAATCTCATGTTGAAAAATCAGTTTCTTTCACAAAAAAATGCCCATGGATCAGGGGGGGTAAATCCCATTTGACACACCCAAGAGATCGCAACAGAATATTCTTGTTTGTCTGGCTTTGTTTGAACATAGGGTCTCTCCAAATCCACTGGTTAATCATCACTTTCCTTATCAAAACGGCCATAACTGGCGGGCTGTGCACTCCTCCATGTTCAGACACGCCCAAATATCGGAGTTGGCTCACTGATGTATGTCCTGGATATTCCCATGATATTCCCATGATCCCATATATAGGTGGAGTGTCTTACCCACCCCATTCATCTTGTTGGGACACTCGTCAGGAGCGCGAGCGTTTAGCCATGCTGTGCTGTGGCCGGCTCTTGGAGTGGATCCGGGCTGCACCACCAGGTGCGAAGTTTCTGTGGCTGCAAAAGCCATGACGAAAGTCATGGGATTTCAATGGAGATTCAGATTTTTGAACATTCAATATATTGGTTTGAACATTCAATAAATGGGATCATTTCTCCAACCATGACTCTTTTTGGGCTTTTCAGCGATAACCAACAAAGATATCGAGATATAGTTTGATATAGTTGATTTTTATCATGCTTAGTTGATGAGTTCTGGGGTTGTGAACCTACCCCTTATCTATATTGGAGATAAGTCATCATCCATGACCTGGGAATCCCGTTCTTAGCCAATCAGGATTAAACAGAATGACATGTCGGGTTTTGAACACTGCTCATGTGAGTTTAAAATAAACGCACTTGGTGATTGGATCCTAAGGGGGTTACGGGGGTTACTACCCTTTAGACATTGCGAATCCCGACTGACCAACCATTTTCAAATCGGTTTTTGACACTGCCCATGATGCCCATGATGCAAGGCACAAGAGATTGGCGTTCACCAAATGAAACCATCCATATTCTGGGTGTGAATAAATTTTGGGAGGGTCAAACATCACTTTTTGATGGTCAGTGATGAAGTCCCTGTCGTGATTTTAATAGGATGATCTCAATAGGGCCAATAGGAAAACCCTGGCAATGGGGGATGGCAATGTGACCTCACCGGATACACAAAACAGATACGCTTGGCTTTGGCAAACGCTAGGGATTTCCCCGCCACCGAGCGAATTTTACTTTTTCTGGCAGTTGTGATGACAGGGCCAACCTTTTTCTGACTCAAACTATGAAATCTGCATTTTCTGGACGGGACTTTGTAAGATAGCTTCCATCAAACCATCATCAAGCACATCGACTTCCATGGTGATTTCTCCATCATTGATCCATAGTTTCCATGAATTTTTTCGCAGTTTCCCATGGTCGAAATCCACGATTTTTAGGGCTTTCCATGGTGATTTCCATGGTGATTTCCAGATTTCTCCCCAGATTTCTCCAGCAGTTTCTCCGCATAGGCACCTCCTCCATCGGCATTTTGGATGCCACCAACACCACCATGTTGCGCCGGCAGCGCGTCCTGGAGACCTGCTTTGCGGCCGCCCAAGAGGCCGACCATGACGATAAGGTGAGATCGGGATGACGTGGCGACGTGGCTTGGAGTTTGGGTTTGTCTGTGCATGGAGTATTTTAGATGCTGACCTTTTGGCTATGATCAAGAGTAGTATCTGACACAACTGACATGACTGTGGTAGGTAACAACCACCTCCTACCGCAGGCTTCTTTAGCCCCAAATCAAAAAGGTGCTCACGCTGCTCCGCAAGCAGGTTATGAGCCCAAATCGTGCCTCTCGTCGCTGAAACATGGCGCATCGACGAGGTAGAAGTGTTCCAGGACACCGAGAAGGGCGTCTTCACTTGAATGAAGGTGAGCCGGTGAACCCTTTTTGGTCCCAAGGAGTACAAGAGGCAGCAATGGTGGACAGGCTGAGACCAGCCAACCTACCGCCAGTCCGGGTAACTCCAGAAAGCCTACCTCCAGTACCAGCGGATGATTGGGATGGGGATGAAACACCAAGACCGGTGCAGGGGCTTCCTCGAGCGATGGGTAGCGGTGGGGGACTGCTGAGAAGTCAAGGCAGAATGCCAGCTGTGGCATTTGAGACACCTAGCAGCTGGGAGCCTCACACTCCAGGACCACAGGGCACTCAGGTGTTCAGGATGGAGGAAGAAGCTTCGAACTTCAATCTCTTTGACTTTGATGAGGACCTGGCGCAGCAATCCTCATGTGCAGGAATTCCTCAAGTAGATCTTCTTGGCCCTCTTGGTGGGGAAGGACATCGAGGGAAAGGTCAAGGGGGAAACGATCATGGAGAACGACAAGGTGATAGACTTCGTTCTCAAGGACCTCTACGGCAAGATCGAGACGGAAGGGAAAGGGGGGACAAAGGCAACGTTCTCTGGATCTTCTGGGTGATGTTCTAAGAGGGTCACATGGTGATGTCTCAGCTCTGCAACGTGGAAGGGCCCAAAGTCCGAAAGATCCACAACGTGGAGGAAGTCGTCATGGAAACGATCGAGACTCACGTGGACTTTCTGCAGACCGTCATCGGAACGATCAAAGTAGGTCTAGAGGTGAAGATCGTGCCAAAGATCATCTGCAAGGAAAAGAACTCCGTGCGGAACCCAAGAAAATCCAACCGAAAGACCAGACAGGTTCAACGTTGGAGCAAGATTTGAGTTCGTTGTTGGTGCAGCAGTTGATGCAAGAAAATGAGGAGCTTCGCAAAAGGTTGGATGCGATGAATAAGAACCAGCCTTCTTCTCATGGACAACAAGGTCAACATGCTCAACAAGATCAACAACGTGATGAATTGGATACTTCGAGTTGGGAATCGATTCCTTCAAGGGCGACTCCAACAACACCTACAAACCGCCAGACCAAGGATGTGGCCAAAGTCACTCCTGGTGGAACTCAACTTCCAGATGGACCACCGCCCATTGACAAGGTGGAGAAGGATCCTATGCCGCCGCCATTGCCTCCGGTGCCACCAATGTTTTTTGGGGGATATGAGGAGCACAATGAAGCGGGGGTGAACAAGTGGCTTGGACCTCAAGCAGTACGTGTTGGTGTTCAACAAGGTGATGGAGAGGTACATGGCTTCTGGAATAGCAGAAGAGGAGGAATCCAACAAGTACCTGATCCCGAAGCGGAAAGGGTTCAACGACTTGAGCAAGAACTCAGGGATCTTCGCGAAGCCTTGACTATGCGACGACTACCTGGTCAAGAACCTTTGGGTGCATATGGATCTCAACCATTTCAAAGAGTGGGACCTCCAAGTGCTGATCCGCCGGGAGCTCAATGGCATCTTCGTCAAGCTTGCAATGACGTCAACATGCGCGACTGGATCCAGGTGAACAGTGAGAATCCATATCTTCATCAACAAGATCCGTCTATGGCTGGAAACCAACTTGGATATCAAGGAGGCCAGTTTGGGAATCTTGGTCAAGGTGGAGGTCAACATCAAGGAGGTGGAATTGGTGACCCAAGAAGTTCCTTGGGTGGTGGAGTTCAAGATGATCGGCCTCGTGAGGAAGAGCTCAAGCCGGTGACCATCACTCTGCCGAAGCTCCCGGAATTGGGAGGGAAAAATCAAGGTCTTGAAGCAGGTGACTGGATGGCCCAAATCCGTCCACAAATTGCTGATGTCAGTCACCGTGCAATGTGGTGGTGGGATACTTTGGTGACCATGACCACTCAACGTTATCAACAATGGTTGGGAAGTGACCCCATCACTCGACTCAATGTGCAACCTCCTACAGTTGAGGAATTGCCAAAAGGGTTTACGAGGTTGGAGCAGAGGGTGACGTCTTTGCTCATGCAGGCCCTTCCAAAGACTCTGGCTGCTGAGATGATTGCAAATCGCCAGCTTGGGGCTGCTCAGATCATCTTCAAGGTGATGAAGGTCTAGCAACCAGGGGGCTTGGGTGAACGACAAAACACTTTGCAAGCTCTCACAACAACACAACCTGCTGGAACGTACCTGGAAGCTTCCACGTCGTTGAGAATGTGGCAGCGGCATCACTCACGAGCTGAAGAGCTGGGTGCAACAGTTCCAGACCCTACATTGATGGTAGGTGCGCTTGACAAAATCATGTCAAAGTTGTTACAGGGGAATCCTCAGGCGAACTTCCGCCTCGAATGGGGGCACAAGTTGACACAAAGCCCACAGCTGCCACGGTCAAGCAACTTCATCAGATGCTTCTTGCAGAAGTTGAACTTGCCATGGGTAGTCAAGAAACGCATGGAAAAGGTCAAGGAAGCCCTGCAGTGAAAACCCTGAAGGATAACAAAGCTGGTAGTCCAGCACAACCTGTATGCCGCTTCTGGAAGTCAGATCAAGGATGTCGACAAGGAGCACAATGCAAGTTCCAACATCCAGCGCATGAAGATGGCAAATACCACTGCTACACTTGTGGCGCAACGAACCACAAGAAACCGGATTGCCCATACAACTCTCCAACCAAGGAGGACAAGAGCAACACTACGACTGGAGCTTCAAAAGGTTCTCCAGCCGGGGGGAGTGGTGCCGGTGGTGGTGATGGAAAAAGCTCTGGAAAACAGGGTGGAAAAAACTACGGCTACAAGGGTAAAAGTGGCAAAGCCAATAGAGATGACCAGAAGGGCAACTCAGCAGGATCTAAAGACGATCAAAAGAATGTGAAGAAAGTTGAAACCGATGGAGGAAAAGAAGTACCAGCTGACTCAAAAGGAACATCAGGTGCTGGTACGGGGGAGACTTCGACTCTGGTGACTGAGGTATCATCGTTGATAAAGACTCTTAAAACCCCGGAATCCTCCTCAACAGCATATCGCCATGTCAAGACGGTGAACCTCCGGAAGATTGACATGGGCAAGAATCAAAGGGTTTTGATCGATGGTGGGGCCACTCACGTTTTGAGAAAGGCCAAATCTCGAGAAGAATGGGATCTTGGAGAACCAGTTCAAGTCGCTTTGGCGTCAGGAACCGCAGAACTGAAACAAGATGCGGTGACAGGGTCTTTGTTGACACTCCATGACGTCCAGATGATCATTCCTATGGCAGCATTGACAAGGCTGGGCTATGAGGTGAAGTGGACAGGCTCTGGCTGTAAGATCAATTCACCAGATGGAGCTCAACTACCAGTGCGGCTCGATCAGGGGTGTCCAACGTTGCCTCGGCGAGAAGGGGTAGACATCCTCCAACAGGTCGAAGATCATCAACGACAGGAGACACAGATGAAACTGGCAGCCATCAGACCAAACTTGGAACTGCCAAAAGCGTGTCCAGAAGTGGAGATAGTCAAGAGACTCAAGTCAATTTTTCCTGAGGTGCCTGCAGATCTGGCAAAGGAAATTCCAGGTTTTGCTGAGGTCGACATGAACCAAGTGGTCTTCAACAGACATCATCGACGAAAAGTTCAACGTGCAAAAACCTTGGTGGTGCATCTTTTTTCAGGAGATGATCCAAAGTTCTGGATGGCACAGGAGAAGAATGGGGTTGTCATCATCTGCATTGAGCTGACGAAGGGGGCTGACCTTCGAAATGGCCATTTGTATGGGTGGCTGGAACAACTGGCGAGGAGCGGCAGGATTGATGTTCTTCTTGCTGGACCACCATGCAGGTCTGTGAGCGTTTGCCGACTACGATCTCTTGAAGGTGATGATGGACCACAGATCGTTCGGGCAAGACATGGCAGTGAACGGTTTGGCAGAAATGGCCTCACGGAAGAGGAGCTCAAGCTGGTCTGCAATGACAACTTGCTCTGGATGAGGACGCTCTGGCTGGCAGTGCAAGCCTATGAGGCGAACCAGAACTTGGAGATCACCTTGGAACAACCACAAGATCCGGAACAGTGGAAGCAACCACCTGTGGACATTAAAGAGAAGATCCCTGGTTGGAATGGCTTTCCAAGCTTCCTGGCATGGCCAGAGACTGAGGTGATGGTGAGGAAATGCCACTTGCGAAGGATCAGTTTCCATCAAGGTGCACTTGGACATCAAACGAACAAACCAACTACGGTTTTGACATCAATGGAAGAACTTTTTGACCTACAAGGATTGATGTCAAGGGGATCTTCCAAGGAATGGCCCTCAGAACTCAATAAGCGCATGGAACTTTCGAGCTCTTTGGCGTCATGGGCACCGGGCTTGAAGAACCTCTTGGTGAAGGGCATCAGCAGGGTCAACACGCAGACTCCTGCAGTATGTGCACTGTCTGCGGTGGAGCAAAGACAAATTAAAGAATGGCAACTGCATGTTTCAAATGGGCACAAGCCTTTTAGGCGAGATTGTGCAGTTTGTCTTGAAGGTGCAGGGAGAGATCGACCACGGCGTCGGCTACAACATCCTGAATCCTATACTCTGAGTATAGACTTGAGCGGGCCTCACAAGAAGGGGATTGACCAGCGGGGACGGCCGACCTACTTTATGGTGGCGGTGTACACGGTCCCTGTGCAAGACAGCTTTCCACTTCCAGAAGGTTTGCAACAAGTCGCAGGTGGTGAAAAGCGTCGCCTACAACCTCCTGAAGGCAGTCCTTTGGATCGAGATGATCTCCTGGAACAATTTGAAAAGGAGTTGGAAGAGAACTTGGCACGTGCTGTGGCACCACAAGATCTTGAACAAGAAGATCACCAACAAGAAGAGCAAGCTCAAGCTCCACAACCAGGTGAAGACCAAGAGAAAAAGCCAGAGGAGGAAAAAGACGCTGCCAAAAAGAAAGATGAAGATCAAAAAGATGAAGATGATCTATGGGGAATTGTTCCGCATCGACATGAAGAACTGACGGCAGCTGAAATCCGTTGGTGGGATGTGAAGGATCAGTTCTGGAAAGAGAAGATTGCTGAACTTCAAGATGTGGATGTCCGCAACCTCACGTTTGCGGTGCCAATGCAAAGCAGGCATTCCAGAGAGGTGGTTCGAGCTGTGCAAGAGGTGTACATGCGCCTGAGGACACTTCAACTGCCGGTGCTTCGACTTCACAGTGATCGAGCACGGGAGTTCACAGGTGTCAAGCTTCGAGATTGGTGCACACAACGGGACATCCTGCAAACCAGTACTGCTGGCGATGAATCAGCAGGAAATGGGCGGTGTGAATCTGAGTTGGGCATCATCCAGGCACAGACAAGGGTGCAACTTCGTGCAGCTGGACTGGAAGCCAATTGGTGGCCTTTGGCCTTGCGGCATACGGTGGAACAACGACAGAGGGATCAACTGGCCTCAATGGGCATCACTCTGCCGCCACTGATACCGTTTGGCACGGAATGTTATGCTTTGATGGCACCAAGCGATGGCACCGACGAGACTGGGACCACCCTTTTGAGAAGATCCGGGTCTTGGGGCCAGCAATGGGGATGAGCACCACATCAAAGGGGTACTACATCCAATCCCTGAGCTCGGGCAAGTTCATGAGGTCGACAGTGGTGGTTGTCCCAGCGACACTACCACCACTCCTTCCACAGCTGCCGGAGCCAGAGGTGGACGACTATGCGCCGTCGTTCCTCCCAGAAGACGAGGCTGATGACCATCTTCAAGATGATGTGGAGGAGCCCATGGAAATCTGCCCTGACCATGTGGTAGAAGAACTTCATGCTGACCAAGGTGGTGCCGAAGTTCAAGTACATGTCCTGAATCCAAGACAACCCGTGGTGCCAACCCCGGGGGAGCTTCGCTTGGCTGACGGGAGTCGACCTCGACGGCTTCAGGGAAAACAGCATGTGGACCTCCTACCTCCCAGCGTTTCAAAGCTGCTGTGGACCACAACAGGGGGGAGTGGACTGGATTCAGTGGTGGATCATGAACTTTCAGGCGATCAACAACTTCAAAAACCGGAGATTCGAAGGTACTTGGATCACCTTCAACAACTTTGTCTTCTTCAACATCATGAGCTATGTCGACTTCGGAGAGAAGAAACCCAAGTTGGAGACTATGACATGATGGGAGAAACTTTGAAGGACATCGACGATGAAGTCCAAAGACTTGAAGGGGCACTTCGTGGCTTGGCAAAGCTGGAGCCAATGGTCAAAGAGCAGGAGACCCTGGTGACAAAAACCTTGACCCTGGATGAGGTTCGACGAGAACTTGAAGATTGGAAAGAGCCAATCAAGTCGGAGTATGAGTCCCTCTTGAAGCACAAGGCCATCGAACCGATCAACAGGGAGCAGTACCAGGAGCTTCAAAGAACTCATGACATCGAGGTGATCCCTGGGAAGCTTGTGGCAACAATCAAGCCGCCTTTCAAGAGAAAAGCAAGGTTGGTGGCATGTGGCAATCAGGCTTCAAAGAATGAAGATGCAGAAGTGGCAGCAGGTGGACTTTGCACGGTGTGCACAAGGTCACTGGTGTCAAAAGCCGCCCAAAATGAATGGGGTTGTGCAACAGTGGATGTGAAAACAGCATTCCTTCAAGCACCACGACGTGAAGAAAAGGACAAGTTGACGTTGGTCACACCACCGGCGATCACCAAGGAGGCACAGGTCTGTGGCCAAGCATGGTGGCTCGTCAAAGGTGCGCTCTATGGGCTGGTGGAAAGTCCTAAGGACTGGGCAGTCTACAGGGACGCTACGTGCAAGACCATTAGCTGGAAGGGTGAAACTGGTCAACATCGACGCCTGGCTCCAACACCGGAGCCACATGTGTGGTCAATTGAAGAAATGGAAAAGACTTCCAATGGCGAGAAGTGGTTCGTCATTGGCAACATGGGGGTTTATGTGGATGATCTCTTGCTCGTGGCCCCGGACAACATCCTCGAGGAGACCTTGCAGGCCTTGGAGGAGAGGTTCACACTGGCTACGCCGGAATGGGTCACGGGGGAGAAAACTGTCACATTTTGTGGCTATGAAATCTCAAAGACCGACCAGGGCTATGCGCTGGGACAAGAGAAATACATCCGCGACCTCATGGACAAGCACAACATCAAACAAACAGCAGGGGTCCCGTGCCCAAAGGTTGAAGAAGGACCAGAAGAGCCTGCTGAGAACCTCCAAGGGCCAGTCCTGCGAGCAGCCCAGCAGTTGTGCGGGGAGTTGATGTGGCTCACTACAAGGACACGACCAGATGTGGCGTACACGGTGGGGGGTCATGTCAAGGCTGCTTCACAAAAGGCCTGGCTACGTGGTGGAAGTTGGACAGCAATGCCTGAAGTACCTTTGCGGAAGTGCATCAAAGAAGCTCCACTACAAGGGTGGTGGCCCAATAGATGTTTTGGAAGTGATGGTGGATGCAAGTTTTGGACCACCTCATGAAGGATACCGCTCAGTGCAGGGCATCATGATGACCCATGGCGGGAACCCTATCATGTGGGCTTCAACAAGGCAGCCTTTCATCACCCAGAGCACCGCGGAGGCGGAGCTCTTGGCGTACAACGAGGCGTACCAGAATGGGGAATCAACAGGAGCTCTTCTGGAAGTTCTTGGGTACGGGGGAGTGAAAAAGCACATGCAAGGTGACAGTAAGTCTGGCATCAGCCAACTTACCTCCGACACAGGAGCTTGGAGGACAAGACATCTGAGACTTCGGTCGGCCAAGTTGCGAGAAGTGGTGCAAGACCCTGACGAACCATGGACGGTGTCGCACTGCTCGGGCTTGGAACTGGGAGCCGATGGTTTGACAAAGCCACTCCAAGGACAAGCATTCAGCCGTTTTTTGGGGTTGATTGGAATGGCAGAAGATGAAGAGGTTTCAGTTTCCAAGGTGATGGGCCCTTCGTGGACGAGCTCAACCACGGCATCAACCGGTTTCAACACAGCGTTGGAGGGCGTGGGAGCTGCAGTCATGGGGGTTGGAGCTTTGATGGACTCAGAGCCACTGGTGCTTGGTGGCTTGGCTATGGTGGCAGTGTCCTTGTACCGCCAACGGCATGGAGTTCAACGTGAACAAGAAGACTTCGACCTACATCATGGAGGAGACCTACTACCAGGGGTTGAACATCTTGCTGAGGCGTCTGAACCTCAGCTGAATGAAAAGAGAAAAAAGGAAGAAAAGAGTCTGAAGACCACAAGACTGGCAAAAAGACCGCAGAAGGACCACAAGAGTGGCCAAACCCCAAAAGGGACTTTGGATGAAGCGGCACATCCACCCCATCCACAAAGCCGAGCCAGCACGGCAGAAGATTCAAAAGAAAATCTTGGTTGTAATGGCTCACGGGCTTCTTGGGTATGGGGGAGTAGCTCACGTCCCTGGATGTCAATCCACGGATCGGGCGCGACCATGTGCTAGCAATGGGGTGGAGTCGTCAAGGCCACCAAAAGGTGCTCTGCAGGAGCAATCAGTGCATGTGACTGGAAGGTTGCAATCAGTGCCTGAGGTGCCAAGAGTGAGCGCACTTCGATATGAGGGTGATCCTGATGATCCCATCGAAGATGATGACTCAGAGGCAGACCCTGGAGTGCCATTCCCGCATGGGGACCCTCACGGCAATGCCTACCTACGACACCTTGGGCAAGTACCTCCTAACTACAAAGCTCCTCCAGTGCAATGGATGCAACAACATGTGCCTAAGGCGGCATTGCCTAAGGCAAGACCGAAGAGGAGGGCAGAAGAGGCACAACCAAAACAACGTGCAGAAGCCTTCCAAAGAGCAGTCGCTGCTGAACGGGGGAGCATTCACCAAGCAGTTCAACGTGAACAACAACAAGGTGCTTCCTCTAGCAGTTCAACAGGCCAACAAGGATATCCACAACGGCAACCTCCAGGAGCTCCGCCACGAGAACCAACTGACAATGAAGTTGATGAGGCTCTTCGAAGGGTTGCAGAAAACTGGCTGTTCACACAACCTCCACGGGTTCAAGATGGATGGCACTACATGGATGTTGTGGAGCTCTTTGGCAAGAGGTATCGGGTGGTGATGCGAAACCACCGGACACCAAGGAGACGAAGCTTCCATCCAGTTCACCGAGGAGCTCCAGGCAATCTCTTGGGAAGGAGGCTCACGGTGATCCATGGAAATGGAAGACGCAGTGAAGTGGCGGACAACTGGTCTGAATCATGGGAAACGACTGGTTGGACGGGCTACACGTTGTTTCTTCAGCGACTCCCAGAAGAACCTCAACAACCTGCCACTTCAAGCCAGAGCAGTACCCAACCAGTCGCTACAACGCAGCTGGATGAGGAGGCTGAGGGCGATGGCAGCTTCGAGTTGGTCGAAGATGATGATCCTGGTGGTCAAGGTCAAGGACCACAACTTCGGAAGATGTCTCTTTTTTCATCCGCTGATGGAGCCATGGGATCGTCGGTGACTTTGGCATCGACACGACTGGTCGCGGATGAGGGGGAGATGGGCTTGGACTTGATGGACATCCCGAAGGGCTTGATCCAAAGGAGACGGACCAAAAGGGTCAAACAAGACCGACATGACCGACTCGAGGACAGCGGTTGGAGTGGAAAAGGTAAGGGTTCCGGGTTAGCATCAGGGTTTCAAAAAATATCCCCAAACAGAAAGGGTTACTCAAAAGGGAGCACGGTGTCCTCAGAAAACCAAAACATGAGTACTACTACAAGGGGAACTTCGTTGGGACATGTTGCCGGTGATTTGCAAAGTTTTGATGGTGAACGGGTTGCAGTTTTGACTTTGTTGCGGCCTGGTTCAAATATAGACGGACAACCTCCACCTGCTCTGCGATTCTTTGCGGTGATGAGCGATGGTGGAGAAGATCAAGGTGATCGTGGTCGACAAGAAGATCGTGATGATCGAATAGACCGCGATGTCCCTGGCAAATTGTTTGAAAGATGCCCGGGGAAACCAAAGCCGAAGAGGGTGAGTCTCAAACCGGTTCCCTCATTGGTGACGTTGAGACCGGCATCGCAAGTGTCACGGGTGCCAGATGATGAGGGGCACTGCGTGGAAGAATCATCCCAGGATGAGGAAAACGAGGGCATCAGGCGCGTGGTGTTGGACGATGAGAAGGGCTTCTCTTCAGGGGATGATGCAGTACCAGTGCGGACGGTTCAGACGCAGGAAGGCCAAGCCTCAAGCAGTGCTGGACTAGGTGCTGGGAAATCGGAACAAGGAGAAGATCAACTACATGGAGAAGCACTACGACCTGGAGATGCCGAAAAAGGTGAGGTCCTGAAACAAGAAGGACCCAAGCTGAAGAAGTACCGCAGGGTACGGGTGAAGAAACAAGTGACGCAGTTGGAGAAAGACATCAAGGAGTTGCAGAACGCAGGAAAAACAAGGAATGAAAAATGGCATACCTTCGACGTCTACAACGAGAGCGGCAAGAGCGGCAAGCAGCTGGGAAGCCTCTTGGACAAGTAGACCTACCAGAGTCAAAGGAACCTCAGGAGAACAAAAAATCTGAGGAAAACAAAGCTGAGGTGACAGAAGAACCTCAACCAAGGACGCCGTCGCCATCTTCGGTGGATTGGAAAGCTGCTGAGGAGGAGACGGAAAGGCAGTTTGCGGAGGCGAAAGCAGCAGGCCGCAGAATCCTCTCTTACGAGGAATGGGACAAAGAGCGCAAGGAGAAGAATGAGAACTTGCGCCAAGCAGCACTGCGGAGGTCATGGCTGGATCGAGAAATTGCCCGCAGAGCTCTGCAACAAGAAAGAGGTGAAACCAGAGAAGCAGTTCTGAGGAGCACAA